>JAFNEN010000888.1:82500-174875 GCA_019343175.1 Oedothorax gibbosus | reverse complement strand
GATTTGCTTTGCCAACAACAGTTACATGGCCCATGTAACCTTTTACTTACTAAAAGTGGTCGCCACATTGTGTATGTTGGCCCATTAGTTGGGTCGCAAATTTGCCTCGGGGGGGCCCCCAAAGGCGGGGGGCCCCCAAATCAAAGGCAGGCTTCCCTTGCACAAAAGTCTTGATCGGGCCCTGATTGCATTTAAAAGATGAATCAAAAGTTTATGTTGCATTATTTACTTGTGCAATTACTAGAGCTATATATTTAGAGTTAGTCTCAAATTTAAGTACTGAATGTTTCATTTTAGCTTTAAAAAGGTTTTTTTTCTAGGCGAGGAATTTGCAAAACAATATATTCAGATAATGCAAAAACTTTTAAAAGAGCTGATATTGAATTGAGATATTTGTATAAAATGTGTAAAGATGAAAAGTTTTTAAGTTTTATAGAAAAAAATGGCTTTGATAGGAAATTTAACATACCAAATGCTCCATGGCATGGAGGATTTCTTGAAAGATTAATTCGTATTATAAAGTCTTGTTAAAAACGTGTTTTAGATAGGAGTTCCTTAAATTATGAACAGTTAAATACTGTGTTAACCGAAGTGGAAGCAGTTGTTAACTCAAGACCAATAACGTATATTTTTGATGATTCTAATATAATTGACCCTTTAACACCTGCTCATTTTCTTGTGGGGTCAAGGTTGACTGTATTACCTGAATTCGAAAGTAAAACTGAATCTTCGCGATCGACAATTTTGGTCAAATGGAAACATAGACAAACCATTATCGAACATTTTTGGAAAAGGTTTTATAAAGAATATACATTGCAATTGAAAACTGCTATGTATTCCAAACCTAATAAAAACCCCACTGAATTCAAACTTAACGACATCGTACTTGTTCACCAAGATTGTCCTAAAAATCGAAGTAACTAGAAATTGGGTAGAATAATTTAATTGTTTCCAGGACGAGATCAAAAAATCAGATCAGCGAAGATTCAGTTAACCAACAAAGAAATAATAAATTGGCACATTCAACAACTTTACAATTTAGAAGCTCAATAAACTGAGTTGTTATGCAATAGAAACTATTGCTTGGGGCCGGAGTGTAAAAAATGGTATGATGTAATGTGTATCATCTCACCAGTAGAGGGCGCTACGGCGCTAGTTATGTAACTTCGCCCACGATTGAATCAGAAATAAATTTGTCTTGAACCAAAAAGGATGCTTGATTTTTGCTGAGCATCCACCGTCACTAATTATTCATATTTACACTTCAAAACGTAAAGTGGTCAATGTTAACTTGCAAGACAAAAATAAAATCTGCCTTAAAAAACATCTAAATGCCGATAACAAAACTCAAGAAAATTTTCAAGCCTAAACGTTCTATTTGTGGGTTAAAATGGCTCAAGAAATGAGATCGTAACTATGATAACGTAACGTCTCTTTATTTTTTTGTATACTTAAAAAATTATTTGGTCGCAAACCTACAATGCCTCGCAGTATTTGCTAGATCGCGGCGAAATCGCAGTAGTCGTTATTTTTATAGTTTTAGTTCAGGATGGATCGGTCAACCGAACCTCGACGCCTTGTAATATTTTCTAGTTCAGGACAGATCGTTCAATTAAAACCTATAGGTATTTTGTTACGCTGAAAGATAATGACCGGTTCGCGACTTTGTGACGTCATGGCCCGCTACTGGTGTATTTAAATTGACTTAGATGATTAATATAATTAATTATTAAATATATTTTCGTTAGCCTGGTATTGTTTCAGAATTATTTTAGAATACTTGGATATTGAAGTATGAAAATTAATCATTTATTCATAAATGTATAGTAAATCTATGATTTTAATGATACTATTTTAAAGAAAATAAACTTTTTTATGAAAATACTAACGTTTTATGGAAATCTATATAGCAAAGCACATTGCGCTTAATAAATTATTTATTAATGTGCTATAAAGTTATTTAATTTAATTTCTTTTAAACAAACTACTCAATTTATTATTAAGGTAATAATTAATTGCAATATTTATTAATAGCAATATAAATGCAAATGTGCATAATGTTCGATTTTATTATTTTTTTAAACGTATTTTTCTATCCCTGGAAAACAATAGTCCAACATTTGACCTGTCTTGACTATTTTACTGAAATTTTAGCTGATTGTCTTTTCAAAATAACAAACAAAACACAAGTTTATTATAATATAAAAGAAGTACTGATAAAGTTTATTGTAGGATTTATCAAACGTTTGTTTAATTTATGGATCATTCTTCCGAAAATAAAAAAAATCAAGTTTCAATAATTACAAATAAAATGGCATGCGTAACTAAAATAAACATAACCCATAGGTATTGTTGTATAACTCAGCATGCTGAAAAAAAGGGCATACTCTTCAGCTTCGTTTGACAACTACTGATGCAAATTCGTCTGTGCAGCAATACCAGTTCAATTGCCTGCATCATCATTGATGTTAAATTTGTGTTCTGATAAGGAAAAGGCCATGAAGGCAGAATTGATTTGGGCCATGAAATGTGCATCTTCAAATTATGCCCTGCATTCAAATTCAGACACAAAAGAGGTGTTTCGTGCAATGTTTGAAAATAGTGTTTTTGAAGCTTTCTCTTTATCAGCAACCAAAACAATGTACCTAATTGAAGAAGCCCTTGGGCCATACTTTTATCAAAAAACCATAAAAGATATTGGTGATTCTGCGTACACTTTGTGTTTTGATGAAACGACAAATGAGTCAGGCAAAAAAGAACTGCAAATTGCCATTCGATATTGGTCTAATGATGAAGGCAAAGTTGTTGAAAAACACAGAGACTTTTTTGGGTGCAAAAGCCAAGGACATACATAGTTCTATAATATTAGCCTTGACAAATGCCAATATACCATTACAAAATTTGCTAATGATAAGTTGACTAATGCGATGGACCCAATGTCAACAAAACAGTGATAAGATTGGTGAATTAAAGCATTCTTGCAGTACGAGAGAAGTCTCTTATTGACATTGACACATGTAGCCTACACAAACTTAACAATTTTAAAACGCACATAATGCTTTCCAGAAAGGTTTGGAGGAATTAGGGGAAGAAGTATCCCAATTCTTTATCTCATTATATTACTTTTTTGACGGCTGGCCTAAGAGATGCTGAGGATTTCTCCAACCTTGAGAAAGAAATGGATGTAAAAGGTCATCACTTCATTAAGCATTCGCCATCAAGGTAGCTAACTTTAGGGCCAGCTGCTTCAAGAGTACTCGAGCAGTTTGAAGTAGTACTCAAATTCTTTTTGAAACATTTTCCTCTGCATGCAACAACTGTACAAATGCAATCCAACCTATATCAGACCATTGCAAAACATCTAAAGTCAGACATCAAAGCTCAATTGATTTTTGTAGCTGATAGTTCTTTTTTTCACATTATTTAACGTTATTTCAAAGTGAAGAGTTAATGATGCATAACACTACTGCGCCGCACATCTGTAACTTAATGTTCATTAAAATAAGATCTTTTTTCGCAATGGTATCGGCAGCTTCATTTCGGTCTGTTGTCGAATTATTGAATTTGTTAAGAAACATTCAAATAATTTATTTCAATAATAATTTCTTAAGAAACATTCGAATTACTTATTAATATTAGAAACATTCGTAATATACGCAGTTAGCTCTTGTTTGTATTACGTAATGTCCTTGTATACAGCCCGCGCTTTTCCCAGACAAGCAATAAGGCGCCATGAATGAATCCCGCGTTTCCAAGAAGCCGTGTTTGATTTAACGTTTTATTTATGGTAATATTGCTGTGTGCCTGTCACTTTATTTTATTGATCTGCACAGTTTTTATTGTGTTTTTAAAATCTGATAGTTCTATTAGTGATATATTGATTAAAATTCGATTCATAAGGTTTTGTTTTTCGGATTCGGATTAATGTGTTAATGTTGTAAGTGTTTTATATTTTTATTTGTTCAATTATGGATTTAAAAACAGTTCTTAATCAGAAAAAGTCTTAAAGCTTCCACAATCCGTATAAAAACTAAAACTGAAGGGGACAAAGTTAGTTTAGTTTGAATTATCGTCGCACTAGAGCTACACAAGGGCTAGTGGCGATGGGCGTCGTATTTTAGAACCACAGTCAAGTGCCGTGCGTTGCTGCAATTTCAATCGATACAGGCAAAGTTGTTGATGTGGAGGCTATGTCGTCGTTTTGCACGACATGTAAAAATATTTCATCAATGAAGCCTAGAGCTGAAAAAGAGTCATCTATTGCAGATCACATTTGTCACTGCAACTATGAAGGGACTGCAGGGAATATGGAAGTCATTGGGGCATCGAGAATTTTTCACAGATCTATTGAGCGTCGAGGCCTTGTCTACAACAACTACTTTGGTGACGGCGACTCAAAAGGCTATGAAAAAGTGAAAATAAGTTACAATATAGAACAAAAAGATTGTCGTGGGAAAATATGAATGTATTGGACACGTCCAAAAAAAAAGAGTTGGAACCAGATTGAGAAAGCTAAAAAAGACTGTTAAAGGATTATCTGGCAAGGGAAAGATTATCGACAGACTACAGAACTATTATGGCATTGCTATTCGTAGCAATAAGGATAATTTGCAGGGCATGCAGCAAGCTGTAATTGCTGCATTTTTTCATTGTGCATCAGGTTCAACTACTCCAATGCATGGGCAATGTCCATTAGGTGTGGATAGCTGGTGTTTCTATCAACGAGCTGCGGCATTAGGAGAAACACCACACTGTAAAAACCCTGGACTGAAGAAAGTACTCAATACTGTGAAAAAAGTGTACATGGATTTTTGTACTAAAGAACTGCTATCGAAGTGCATTCACGGAAAGACACAGAATGCCAATGAAAGCTTCAATGGCAATATCTGGAATAGAGTACCAAAGGAGTGTTTTGCTATTAAGAATTGGACATTTTAAAACTGTTTATATGCTTGGTACTATCTTGTTTCTATGTGTTTTCGATATAATACTACAAACTTTTGCCTATAAATAAATTTTGGGCACTGATATCTTAATGATTTTAGTTTATGACTTATATTAATGTTTGTTAGGCATATTTAAATTTAAACGATGTGTGGCGGTTCACCACACACACACACAACCTCAATATGCCACCAATAACTAGGTGGCGCTGATTTACAGCCACGTTCCTACCACTATTCCAGATTACAACGTTAATAGTAGTATATAAGCCGAGGTAACTCATCTCCACCTTGAGGATTCTTTTCTTAGACTATGGGTTACTGAGGCAGCTACGGTGGTGACACGAAAGTCGGACTTCGTCGAAAAGGATTATGCTGTATTGTGTGCAACTTCAGTGTGACTAGTGCCAGCATACGCTTACTGCCATCTTCAAGCCCAAGCTGTATAAAACCAATCGTGCCCTGTAGACGTCAACAAGTGCGTCTGTCTTCGCTACTCAAGCAGTGACAACCCAACCGGCACATATTGGACTTGGCAATTTCCGGTGAGTGGTTAATTAGGTGGTTTTGACACGGGACTAGTTTTTTTTTTTCGTAGTTTTTCAATTTTCGGTATTTTGTTGTTGTTTAAGCATGGCTAAGACCGGAGATAGCCCCCCAGATCTTAAGGATTCTAGCGAAGTTCTTAATCTCAATGGGTCTACTAATCCTAATGTTTCTAACCCAAATGTAGTTCCAAATTCTAATCTTTCTCAACCTGTTCATTATCCACCCGAATTTTTACGTGTGGCTTTTAGAGCTCCACCGTTTTGGAAGGCAAAGCCTGCTTGCGGTTTATGCAGTTAGAATCGCAGTTTTATACTGCAGGTATTACTTCCGAGCAGAGATGGGCGGATTCGTATTCGTAAATTCGAATTTGTTTCACGGCACCTTAACGTGTCAATCCGAATACGAATACATTCGTATTCACGTTCTTTGAATTGAACACGGTGGAAGGGGGAAATGCAGCTATTGCGGCTCTTTCTTATCCCAAATTTAAAAAAGTATGGTGTCCTTGTGTCAATGATCGAGTCGAAAAGTTGTTAACCCATTTCGAGCGTCTTATATACGAATACTTGGCGAACTAACAACTTGGCGAAAGAAAACAACAACAGCATGGAAACAGATAGGAGAACATGGAACTTAATTAGACTTTTTTGATTTTGGGGGGAACGCGAGCGACGCCCCATCTCATCCTGACGATGAGATGGCCCCTCTCATCCTTATGAACAAGGCTAGCGCTATTATGAAACGGTACTTTGAAGAAAAGAAGTCCAGTTTGGAGATGCTTCGAAGTTACCTCATCATTCACAAAATTTTCAAGAAATACAATACCCCACTGCCGTCGAGTGTGCAGGTTGAGAGACTATTTTCATATGCGACGATGGCAAACACACCAAAATCAAATCGGCTAAGTGACGAGAAGTTTGAACAACGAGTGGTTTTGCGAGCAAATGCTTCATCCTAATAACAAAAAAAATCAAATAATAAAAACCCTCAATTAATTTTCCTTGTTCAGTTCCCTGTTTCCTTGTTTTTCCTTCCTTCATTTTTTCATGTTTGAAAAAGATCAAAACAAAATTTGTAGTTGTATTATATAGAAGGTACTTACTTGAATTTATTTGAGTTGAATTACTATTAAGAATTGTACAATAAACTTATTCAACAGACACAGCCCTAATGATCTCATTTAAACCCTACAAAAGCCTCTATATTAAATTAAATGACCGTCTTATTCAACTTCCAAACTTTGAACGTTCGTCGAATTACAAAAACTTATAAATATTACCGTAAATCATCTCTCTTATACATGTGATGCTTCAATGTGATGTTGCAAACTTGCAATTGTGTATGTGAGAATCTTATGAAATCACAGGTTCTTGATGAAATGAACACACACTGTATAACAGCACCTTCCCGTCCCTTGACAACGCAAAATGTTGTGATATCTAGCTTTCTTTTCCGCATTTTCGATTTTCGTGAGACATTTAGTTAGTAAACTCACTAGTAAATAATAAAAACGCTAACTTGGTTGAAAGGTTGATAAACTCGTTCCTAATACAAATTTGCTACAAAAAATTAGCAGATATTTTTAGCGTTTACCACCATAAAATCATGATTTTTAACTACTTATGGACTCCTAAAACCAGGGACCAGTTGCATTCGACTAGGGGCTCAAAATAGTAGGAAATTCATTTCGGGTCAATTACTTATTGTTAGTTTGACGTCAATAAATATTCATCCGAAAATTCGCTACCAAACAAAACTCAACCTGTAGGGAAGTACAGACAGACATTTATTTATATTGGCCATTTGAATGGAATTTTTCAGTGAATCCAAATGGATTCGTATTCATAGATGGTGAATCCAAATGGATTCGTATTCATAGGTGTGAATCCGAATAGATACGGATTCGTATTCACAGGTGTGAATCAAAATTTCGTATTCGGATTCACACTTGCAAATATGAATCTATTCGAATTCACAGTTGTGAATACGAATGTATTCGTATTCGGATTGACACGTTAAGGTGCTGTGAATCAAATTCGGATTCGGATTTACGAATACGAATCCGCCCATCTCTGCTTCCTAGGATACAAAGTTTCACTCGGTTATAGCGGCCCTGGATACTGAAATACTAATGTATGTTAGCGATCTAGTGAAACATCCACCCGCGAGCGGTAACGGTTTTTACTGGTCATATGACCAGTTAAAAAACCGTATTATCGGGCATTTTTCACAAAGTGAAACTTCTAGACTTAGGAGTTTGTTACAGGAATTATAGTTGGGTGACAAAAAACCGTCACAGTTGATAAGGGAAATGCTGCTCCTCGCTGCTGATAAGTTGGGTGACGACATTTTGAAGCAGTTATGGATGCAACGCTTTTCGTTAAACTGTCAACAAATCCTATCGGTGGGGGGTCGGTGATTTGGAGGCTTTGGCAGCCATAGCTGATAAGGTTATTGAGGTTTCCGGTATTGATTCTGTCGCTGCTGTCCAAAGTACCCCACGCGATATACTGGTGTCAATGCAAAAACAGATCACGGCTCTGCAAGGAAGCGTAGAACGTCTTTCTAGAGATCGAGATCGAGGCCATGACTCTGAACGAGTCAAATTCTCGTGGTCGGCAACGGTCTCCGGTAGCTACTCGCCGACACGCGATGTGTTGGTATCACTATAGCCAAGGAGATAGAGCCCTCAATTGCAATAAACCTTTTAGTTTCAGGGCAGCTCAAAACGAGCCGGAAAACAGCAGGTTTGCAAGAAGTGACATGAATGGTTTGCCTTTGTTTCATTACCCAACATGTTCAGTTCTGTCTGGCCCTTGGTATGATCAGTTGCGAGCTAGCTTTATTAGAGTGAACATCAGTATACTTAACAAGTTGTTTAAAATTGTGCCTATAGTACTTTGTTAGATTTGTCAGTGCTTGGAAGATTGAGTTGCATATATTGCATTTTAATAATTCAATTTAATTCATTTAGTAAACAATTTTATAGTTATAAAAATCATTAGATGTAGTTGCATTTTTTAAAGTTATTTTAATATGTCTTAATCAAAAGAAAAAAGTGAATTAGACTGCAGTGTGGTACAACATTGAAAAACAGAATGTCACAAAAAAAGCTATACAAAGTCAGCGAAACTTGTTGAATAGGGTATTTGACAACAAAAAATTTACTGGCCTAAAATATTCTTACGCTAAAAATATTATACCCGTATTTTTTTTTTTCATATACCCAATAAAAAGGGAGAAAAATGAATTTTAAAATTAGGACGAAAAATTACGCCCGAAAACGCCTTGTGGCTGTCACGTGGTATCTATGACGTCACTAGTAACTATAAACAAACTTTGAAACACCATTTTGGAATCTACTTTAAGCAAATTAGAACTATCCACTTCTGTAAAACCTTCCATTATCTATATAATTCTTATTTTAATAGTATATTAGATTAAATCCAGTTTAATTGCAAGCAAAAAAACATCACACCGGTTTATTTATATATACTAGTGACGTCAGCCAAATCGACGCGTTTGTGATCACGTGACGTACCGATGAAAAATAAGCCAACAAGAGGGCTATGGCGACGGGCGTCGTAATTTAGAACCACCCCTATTGTTGAGTGAATTAGAAAAAAAACTCATTGTACTAAGAAGTGATGTAAGTACTGATCTATTTTTAAATGTTTGTGTGCTCCACAAAATATTAAACAAATATGAAACTTATAAAACATTCTATTTTGATCCATTTCAAAAGCATAGAAAAGAATAACAAAAACTTTAAGACCTGTATCTTTGGAATTTTCTAATCAAATTAATGATATTTCTAAAATTATTATTAAAGCAATCCCTGGACAGAAGATATAAAATTCTTCTCTACAGGCATGCATAAGTTGCAAAAAAAAGTAGACGATGAAAGTTTTGAAACTGAAGAGCCAACTGACAATTTTCAAGATATTTGTGACATTGAGAGTACTTTGAGCAAAGAAAAAGCTTTAGAAGAATTAAATACTTCTTTAACTGATATTAGAGAATCTCAATTCAAATTTCATGCAGTTCCTTCTCATATGAAGTCCAGTTATGTGAAAAGAAAATTGGATTCGGCTTGTTCGACAATGAAAAATAAAGTATGCAAAGTTTTGGAAAAAGACTTTTCTCCAGAAAAAAGCGAACACATACCAAAAAACATTCAAGAAAAAGCTAGTGACTTGGACAGGCTTGTTGAGATGATTAAAGAGAAACTGGAAACACCTGTTACTCGTCGTGAAAAAATTCAGCTGTTAACTCTGGCCCCAATCTTATGGAGTAGAAGAAAAGTTTCTGAAGAAAATAAAGTGTTGGTGAGTATACAGTTCGTAAAGCACGAGAACTACTTAAAGAAAAAGGCATCATAGCTTTACCTGATCCAAAAAGAGGGAAATTACTTTACGAAGTTGATTTGGTTAAAAATTTCTATCAAAATGATGAGTTTTCTCGGATCATGCCAGGTAAAAAAGACAAAATTAGCATATCCAAAAATGTATATGAACAAAAGAGACTGTTGCTTTGTAACCTCAATGAACTCTATGCTGCGTTTAAATTTGAAAATCCTGCTGTAAAAATCGGTTTCTCAAAATTTTGTTTGCTTCGCCGAAAGTGGTGTGTGTTAGCTGGTTCCTCAGGGACTCGTTCTGTATATGCAATACACCAAAATGTAATTCTGCTCTTACGCGGGGTATTATTCGTCGGACATTTTTGGCTGCACGGGCCGTTTATAGGCAGTTTTCATTGTTTTTCTCCACTATCAGAAAACGAAATAGGTACAAAAAGGATTAGTTCTGATTCAAATTATAGTTTGGTCGTTAACATTTGTGGAAAACAAAATCTTTTTGAGCAAGTGACTATAGAGCAGATTTGTACAAACTCCTATGTGGCTTGTGTCTATGACAACCATTGGTTTTTTGGTCTTGTACTTTCAAAAAATGAAGAAGAGTTCACACTCTTCTTCAAGATCAAGCAAATCAAGTTTGTGCATCCTTTTGGTCCATCTAAATCATTTTACTGGCCATATCAGAAAGACGATATTTGGTTTGTCCAATTACAGAACAAGTATCGTGGACCCTCCCACAACTAAAGGTCCAGGAAGGGTATATTACTTTCATAACAAAGATATGAACATCGCAAATCAAAAATTCAACCTCCTAATGGAATAAACAAGAAATTAGTTATAAAGGACTTGAAAAATAGAAAACAATTAATTTTTATGATGGCAAGTTGTAAAATTATTATGCTTCTCTTGACTTTATTTTGGCAACGAAATATTGTACCAAATGTATACTATTTCTAAGCGTATATATTTTTACAGGAAATGGGAAGGTAATTTCATGATAAAAAGTATTTTGTTGATACACAATCCCATGATGTCAAATAATATTATGTATATATAAATTAATATTAAGCTGTTGCATTTAAAATGATCTAAAATGTTAACAATAGTAATAATTCTTGTAACTTGTAGTAGGGATGTTATACTTTTTAAAACAAATTTGTAGCTATTTGATTAATTTGTAATGTGGTACCTATAAAAATCAAGAGAAGGCCTATCGATATTTAAAAAAATAGTTTAATTAAAAATATTTTTATACAATGAAGCAAATAAAATGCCAATTATTTTGTTGTTTCTTAAATTAGGAAATATGTTGTGTAGATTAATAAAAAAATGACTTGATTATTACTTTGCCTCTTAGAGATATGAATTTTTTTGTAAAACACCGTTTTTGGGCTAAAAAGTTTTTAAAAACCCATCAAAAATATTTTTTTAATAAAACAGAAACAAAGTGTGTTGCCATATTTTTTTCTGGAATCATCACAGATCACTCAAGAATACTGCAAATTTTCGTAAGATTTGCACAATGAATGTCAAAGATAAATATTTTTCATTGAAAATACAAATTCTTTTCGAAGGTTCGGAAACGGCAAAAAACCGCTATTTATACCAATATTTCAAATCTGTACAACAAAAACCAGTTGAGATAAAGATATAAAATTTGGCATACTTTCATAACTATATGAAAAGATTTTAAAAAAATACAGTTTCATCATAATCGGAGGGGGGGGGGGGGGTGACATGGCCTGGATGACTTGATATGGAATGACCCAAAAGGAAGAAATGTAACGTTTCACAGGGAAGCACCGTTATATCCAATTTATTTTACAGTTATAGTTTTTATAAAACGATTTTGTACTTAGGTGGCTACTTGTTCTGTAATTGAACCAGAACAAAACTAAAATATTATTGTTTATGGTGTTTATTATTGAAAGAGATGATTATTTAATAGTTTCTTAAAGTAATTATTTCAATAATTGACACTTATTGTTTCAATATAATGTTATTCAAGAGGGTTTTTTGATGTACTCGAAATTTTCTGTTTGGCGACCTATTGTTCTGCTTTGGCGCGTTCTATCTGGCGTACACTAAACAACAAAAGTAATTTATACTAGTTTATTAACTTATCAAAATATATTTATATCAGATTGTGTACCAATATTTGTTTTACTTGTTCCGGAAACTAATTAAAATTTCTTAGTTCGTTCTGTATGTAGATATTCATTGTTATTTGCCTAGTATGTGTTTAATAAATTGTAAACTCAAAATACAAAAGTAATGTCAAATGTTTTTAATTTGATATTATAAAGTATGAAACTTGTAGTGTTTAAGAGTACTTTCAGTGTTATGCAAATACTTTTACAAACTGTATTGAGGAGTTTTGGTTTCGCGCTTAAAGAAACATGAGCTTAAAGAAACATGTAACATCTTTGACAAGTATGTTGAGCGAGTTGAAAGAGAAGAAAATGATATCTGACGGTGCCTCCGCTGTATTGAAAGTAAGTCGTTGTTTTAACATATGCAGAATGTTCACATCGATACTAATCTATAGAAAGAAATTTAATCCGTATGTAAACAATACTTAAAGTAAAATACAAATTGCTTCTCAGAATTATTTTGAAGTTATATAACGTTTATTGGAAGTTTTGGCATATAACTTGTAGTTCTCATATGGTTTGAAATACCAATATTGGTCATTTTTAACTGGATGTCACAAAAATAGACATGGATTTTTTAGAGGAGATAATTGTAACCTCTTAGGCTTAAGATTACTACAGCGTTGCATATTGTCTAATGTTTGGTTTTATTTCACTCTGGCTTTCCTTACCTGGAGCAGCTGCAGAATTTTAAAAGATTGGAGATGCCAATTTCCAAAGAAAAATATCCACCAGAGTTGCGACGTTTCGCTTTAACTTTGAACTTTTATTCGGCCAAAGCTTATGATTATGTCACGCAAACATTTCAGTGTAATTTGCCCCATCCAACCACATTAAGAAAATGGTATAAGTCTATAAATGGATCGCCTGGATTCACCAGTGAAGCCTTTGCAGCCCTTAAAGAAAATGCAAAAGAAGGCAAAACTAAAATTAACTGTGCCTTAATGGTTGATGAAATGGTCATCAAGAACCATGTTGAGTAAGAGTGGACTCGACAAACTTTTTCTGGCTACATCGATTTGGGTACAGACCTGGATGACGATGAGTTGCCAGTAGCCAAGGAAGCTCTCGTCTTCCATTGGAAAGTGCCCATTGGCTACTTTTTAATCAATGGTTTAACAGCGCCTGAAAGAGCCAATTTAAATAAAGAAGCCCTCATTTACATTCATGAAACGGGGGTGGATGTGGTTTCCCTTACATTTGATGGCACAAGTTCCACATCACCTCTGCGAATGAATTGGGCGCCAAAATAGCTGGTGATGACACCCGTGTTCACTTTTTCCCTCACCCTGTGACAACAGATCCTATATATGTGATTTTGGATGCCTGTCACATACTGAAGCTTGTGAGAAATTGTCTTGCCTCGAAAGGGTCTGTTTACGACGGATCAGCTTTAGTGAAATGGCAGTACATCACTGAGCTTGAACAGCTTCAACGAGAAGAAGGCCTTCATGCTGCCACTAAAGTTAGAATTGCGATATCCAGTGGTATAGGGAGAAGATGAAAGTGAAACTTGCTGCACAAGTATTAAGTAGGAGTGTTGCAGATGCTTTGGAGTATGCCTAAAAGGATTTGAAGCACCCAAAATTTGAAGGATGTAAGGCTACAATCCAGTTTATCTGCAATTTCAACGATCTGTTTGATGCATTGAATAGCCGTAACTTCCTGACTGAAGCTTGAATATAGGGCCTGGCCTGGGTAATGGTTACAAAGCTCCTCTTGAAGTTTCTATTATCTCACAAGCTGTCGCAAGACCATCTTGAGTTCTTCAGTGCCATCCGCTCCCACGGGGGTCACAATAACAACCGCACAGCCAAGCAGTTTAAATCTGCATATGTTCAACTGCTTGCGCATCACCAAGTTATGACTTCGGATATTGTCAATATTGAACTATCCCGAAACTCTTATCTGAAGAGCATCAACGAAAGGGATGTTCAAAAAGACGAACAGTGGTCAGTTGTGGAATCTTGCGCAAGATCACAACTACTGTCGAAATGCTTTTCGCCACAACTCCCAATATTCACATGATGTGACAGGATATGTTGCTGGGTTTGTGGTGAAGAAATTATGTGCATATATATGCTGTACACAGTGCATTTCAGCAGTAGTGAAGCAGTCTAAAATGCCAAGTCCACTTCTGAAACGCAAAAATCGTGGAGGGTTGAATTTGCCCTCTGGCGATGTTACAAGTGTGTGCAAGCTAGCTGAGAAGATATTTCGAATCGCCAACGCTTCTGGAAAGCTAGACATACGGAACATTATGCATCGATTGATTACCGATGCATTAAGTGATATTTCATCAAGGCGAATTGATGTTTTTGCTTCCTTGAGGAAGCATTCCTTGGATCATGCCCCTCAAGACAATCACCGGCTCTTTCTAATAAAGGCTGTGCTCTTTGAGTGCTTCAAGATTAGGTTGTGCCGTGCTGGGAAGATGGAAACTGAAAAGCTTCAAGGAAACAAATCAAGAAGTATTTAACTTAAAAACCACCCTTTTCATGGGACATTAAAATTAATTACTAAATTGTCAATAAGTTTCACTGAACTTGTCTCTTAAATTTATAATTTTCATATTTTTTGACATTGGGATGATTGAGTGTTTGTATAGTGTTTGATTATATTGTTCGTAATATTTTCCCAGGAATCTTTGTATTAGGTAATCCTTGTTTTATTTAGATACATTGCATTTCTGTATATCTGGACAGATTCAGTTTTTGCCTTTGACCCCATGTGTAACTGATATTTTCTTTCACACATAAATTTATGATTTTATTGTTTTATATCCAATGTTCCCATATCCTTGTTGTATTCAAATATATTCAGATTTTGCCTCGGATCCCATTTGTAACTGATATTTACTTTGATGCTGTGTGTCTTGATTGTTTGACACTTAAATTTATGATTTCATGTTTAATATTGGCTTGATTGAGTTTAGTTTAGTTTGAATTATCGTCGCACTAGAGCTACACGAGGGCTATTGGCGACGGGCGTCGTATTTTAGAACCACAGTCAAGTGACGTGGCTTGATTGAGAGCATTTTGAATATTTGATTTTATTGTTCATCATATTTTTATATTCAATGTACATTGTACCCATATCCTTGTCATATTCAAATATATTTCACATTTGTTTATCTGAACAATTATTGCTGCCTCGGATATCATTTGTAACTGATATTTCCTTTGGCGCTGTGTGTCATTGTTTGACACTTATTTTTTTTTAGTTTGAATTATCGTCGCACTAGAGCTACACGAGGTTTGACACTTAAATTTATGATTTCATCTTTAATATTAGCTTGATTGAGTGCTTGCTAATGTTAGATTTTATTGTTCATTGTATATGGAGAAAATATATGTTCGTCTTGTACTTAACATTGCAGTTAACAATGCCTTTATAATATATTCCAGTTCAAACTTTCCACAATAAAAAATTCCAACTAGTATAACTTCATATATACGAGGCATGTTTTTTAAGTAAGTACCGTTATGCCACACAGCGTCCGCAGCGCTGCGATCGGCGTTCTGCGCATGCGCACTGGGTAACTACATATCTTGCCTACGCACTGACGCTATTACAGTCTGATTTGTCATTGTTTCCGTTGTCTACTGAGTGTTTAAGATGCCTCCGATAATCGTGAGTCCCGCCGACTGTGAAGTACGCTCTGTTATAAGATTTCTTAGTGCTAAAGGCCTAAAATCGATCGATATTCATCGTGAGATCTGTGCAGTTTACGGACAAAACATTATGAGTGATGGAATGGTAAGAAAGTGGGTGAGATAATTTAAAGATGGCCGCACAAATGTGCATGATGAACAACGGAGTGGGCGTCCTTCGGTCATTAATGAAATTTTGGTGCAGCAAGTGGACAATAAGGCAAGAGAAAACAGACGCTTTACAATTTCCTCTTTGTCTGATGACTTTCCTAATGTTTCTCGTAGTGTTTTGTATGGCATTGTGACCGAGCAATTGAATTATCGAAAATTGTGCTCACGTTGGGTACCGAAAATGTTGACGGATGTGCACAAAACCAAACGTCTAGGCAGTGCAATGACTTTCCTTGAACGGTACCACAACGTCGGTGATGATTTCTTAAGCCAAGTTGTTACGGGCGATGAAACATGGGTGGCCTATGTTACCCCTGAATCAAAGCAACAGTCCATGGAATGGCGGCATTCGGATTCGCCTAAACAAGTGAAGTTTAAGCAAACAATTTCTGCCCGGAAAATCATGTGCACAGTTTTTTGGGACAGAAAAGGAGTATTGCTTGTGGATTTTCTGCCTCGTAAAGAGACAATCAATGCAGCAGCTTATTGTTAGACATTAAACAATCTGCGCCGTTCAATCCAGAACAAAAGACGTGGCAAGTTGAGCAAGGGCATCGTTTTGCTGCATGACAATGCCCGTCCGCATGTGGCTAATCGAACCAAAGATCTCATTACATCTTTTAAATGGGAAACTCTAGATCATCCTCCATACAGCCCAGATCTGGCGCCCAGTGACTACCATCTGTTTCTGCACTTGAAGAAACACCTGGGCGGTCAGCGTCTTCAAGACGATGACGAAGTCAAAACAGTCGTGATGCAGTGGTTAACAAGTCAGGCGGCAGACTTCTATGAGGAGGGTATTCAGAAACTGGTACAACGGTATGACAAGTGCCTCAATATTGGAGGAAATTATGTAGAAAAGTAGATTAAGGTACAGCTTTCATGTAAAAATAAAATTATTGAGATATCTTTTCACGGTTTTTTTTCAAATTTAAAAACGGTACTTACTTAAAAAACACGCCTCGTATAATAAAAATAACTAAAAGGGTTAAAATTGAAGGTTAGAAAAAAAATTTAAAGTACCTGAATCTATAACATATATGGTGGTGTTAACCACAATATTATAGTTTATACACGACTCGAGTCAGATGTGTCCATTGTGGCAAAAAAGTCAGGAGAAAATGTAGCAGTAAATGTGAAATAGGACTATGATTTTTTTTTGGGATTTCACTAAAAATTAGGACATTTATAAGTAGGAATTCAAGGAATAGAATACAGCGTTCTCACACACTTGACGAATACCCCAAAAAGGACACCATATTTTTTACACAAGTTTTTTCTTGATGAAGGACTTGCTTTGACCTGAGCATTATGCAACTGGTGCTGTAAATACAAATCGGAATTATTTGTCAACGAATATCAGAAAAATTAAACTGAAAGACAAAGGATCATCCGACCATAACCTATCCATATGGAAGGAGAAGAAAAACGCAGTTGTTCTTCCCAGTGGATTAAACAACAGCATTACCAAAGTAAAAAGTGTTAGAGAAACAGTGTATTCGGTGACAGACCATTGCCAACTGCAATACAGTGCTAGTAAAATTTAGTACCTCGTTGCTCAGACTTATGAAAATTTACCCACGGTGACGTAAATGACATCCTTTTTTATTCGTATCAAGCTATATTAACACAATTCTAAATTTATTTTATTCAAAAATTCTGTTTTGTTTTTAATATATGGGAAAAGCTGGAAAGAATATTAGGGACAAGCTTAATTTTAAACTGTTTCTTATTTTGTTGATTTTCTGCGGTACTTAATGTTTGTTTTTTGAAGCTTCTTAAGCGAATCAAAGGCATGCCAGTAAGAAATTTCAATTCTTGTGAGAATGGGAAGAGGTAAAACTCTAACAGAGATTGAGCGAGGCAAGATCCTTAGTTTCAAGGAATGTGGTTTGAATTCTCGTGAAATAGCAAAGAAAATAAATAGATCTAAGTCCGTAGTGAATAACGTTTAAAAATTCCGATTCTTATGCTCAGCGGAAAAGGTTAGGGCGTCGTTCTTCACTGACTCCTCGACAAAAGAGAGCTGTTTTTAGTCTTGCAACTCGTACAATGCTTTCTTCTTCACAGATTGTTGATGGATGGATGGATAATCAGGTTTTATGGCGCAAGGGCATCTAAGGTCATACTACGCCAAACACTAGGTTATTCCATAATACAGATTGTTGATGATTTGAAGCTTCCATGTACCAGCCGAACTGTTCGGAATGTTTTATAAAAAAACCGAATGCAAAATTCAGTAAAATGAAGGCCCAACCACCTCTAACTAAGACGTATGAAATGGAGCGCCTTAAATTCGCTAAAGATCATATTACCTTTGGTGATAAGTGGCAAGATGTTGTTTTTTCCGACGAAAAAAAGTTTAATCTTGATGGGCCAGACGGGTTTAGATACTACTGGCACGATATCCGAAGAGAATAGTCTTGTTTCTCGAAGCGCCAGTTTGGTGGGGGATCTGATTTGGGGAGGTTTTTGCTGCCAATGGAACAACACCGATTGCTTATGTGAAAGCAAAATCAAATTCAGAAAATTTTCGAGATATTCTTGATGAAAAACTATTGCCGGAGGCACCTCTGATCACGTCTGGAGAGTACATATTTCAACAGGACAATAATTCCAGCTCAACAATATCATGGTTTGAAGCCAGTAATGTCAAAGTTCTTAAATGTCCATCAAGAAGCCCTAATCTAAACCCAACAGAAAATTTATGGGGTGTTCTTGTACGTAAAATTTATAGAAATGGCAAATTCTATAACACCGAAGGAGGAGCTTAAAATGGCAATAGAAACCAGTTGGAAAAATCTGCCGAAGGACACCTTGAAATGCCTTTCAACATCTATGACCTCGAGAATGATAAAATTAATTGAAAAAAAGGGAAAATTTTTAGATTATTAGAAATTTTATAAGTAATATCTCATGTGGCCCTTATATTATTTCCAGCTTTTTACATGTATAAAAGACAAAATAAAGTTTAAATTAAAAATAATTGATATTTGTACATTTGTTTTAATAGATATATTTAGAAACTGTCATTCTTTTCATATATTTCGATTGGCAAACATATTGAATACATAATTGTGCAAATATGGAAGTTTTTCGCTTGGCCCTATTATTATTTCCAGCTCTGTAGGTATATGGAAGAATTGGACCTTTCTAATCAGACTCGTAAGTATTATGATATTGCAACAAAAATCCTGTAAATGGAGAAAATATGTTCTTTTTTTATTCAACTTTTCAGGTAACAATGCCTTTGTAATATATTCAAATTCTAACTGGGGCTGGGGAGCCCAGTTGGTTAGGCGTACGCCCTGAATGCGAAAGGTCCCAGGTTCGGATCCGGGCATCGCCAAAATAGCTGCCGACCTATAAACGGCCCGTGCAGCCCAAAAATGTCCGACGAATAAATACCCCGTGTAGAGCGAGTGCCCGTTAAATATGCTCCAAAGTCCCAACGCTGCGTACGATGTCACCCTTAACGTTTGCGTTGGGTGCCTACTCGGGTGTCGACTCGTCACTTGACTGTGGTTCTAAATTAGGACGCCCGTCGCCAATATCCCTCGTGTAGCTCTATTGCGACGATAATTCAAACCTCCCTACCTAACATTCCGCCAAAAAAAATCCTTAACTCTTCTTTATTAAAATAATGCCGCATTAAAAAATAAATCCTACATGCATAACCTCATATATATAATAAAAAAAACTTCCAAAAAGTTATATTTTGAGAATGGAGGCCCAGTGTGAAATGGAAGCCCATTATACCCAGCGACACGCACATGAAGCTCCAAGACATGCACATGAAAACCCTCAAGATGTCGATGTTGCTCAGAGGCAACCTCGAGAGGCCCAGCGGCAATCACGGGAAGCACAGAAGCAAGCTCAGGAAGCTCAGAGGCAGGCCCAAAAAACCAAGCTACAGGACCTTAAATCCCAAAGTAGACAACGACGAGAAGACCAACTTAGACAGGCCCGGCAAGAAGAACAAGAGCGATAAACCCAAGAAGATAAGGAGAGAATGCCCCAAGACGCTTGGCAGAGGCAGGAGCGGGTAGACCGCTAGAGACTATCAAAACAACAACAGGCCATTCAAACCCAGCAGTGGGGCGGGCTAACCAGACCCAACACAACGAAACACCGCAGCACCTGCCTAATGCCGAGGATACCAGCCCCTACAGTACAGCGACCTCAGGTCCAACCAGTCGTCCAGCACCCGCAGGTCCGCAAATAATTTGCAAGACTTTTTCCACACCAACCAATTGAATTAATTTTAAATATGTGGTATTTTATAAATATTGTAATATTAAGTTTTTATTTAGATTATAAAGTTTGTGTAATGAAGTAGGCTTCAAATCATGTGCCATTCTTTACAAAATGGCTAGGTCGGGAGACCTGGCCCATTATATGTAAAGGAGGGTAGACCACTGGAAGCACCTTAAGGCCAAGGATCCCTCAGTTAACAAATTATGAAAATCTGTAAATACGAGGGTTGCTATTTATATTTTTGGACTTTGCTACAGTAAGTGTTGCTGGGCGGCCGCAGACAATTTTAATCGAAAGTTTGATATTTTTAAACAAATTTTTCAGACGATTTGCCATTATAGCTTTGTGTTGGTGACAGTAAATTGAAAAGCTCATCTCTTTAAAAAAAATGGAATTGACTCGTCAACATTTTCATGCAATTATTTTTCATAACTTTCAACGTGGATTGTCAAGACAAGAGTGCTTCGATGAACTTAATTCTTTATACAGCGATAAAGCGCCATCCTACAGCACTGTAAAAAACTGGTTTAAGGAATTTAATCATGGTCGATGGTCGTCCAAAATCGGTTGTTGTGCCAGAAAAGATCGATGTTGTGCGTGAACTGATAAAGCAAGATCGTCATGTGACATACCGTGAGATAGAGGTGTCTTTGGACATTAGTATGACTAGCATCAATAAGATATTTCATGAACTTTTGGGCGTAAAAAAAATTTGTTCCCGTTGGGGGATCCCGCATAATCTGACAAACGCTCAAAAAAAGGCTCATGTCGATTGGTGCAAAGAAATGTTGGAAAAATACGTTCAAGGTGCATCAAAGGCTGTGTATAACATCTACACAGATGACGAATCATGGATCTATGCATATGAGAAGGAAACAAAACAGCAATCAACTGTATGGGTCTTCCAAGACGAGGCAAAACCAACAAAAGTTGTTCGAGGAAGAAGCACATCGAAACAAATAGTTGCCTGTTTCTTCGGCATTAACGGTCATGTGGCAACAATGGCGTTAGAGAAACGCAGGACGGTCAATTCTGAATGGTACACGACCATTTGTTTGCCAGAAGTCATCGGAGAAATTCGAAAAAAGCAGAAGAATAGGCGAATCATTTTTCATCATGACAATGCGAGCTCTCACACATCGACTCAAACAAAGGCATTTCTGACGGAGCGAAAGATCGAAATGATGGGTTATCCGAATTACAGCCCTGATTTAGCACCCAATGACGACTTCTTATTTCCACACATCAAAAATAAATTACGTGGACAACGATTTTCGACCCCCAAAGAAGCAGTTGACGCATTCAAAACGCATGTTTTGAGTAACCTCAATCAGACTGGAAAAAGTGCTTTGAAAATTGGTTCAAACGCATGCAAGTGTTTTGATCATCATGGAGAATATTTTGTTTAGTTTAGTTTGAATTATCGTCGCACTAGAGCTACACGAGGGCTATTGGCGTCGTATTTTCGAACCACAGTCAAGTGACGAGCCGACACCTGAGTAGGCACCCAACGCAACCGTTAAGGGCGATATCGTACACAGCGTTAGGACTTTGAAGGATATTTAACGTGCACAGTTTCAAAGAAACCGGTTTAAACTGGCCTTATGAAAATAACTAATTTTTAATGAAACCGAAGTCACGAACAAACCGGTTAGTCTTAAGGTGGACCGTCAGTTAAAATCTTCCCTATACTTCCTATGTTACAATTCTGAACTCATTCTCTCATTTGTTTTTGCGTGTATCAGTTTGAAATTTTTTGGTGCATTAGATATGAATTATTTCTTTTATGTAAGCTGTTTTTTTATAACTGAGATGTATTCCTATTTTTTTTAAATTAAATTTTAAATAAGAACGCAATTTTTTATTTGTTTCCTTTTGCAGCCCGTAGATGGCGCCACTAGGGCCCCGAAATTCCATTTATAAGGAGAAGTGACTTTTTTTCGTATTTTTTATATATTTCTCGATCAACTGTTATAATTTCTCTGTAATAAGCTCAATCAGGGTTATCTTGTAGACCATTTTATATCGAAATTTCCCTTAAAAAGTAATGCTTTAAAATGATTAATAGGATTTTCGCCTGTAGAATGCGAGTCACATTGCAGTAACCCCAAAAGATACTCTCGGACGAATACTGCTTTATTTGTTTACTATTTTATGTGTTGACGTTGACATTGTCAAATTTGTTCTACGCCAAGACTCGAATATTACTATATATAGGTTCCTGATATCCATTTTTTTTAGAGAAATATTGAATATTTTTTATTTCGTTTATAAAATATGGGATCTGCAAATAAATATCGTTCGCGAAAGCGAAACTGAAGAAGCAAGGTACTTAAAGCTTTGGCTTTAGCACGACAGAGTGTAAAGGAGAGACAGAGTGATGGAGAAGCAAACGATTTACTAATAAGGTGAGAACACTTTTGACTTTTCATTTTATAATTATATGTGACCTAACTAATCATTCGCCAATTATTTTCCGGAATTATATACAGAAAATAGCTCAATTTTTAATGTTGAATTATTCCTCATCAACTCTACACAAACCATCTCAGATTTTCCTGAAATTAGGCAGATGCAAAATAACCCGAATTTATATTTTACTCTGTGATTAGCAACCATTTTAATGTTTCATGAATTAATTGGATTTTTTTTTCATATTTTATGTACTGAAAATGTAATCAACAATAATAATTAAATTTGAACTTTTTTAATTGGATTTTTAATAAATTAGTGCTGCATATTATTTGAAACTACAAGCAAAATGCTGTAAATTGACACATATATCCCATGCCTATACCTCAATTAGCCAATAGATAAATTTAAACAATTTTTAATTGTCTTTAAATTCAATTAATTGTTATTAATTTTAACATGAATCCTTTTGTCTCATTAATATTGGCTTATGGTTTACAACAATACTAACTACACTATGGAATAAATATATTTTTTTAAAAAGAAGTATACTGCTTGAAAAATGAATTGTTATTTTATTTTAAACAAGTAGCGTTATATATCATAAAAAGGACCTATAAAATGCTGTAAAACAGTCCCTATCCCAAGACTCTAGTTCAATTAGAAAAAATTTAGAATATTTAATTTTATTAGGGATTTAATTATTTTTATTAGGCCTTTATAAAAAAAAGTGTGTTGTGTGTTCCCAAGTCTATCCTACGCGATAGACCGCAAAATGTTTCTGTATCCTATCATAATGTTGAATGTAACATTCCACAGAATTCAAACGAATTTAAGTAATTTTAATGTAAATTATAATTTTAATAGCATGCACACATTGAAAGTAGGCAAAAAAAAAATTGTTATGAAGTTTTTAATGTGAAATTTTTAAATATGAAAAAAACTTGCATACATAAGTGTTGAAGCTTATCATTGTTATTTCTCTTTTAGTTACATTACTACTGGAAAAGATTGTCTTGAATCTACTGAAGAGTTTGACGATGGAAGTTCTATGTCTCCAGCATTATCTCCTCCAGAGGAAATTTGTGAAATATTATGTCCAACTTCAATAGACCATGCCAACAAATTCAGCCATGACCTCTATTCATCAACTCCTAATATCCACAAGGACTCTTCCATAAATGAAGATGAATTATGCCACAGTTTTCTGACTTCACATTCAGATGAACCCTGTAATGTTTCATGTCCTGAAACTGCAGATAGCCCTTCCTTGCTGATTGAATCTGAAAATTCTGTGACGCCACCATCCTTCCCATCAGGCAGAGTGATCTGTGACATAGATATGTCATTACTCAAGCACGAAAACTGGAAGACCACAAGCACACTTGCAACTTTAATGGAAGACTAATTTACAAAATCGTTCTAACTCGTGGTCTTGTACATACTTACACTTTTGAATGTGACAAGGTGTTATGTGGTCATAAAGAGATTGTGGTGACTGATAGGGAGCAAGGTTGCCTGAACAAACTGGCAGTGTTGGGGGCAATGTCTACTGGAATTGGGTATTCACAAGAGGAGCAAAAGTTCAGCATAATGAATATGACATATGTCAAAAAACACTTTTGCTACTTCTGAAAAGGCTGCAGGTGATGGCATTGAAGCATATTCTAAAGTTACTATAGATGCTGCAATAGATGAAGAAAAGAAATTAGCAAAAGAAGGATGTAATGTAGATAGGGATGGCTTCTACAATGTATGTGTGGGGTAGATGGTGGCTGGTGTAAGCGTTCGTATGGGCATGGCTACAATGCATCAAGTGGCGTGGCAGTAATTATAGGTGCTTTGACGAAGAAAATTTTGTACATAGGTGTCAGAAACAAAGTCTGCCTTATTTGTCATGCCATTGAAGATGGACGAACCCCTTCAAAAGAACACATGTGCTCAAAAAACTGGACTGGCCCTTCAACTGCCATGGAGAGTGACATAATTGTCGAAGGTTTAAAGTACTTAGAGAAAGTACACGGCATTCTTTGTACAAGACTGATTGGGGATGGCGACACAAACTTAATGACAAAAGTGCAGGAAAATGTAAGTTTTGGCTGTAGGATACAGAAAATCGAATGTGCAAATCATGCTGTGCGAAGGTATTTTAGAGCCTTGGAGAAAATACAAAAAAATACATCAAAATTCCATGGAGCGAAGGGTATCTTGGCCCAAAAATATTGCAACAGCGTATGTCAAGGCTTATAATAAGTGCCAGAAAAGCCATTAAGGATAATGCTGTGCCGAATTTGCAAGAACTAGAGCTAAATAAAGTTGCAAAGCTAGCTGCTGAGATCCTAAATGGACCTGCCCATGTTTTTGGTAAACATGACTCGTGTGGAAATGTCTGTAGTCGGAAGGAAAGTGATCCGGATCCATGTGTACATGAAATTATGACTGATACATGAATGTTTTCAGCTATAATGGATGAAATCCGACGTACACTTGTATCATGCTGCAACACATTAATTTTCAACTGCACTAACAATCCAGCAGAGAACTACATGAGCCAATTATGCAAAACCATAGGTGGGAAGAGAATTGACTTTGCCAAGGGAAATTCAGTCAAACGTCGGGCAAACATCGCAGCTGTGGCTTTTCAAAATCCAGCACAGAAATGGCAGCACAATGCTCTTAAAGCTTTGACAGGACGGAGCCCAGGAACCCTGCATTATAAATTTATCACCAGGCGACTTAAATCTCATATTAAAAGGCTTAACAGAAGGAAACTCTTTGTTCGATATAGAAGGAAACGTGAGCATGTAGCTAGGGGTGGGGACAGCAATTATGGGGATCAACCTGATGTACCAGATTTGGATGCAAGCATTGTTCAAGTAAAAACACTTGAACACATGTCCTCTATTGCAGTGAAGTCTAGGGATGAACTGGAAGAATTAACTCGTGGCCAAGCTTCATGTGAAAGATGGAGGTATGAGCGATCAAAAAGGATTCCTTCCTCACTCTTCAAAGATGTTGCAGGAAGGAGATCTACTACTCTTTGTGCCAACTTGAAGAGAATAATTTACTCGAAAAAAATATATGTTAAGGCTATGGAAATGCAAATGAACCTGTAGCTGTGAAAGAGTATGAGGTAAAAAAAGGTGTTGCGGTAAAGCGGTGTGGGATGTTTGTTGACCCAGAATATCCATTCTTGTGTACAAGCCCTGATGGCCTAATTGGGAGACGATGGATTGCTGGAAGTAAAATGCCCATTTTCAGCTAGGAGTTATAACAGTCTTGTGGAGGTAGTGGAAGCAAAACACAATATTGGCATCAAATTAAAGGAAAACGATTTTTATCTCCCCAGTACCCACAAGTATTATTATCAAATACAAGGGCAGTTAGCCATTACAAACAGGGAGTGGTGCGATTTATTTGTATGGAGCCCTAAGGACACCAAAATAATCCACATTCAGAGGGATGGCAATTTCTGGAAAAACATTGTTCCTAAGCTTCAGCAGTTTTACGTAGAATGCTGTGTTCCAGAAATTACTGATCCAAGAGTTCCAAGGAAAAAAGCCATTAGAGAGCCAGAGTATATACTTGAAGCCATAAGACAGATATTTGATGCCTGTTATTTGATGCCTCTCACCTGTATATATATTTTGCCACCGACAACTCTTCACCTTGCTGTCCCTGAATGCCGAAAGCATGCACCATATCCTTGTCCATAATTGACCACAAGAACTTGTGAACACTCTTCAAAAACCTCTTATTTGATGCCTCCCACTATATTTTGCCTTCAAGAACCCTTCAACTTCCTGTTGTTGAATGCCGAAAACATTCACCATATACCCCTTGTACATAGATTGCAGCAAGAACTTGTCATTGCTCCATAACAACCTGTTATTTGATGCCTCCCACCTGTATATATATTTTGCTACCGACAACTCTTCATCTTCCTGTCCCTGAATGCCGAAAGCATGCACCATATCCTTGTCCATAATTGACCACAAGAATTTGTGAACACTCTTCAAAAACCTCTTATTTGATTCCTCCCACTATACTTGTATATATTTTGCCTTCAAGAACCCTTCAACTTCCTGTTGTTGAATGCCGAAAACATTCACCATATACCCCTTGTACATAGATCATATAGGTACCAACCTCATATTTGAAATTTGAATTTTTCGAAATTGAATCCACAGATGTTACATGCACCAGCCCCATATGCACAGCGTGATTTAATTGTGAGAACTTTCTTCTCCTACATGATCCTATTATAGAAAAACTGAAATGTTTTACCGAACAGAGTGTCAGGACTTTAGACCACGACAGATATAACGTGCACTACTTTTTGCACCCAATTCATTTGGCCAAATATTTTACTGTATATAGAGTTAGGACTTTGGACCATGACATAATGTTTTGAGCCAGAGCTTTCCATTCCTGAGGACTAACTGTTTGAAGTAAAAAGTGTAATTTATTTTCCCCAAATATTCTATAATATGAAGAAATAGTATTTCTTATACAAAGATTACAAAGTAATTTGATTTGTTCTTGTTGTAAATTTTATATATCGTTATTTCATTACGTAATTAATTTTTATTATGTTGAAAAAAGAAAGCAGTAGTTTAAATTATTGTTAACATTGGTATAAATTAAAAACTGTGCATATATATATTTCTTGAGTTGCTATGTGTTTAAAATGAAGAAAAGTGTTAAGAAAAATTCCCGGAGCCATGCTTTGGTGTGATGTATTCCATTGGAAAAACTTGAGTATATTACCCTATTGCCAGAACCATGCTTTTGTGTATAGCACTTCATCGAGAAAAAAATTTACATATTTCCTTACTTCCTCGAACGATGGCTTATCAATTTTATTTGTAACTCACAATGCCCTTGGGGTATTGTACCTTATCGAAAGAAATAGTATTTCCCTACTACCAGAACAATGCTTTCTCCATTTTATTTGTCGTACTCACACTGCCCTTTGGGTAATGTAACCATTATATTTCACCATTACCAGAACCATGCTCTGGTGTAATGTATTTCATAAAAAAATCTGTATATTACCCTATTGCCAGAACCATGCCTTGGTTTAATGTATTTTCATAAAAAAAAATGTACATGTTTCCTTACTTCCAGAACAATGGCTTGTCAATTTTATTTGTAACTCACAATGCCTTTGGGGTATTGTACCTTATCGATAGAACTAGCATTTCCCTACTACCAACAATGCTTTCCCCATTTTATTTGTAGTACTCACCCTGCCCTATTTGTAAAAAAACTATGTAGAGATTTTTAAAAAATCAATAAAATAAAAGGTAAATAGTACGATTGGGTACCGGTTCACGGAAACTCTAATCTCGCTGAAGCCATGTGGTTTTTTTTACCTTACAGGAGAGAATTGCAAATTTACTTTATAGATCCTAAGGAAAGAATTATGAAAGTTTAAAAATTAATAAAAATGTCGACACAAATCGAGCATGCACGATAAATTGCGGACGATATATACGACGAACAACACTGTAAACAAAAAATTCCACAAATTTGCCTTGAAAGAAAAGAAAAAATCACTGGTCACAAGGCAGGATGACAAAAATAGTCGCCGAAGTCGGGTAGTAAGCAACATGTGTTATATATTCATTTATTAATCAAGAAATGTTAGAATTTCCCTAGTTTCCGCCTTTAGAGTGAGCAATATGCAACCATAATAAAATTTGGCGGTTCTCAGAAAGATTTGGAATACCAAAATATAAGGCAAAACTATTCTATAATATTTAACTCATTATTTGTTTATTATTATTTAATCATTTGTTTAATTATTATTGTATAATAACTTTAAACCAGATGAATGAAAAGATAGCGGTCCGGTTCCGGTGACCATTTTGAGCACCCTCCAGGTTTTTCCGTCAGGCCTACGAAAAAGGAGCATTGAAATAAAACATTTCAAAGGCATCCAGCAATCCAGATTGACATGAAGTTATGAAAAAGTAAACTTCGCCTCGAAGAAAACCGGTCCTTTTCTACCACGATGACGTCACTACGATTGTTAACGTCACTACGACTGTTGACGTCATGGCGGGCTGCCATGGAAAGACCTTTAGCGCACACGCGAATGTCAACGCCATCTATTGGGAAAAGGCGCATTCAGATTTACTAGTCAACCCCGTTAAAACAGATTTCGGTTTTCCATCCCTAGATTATTGTGACGGTTAGGAACGGAAGGTAAAGAACGGACGGTGAGGAAATTCACGATGTTTTCCGGTCTTTTTTGTGTTGAAACTAACTCCAATTTAATAAAAATGGATTTTTTTACTCCTTATACTCCACTTAAACATATTTATAGAAAAAAATTCCAATTATTAAGCAAAAATAAACCTTAACCATGGGGGATTGTAAGGAAAGTAATAAAGCCACGCAGCTCATTTTACTGGGGTTTTTAACTTTTGGGCTTTTTGGTGAAGTATAGCAAAAAAAAATGCGGCTACTAACTGAAATGTGAGTTTTCAGCAATGCAGTTTTCATGATTGAAGTATCACCGTAGCTCCATCCTGTGCCTCTCTTCGCCACTTTAGTAATGAGGTCAGTGAATGTACCAAAACCCAGAGACAAAGTTAGGAGAATAGAAATACACATAAATATTAAAAGCCAAAATTTTATGGAAGGAATTTGTTAAGATATAGTATTAGTTCAATTTAAAATCGAAATGAATGTAAAAATGAATGCTCAAAAATTTGTTAGTTTGACACCTAAACTAAAAATTTAACATTTGGGACATGGGAAGGTAAGGAATTTTCTGCATTGTTTTGTGTCCTAAATATTTTTTAGAGTTTCCTTGCTTTAAAATTCCGTTTTGCAATTATATAAGGACCAGTCCATTAGTATAATAAGAAAAATATGAAAAGAAATATTAAATTTTTTTAAATTATGCCCAAGGGACATAAAATTTAAAATTATGGTAGAATTCCCCTGTAACTTCTGTCTTGAGTTAATTGAAACTCCAAGAAAGTGTACTCCATTATTTTGAATTGTATTTCGACAAGACAGAAATAGCTTGAGTTATCCATCACTCTTTGGTATCTATTTTGTGTACCTTGCAGCGTTGTCATTACCCGAGATTTCTAGTTCAAAAGTCCTTGAGATAATGTCGAAAACTAATGCCATATCTCTTAAAATGTCCAGCTTTACATTGTGAGAATCCTGTTAAAGATGACTTTCATTTGAATCAACTGTGTGAATTAATAAATTTTTGAAACCAATATTAAACAATTTTACAAGCATTGTCTCTGAGCATCAACAAAAATCCAAAAAGCCTAAGACAATGCCTCTGCCTAAAAAAGTGTTAACAGCAAACACATAAATCAATTTCTCTGTTTGTAACCCTTTCAGGACAACTTTTTGTTTTTTATTCTAAAATCTAAAATTTGTGAAATAATTCATTATGCACAGAGAATAAAAAAAATACAGGGGGGAGGCGGAGAGTCTTAATTTTTTTTTAAACTAAATATTAAAGGAAATTTTTCTAATCTACTTTTGAATAAATTATAACAATAATTTTTTCGAAACTTTATTGGTTGAAAATAGTTCAATTTTTAAAAATGTTAGCATGAAGCATTTAGGGCCAAATTATTAAATAAAATTGTTTCAGTTTAGTTTAGTTTGAATTATCGTCGCACTAGAGCTACACGAGGGCTATTGGCGACGGGCGTCATATTTTAGAACCACAAAAATTGTTTCAGAATGAATTTCATTTTTACCATGTTTTTCATATTCTCATTTAACTGCAACAAACATTATTTAATTCATGATTATCATTATTTAATAAGACATGATTCTTTCATCTAACGATACAAAAAGAAAATAAAACTTTATTAAATTCTTCATACATTTTTCTATAAAGTTTATTTGAAATATGTGCTAGTTTAACTTGGTGAGAAAATAAGTTTGTTTTGTTAGTTCATTTTTAAACATTTTTTGTGAATAATTGTTTTAAAAATATTTTTTTTTTAGTTAATACAAATAAATGGATATTAAATCTACATCCAAATGTTATTTGTTGAAACAGGTATTGAATTTGCTAAGGCATTTTCTTTCTGCCAGAAAATAGGAACAGATAACGACAGGAGCCTATCTCTCTGCCGGAAAAAGACTAACAGATAACGACAGAAGCCTCTCTCTCTCTCTGCCGGAAAAAAAATAGGAATACATAAAGACGAATGCCTTTCCTCTGCCAGGAAAATTAGTATAAGGAAATAAGTATTTTCTTTCTGCCGGAAAATTAGGACAAGGAAATAACAGTCTGCTCTACCGGAAACTAGGAACGTGTAACACAAGGCATTTAATGTTTTCTCAATAACAGTTTAATAACAGTTGACACATTAAGTGAGTGAGAAATTTGCTTGTCCGTGTTGAAATTGGCCCAGGGGTCGAGTGATTTTGTTCGTTTTGCTACATTTTCTTTGAAAGGGGGTGTAGGATCCGCTCTGCCCCCGAAAGCGAACAAGCGATTTAGCGATTATCTACTTTCTAATGTGAGTTAACTGAAACCCCATCCGTAAACCTCCACGTGGTCTGGGCTGGACGCTGTTTACAGTGACTAATTACGGAAATAGTTAACTCTTTGATGGACAGTGAGAATCTCGATAGAATGGAATTTGTGATAGTGAATAAAAGGGAAGACGATGGTCGGGTTTAGGTTTAGTTTGAATCATCGTCGCACTAGAGCTACACGAGAGCTATTGGCGACGGGCGTCGTATTTTACGATGGTCGAGAGGACCAGGTGCTAGTAGAGGATACAGATTGTGCTGATGAAGTACCGGAAACGGATTTAAAGGAAATGGCCGCAAGGAAAGGTGCGGCATATAAAAAGCGAGAAAGGAGCAGCACCTTTCTCGCAGTAGAGACTGGAACTCTGGCTGAGGTGTACAGATACAAATTCCAGAAGTATAAAGTTAAAGCGAACCGACATAAGATGCAAGTCGGACTGTAGAAGAGAAGGATTGCAGAACTTGGAGAGGAGTAGCAACTAGCGCGAAATCAACTCCCAAAAGGGAAAGACTCCTTTTAAATCCGATAACTATACGGGAATGGATATTGAGGGGGTCGATGTCCCTCTATTAAATAAAGCAGACAGTGTTGAGGAAGCTTAGAGGTCTCTACGCAGACTAAATTCCAAAGGACGGATGGATGCTGCTAAACTGAACAGACAGAATAACGAGTCCAGTCGACCGGCGCTCCTAAAACCGTAGATTGCCCCGTGGAAACCTCGGCATCTGTCGCCGCACCTCATTTGAACAAGGAGCAAAAGTAGAAATCAAAAGGGAAAAAGCACCAGGCTGCAGTTAAGGGTCCCACGCCACAGGTACAAGCCGAACTCTTGCCGAAGGCCCCTACGACTAAAGCCAATGACGCAATGAGTAACCTAGCGAAATCTTCTAACTCCCGCTCTGTCAACCAAGATGCTGTGGCCAAAGCTCAGGATGGATGGATGGATGTTCGGGTTTTATGGCGCAAGGGCATCTTAGGCCATACTGCGCCAAACACTAGGTAATCTAATTAAAAAGGAATTTGTTTTCAGTTTGGAGGTCCCATTCGTTTTTGCCATACTGTATTGATTGAATGTGCACAGGCCAGTTTGGCATCGGCAAATTAAGGGGGGCGCCGCTGCCTAGACTAGCAGTCTTTGCAGCGCGGTCCGCCTCCTCATTGCCCGGAATACCAACATGACCCGGCACCCAGCAGAAACGAATTTTGAAACTATTGAGCTTGAGCTTATAAAGGAGCTTTACAACTATTGATATTAAGGGGGTGAGATTTGTATGAGAAATTACTAAGGGCATAAAGCACACTTTTTGAATGGGAATATATGATCCATGATTTAAAGTTTGATTTGCAATATGATGGAGGGCGAGATATATTGAATAAATTTCTGATGTAAAAACCGAGCATGAAGGATTAAGGGTTTCTGCTATAGTGGTGTCATTAAAAACTGCCGCAGATCCGACATGTGCATGAGACTTTGAACCGTCAGTAAATCCCAGTTTTAAAAGAAAAATTAAAAAAAAACGGTGCTCATTGAAAATTTGTACAAAAGCAGAGTCGGGAATTGATGACTTTTTAAAATTAATGATATTATGAATATGAACAGGTGATTCTTCCCAAGGTGAAAAGTTGTCGTTAAAATTAAAAACCCTAAAATCAACAAGATCAAGATTATCTATGAGCTCTTTGGTACGTATTGAAAATGTTGGAATGAAAGACTTTTTATTCAAAAGAAACTGCTGAATTTCGATTTAAAATTTGTGGATATAAAGGGTGATTATGGTTACTTTTAATATTGAAGTAGGCAGCAAATGAAAGTTTTTTTCCCGACGATGTTGCAGAGATGGCACCTGGCACAGAACATAAAGGCTTTGTACAGGAGATGTACGAAAAGCCCCAGAAGCCAACCTCAGACCCTGATGGTGAATGGTGTCTAGATATTTAAGTGCCGATTTTCTGGCAGAACCATAGGCAGCGACACCGTAATCGAGCTTGGATCTTATCAAAGCACGGTAAATTCTCAACATGGATGTTGTATCTGCACCATATGTTGTGTTAGAGAGCACTTTCAATATGTTCAGCGATTTATTGCACTTCTGCCGTAGGTGTTGAATGTGTGGCAGGAAGGTGAGCTTCGGATCAAATAAGATACCCAGAAACTTTGCCTCTGATCTTACAGGCAGAGCCACACCATTTAAAGTAATTTCTGGGTCCGGATGTAGCCCACGCTTCCGGCAGAAATGCATGCAGATTGTTTTCTGGTTAGATATTACAAAACCATTAGAATTTGTCCAATCCGTGATCTTGCGGATTGCAATCTGCAGCTGCCTCTCAATTGTACTCATGTTAGCTGAGGAACAAGAGATTTGAAAATCATCCACAAACAAAGTGCCTTTGACAGTTAGTGGAAGCTGCTTCACTATGTCATTGATCTTTAGTATAAACAACACCACGCTGAGGACGCTGCCTTGAGGGACACCTTCTCGTTGGTAAAAGTCTCGAGACAGAGTGGATCCGACACGAACTTGGAAAACACGGGTCTTAAGGAAGTTCTGAATAAAGACAGGTAAATTGCCACGAAACCCAAGATGGTATAGGTCTTTCAGAATTCCGTACCTCCATGTTCGATCATAAGCCTTCTCCATGTCAAAAATATGGAGACCAGGTGCTGATTTCTAACAAAGGCTTCACGAATGGAGGTTTCCAGAAGCAAGATGTTATCTATGGTGCTTCTATGGTGTCGGAAACCACTCTGAAACGGGGAGAAGGTCCCCTTTTCTTCTAAACAATACACAAGACGGGCATTAACCATCCGCTCCATCAATTTGCACAAGCAACTGGTCAGGGCAATGGGACGGTAGTTACCAGCATCTTGAGGGTCCTTTCCTGGCTTAGCAATAGGGATTACAATTGCTCTTTGCCAGGAAGTCGGGAAAACTTTCTCATTCCATATTCTATTGTAGAGTTTTAAAAGGGCTTGCAAGGAATTACTATTAGGTGTTTCAACATTTCATTATGGATTTTATCATGACCAGGGCTGATAAGTGGCATTTGTTTAAAGCGCACTGTAGCTCCCTTAGAGTGAAATTACAGTTGTACCCATTAGTGTGATAAGGTCTGAAATTTAATTTTTTAAGCTCCTCTCTCTGTTTCATAATTAAAAAGTCAGCATTGTAATTGTCACCATTGGAGACAGCTGCAAATGCTGCTCCAAGTTGATCTGCAATATCTGCTTGGGAAGTAATTAAAATATTATTGTGTTTTAGCATAGAAAAGCGGCTGTGAGTCAGCGTAACGACCCGAAATTCTTTTAACTTTCTCCATACAGTTTTTTGATGTTACGTGACCCCGATAGAATTGAGGTATTGCTGCCAAGATGACCTTTGGCTTTCGCGTCGTATCCTACGGGCCTGGGACCGAGCCCTCTTGAATTCAATAAGATTTGCCTCTGTAGGATAGCGACGGAAAATACCCAAGCTCGCTTTTTTTGCTTTTCAGCTCGAGAACAGTCGTGTTCCACCATGGTTTAGGAGATTTTGGAAGTTTGCCTTGGGTCATGGAATGGCTAAGACAGCAGCACTCAAAATGGTTTCAGTAATGACATTAACAGCCGAGTCAATATCGCCTATTTCAACCATGTCATCCGTCAACTCAGCATGGTCGTAAAGCGATCCCAATTTGCTTTATTAAATTTAAAATTTTTTGGTCTCTCATGTTGAGGTGGTGGGCTCCTCGATGTTAAAATGATTGGAAAGTGATCACTGTCATACAGATCACTTCCAACCCCGAAAGACCAGTCTAAAGAGAGTGACGGCGAGCAAATGGCAAGATCGACAGCATGGAATGTCCTTGACGGCAAGTGAAATAAAGTAGGACTTCCGTCATTAAGCAGAAACAGATTTTGTCCGTGTATAAGCTGTTCCATTATTGATCCTCGGCTGTTATGTTCACCACTGCCCCACATTGGGTGATGGCCATTAAAGTCACCCATAAGAAAGAATGGGGCAGGCAGCTGCTTGACTACATTTTCCAAATCTCCTATATTAACGACATGGTTTTGGTGGTAAATATATGCAACAGATGGTAATGAGGTGGGAAAGTTGAATTTGTATTGCTACGGCTTGGAGGTTGGTATTGATATTCAATATACTGGTGGGCAATCGGTTAGAATACACGATTGCAACTCCACCACAAGCCCTTCCACCGTCTGAGTAGTCTTTTCTTAAAATTTCACAAGATGTTAATTTTGTAATATCGCCTGGTTTTAAGAATGTTTCCTGCAGGCAGACTACATCAGGTGCATATTTATCCATGATTGCCTTGACACCATCTTTATTGTGTCGGAAACCACGACAATTCCACGAGACTATTCGGGTCATTTAGGGAAGTTAATCGGTGGGTGTTTCGTCACCGATTTTTCTCGAGGCATCAGGTGTTGTGGTGCCTCGAGTCCCGCCTCAACATCCATTTCTGGTGAATCGGAGGAGTCAGAGCTATTTAGATTTTTTGTATTTAAGGATCTGCTTCTAGTTTTGGTTTTTTGTTTTTTGGGAGACCTTTCTAAACGTTTGACTGTTACTGGAGATTTGCTAATTTTTAGGGGTTTCTGTATGTCTGGTTTTACTGTGGTATCACGTGGTTGTGAGCTGGAGGATGAAGTATTGTTTTTCGTAACAGAAGCTATTGTTGCTATTGTGTTTGTAGATTTAGCCTCTTGGAGGTACTGTTCCCTAAACATATTGCATTGGATAGCTATTGAGGATGTGGTTACTTTAGTGGCAGCTGCGTATGATACGTTAGGTTTAGGCAGGGTTATTTTGACTTGGTTACGAGCTTCTTGATATGATACATTTTTAGTTACTTTTATATATTGAATGTCTTTCTCTTCTTTCCACCTAGGACAACCTCTAAAGTTGGCAGTGTGGTCGCCTTCGCAGTTTAAGCATTTGGGTGGAAGCTGGCAAGAAGAGAAAGAATGGCCTTTAGTTGAACAGTTGGAGCAATATTCTTCTTGGGATCTGTAAGTTGCTTTGGTGTGGCCGTACCTTTGGCAATGGAAGCAGCGCAAAGGGTTTGGGATATATGGACGGACGGGACAGTTGAGATAGCCTGCTATTATATGTTTTGGTAAGTTAGGTGTTCCAAAAGTCAAAATTACATGCTGGGTGTTGATGATTTCATCTCCTTTTTTGATGGTTATTCTTCTTACTTGAGTAATATTTTGATGTCTAAGTCCTTCAAGTATTTCTTGCTCAGAAATATTGAGCAGATCTCTTTCAGAGATGACACCACGGCATGAGTTTAAAGAGTTATGGGGTGTGACAGTAATCGGTATGTTACATAGCAGTTTAGAGTTTATGAATGATCTTGATTGTATGTAAGAGTTAGTTTCAATAAGCAAGTCTCCAGATTTTAATTTTTTGACCGATTTTGGGTTTCCTCCAATTCCTAAAAGTCCTTTCTGTACAGCGAACGGTGAAACTTTTGATAGCTGTTGGGTAGCTGAGCTTATCACAAGGAATTTGGGGTATAACGTGTTTATGTCGGGTATATGGTTAGTCTTTTCAGATTCTGGTGTTATTTTTGGCGGACTTAACCCCCCGCCTGGGCTTGGATTGAGAGCCATGATTTAATAAATAGGGAGTTCATCCCCGTAGTCCACAGGTAGCTCCGGATACCCTTTCTCACCCACCTACTGCAACTACGCCGGAGTGGCCGGGATACGGCAGGGGCTTACCGGCTCTGGGCAACTTAAAATAATAAGGGTGCGAACTTTCGCAAATAAAATGCATAAGCCCAGCCTTCGGCAGGGTCCCTAGGCAGTACTACGGAGACATAGCGTTACGGGTTCGGGGTGTGGATCCGCACTGGGCACCCCTAGCCGCAAAACTAACCCTTTTCCGGAGCAAAAAAATTAATGGCAGTGGTGTCCAACACGTCAGAAAACAAAGTATCGGACAGCAGTGCCATTAGGCGAGCCGATTGCCAGGGGCGGGAGCCAAAGCTCAGGAGTAGCTGTACTGCCTCCGAAGGTTTCCTCCCTGGACCAAGACTGGTCCCCCACTCCACAGACTTTGGCGGATCCACAGTTGCAGAGGGTAAGTCTTGGAAGTTATCAGGCCACCACGTCTCAGGCTGATGCGCGCCAACAGCTGCAGGTGGAGATTCCACGTCAGAACAAGAGCTCTGACAATGCTCAAACTCCCGATAGTGAACTCTCTTTCGCTGAAGTGGCTGGTTCGAGTCCTTCTCGCCCAAGGGGACCCATACAGGTTAAGAACACGGCCCCCAGAAGCAACTCCGGTAGCTCTGGGCCAAACCAGGTCAAACCTGGAAACGCCGTGAAGAAAACCTGGCCCTACTTTCAGGAGGCTTTGGTTGTGGGCCGGCTGGGGAACACTCCTTCCTCTAAGCTACCATTTCGCTCCTTCATGTGGAATTTACTGGAAACCAACGGCTTGGGGAAACCCGCACATGCAAGAAGTACCCTGGCTGGAGGACTGGTTATGTTCTTTTCTGCCATTCAGTCCCTTAACGCGCTTGAGGAAGCACAGGGTCGGGATGACTTCCGTGAGCGGATCTCGGTCAGGCGTAGCTGTGGAAACAGCAGAAAACCCCTGATCAAGATCGACGATATGGAGGACATTGATTCCGAAGTTAAGAGAAATAAGATTGCGAGGGAGATTGAAGCAGAGTGTAGTCTCCCTAATGGAACACTTAGGTTCGTTTTTAAGTATAGCCGTGACTCTAAAGAACAAAGGAGTGACTGGGTTCTGGAAGTTGACCCGAGATACTGGGTTAATGTAAGGACCCTTAAGTTCATCCGCTTTCGATGGGGTCGCCATGCTGTTTGAATTCCTGGACCTGAACCAATGCAATAGGTGCTATGCATTTGGTCATAGTGGCAAAAAGTGTACCAAGAAACCTCTTTGTAAAAGATGTGGCAGAGCACATGCAATAGCGGATTGCCTTGAAAAAGATGCTAGCTGCGTTGACTGCCGGCGCTCTAACGCGCAGTGGAGTACCAAGTATGATTCTCAGCATTCGGTGTATTCCAGCCGCTGCCGTGTGCTGCAACAGGCCAAAGAGAATCAAGCCCGGATAACTGAATATGCCTAGTTTCACCCAGTGTAACTTAGGCCGGGGAAAAGCGACTACGGCCATCACTTCCTACAGCTAGGGAAGCCGGCGCACAGGAGAAACTTCGAGTGATCACGTGGTCACATGAAGGTCTGTGGTGCAGAAAATCTTAAAAGACGCCGGTCTGCGCATCTTGTTTTCTACTCGCGTTAAACCACAACAAGCTTGCCATTTTGTGAAATTCGCAATTCTTATTCAGTATTTTCAAAATGAGACTTCATTTTATAGATATATAAGGTTCAGCATTCAGTTAAAGGATATGCCATTTAAGTGTGCAGTTTATGGTTGCAATGGCAACTACCGCAACGGAGATAAAGTGTCTGTTTTCAGATTTCCCAAAGAACCAGAATTGGCTTCCATATGGATAAATCGATGTAGGAGAAAAAAAACTTCAAACCATCAAATAGCTCCCGAGTAAGTAATGAATTTTTTATTGCATATACTGGTGCTCCAATTTGATGTAAACAACGTGAAATTTTAAAGCGTAAACTTTTGCTAGGTATTTTGAATGTAAACAACTGAAATTTTAAATAGAAAACTTTTATTTTCTAAAAATTAGTGTTTGGTAAATGATCTATTTTTAGTAATGTAAATAATTACATTTTTCTATTACAATATTTACATTATATTCATTTTGTTAGTTTATGAAATAGTATACGAAGAATCCAATACCAGACCTATACTGTTTGATCACCTAATCTTCAAAACAATAACAGCCCTCCAAATCAATTACTAATACTTTAAAATATTTTTAATATGTACTAAAACGTCTTAAATTTAATGATCAGTCATTAAAAAGGTAATTTTCTAGAAAACTAGGCAAATCCTTGAATATTTACACTCGGAAGTGTTCAAATAGCACAAGTGGAACAAAAGTATTGTGTAAAAATGGAAACAGAACATTACAATAAAGTGTTTCAATACAATAATTGTTGGTCGCAACATAATTTTTGTATTGTTTCTTAACACATGTAATAACTGGGAAAAACTAAATTCTTTATATTAAAAGTCAACACAAGTTTTTTTCTGAGTGTACAATTTGCTACTTCTGTACAATTTAAACAAATTTTATTCATTTCAGATATGCGAAAGGCACTTTCGTAAGGAAGACATTCTCTACGAAGTAGAATATTTCTGTCACAAGTCAGGGAGGCTTCTCAAGTCACCTCTACCCTACCCTCGCCTGAAAAAAGATACATTGCCAGAAATCCTGCAAGAATGTCCAGCTTACCTGCAGCCGACTACATCAGCTGCAAGAGAATCTCCTGACAAGAAAAGAAGGAGGCTAGAAGAGTCGAGGATTAAAAAAGCTATGGACGACAGCGAGAAAGCACAACAAGAGCATATGAAGGAAACAACATTTTCAACATTACGTGAACTTGATATGTGCCTGAAGAAACAGATGACTTTTGGACAATATGTTCTAAGGAAGATTATATTTTAATCTTGCATATTTCTAAAACAATCCCAAAAATTATTACTTCTATTCAAATTAATTCAGATTTAAATGTAACTCTTCATTTCAAAAAAGTGGAATTGAAAGTACTGGGTAAGTTAAAATTTCCAACCAAAATTTCAAATATTTATGTGTTACTTGACATAATGGCTTCACTTAAAAAAATAATAGATAATGAAAATACCACTGTTAATGATTTTAAAAACTTGTGTGATTTAATTACAATACTGTTTGAGGAGCTAAAAAGTAATCCTCTGTCGAATGAAAAAATTTGTGATTTTGTAATTGAATAGTTGAGTATTTTGAATGTTCAAAAAAATCGACGTAGATATTCAACTGATATGTTGCAGTCTCTTGAAATCTATCTCCCCTCATTGTTACAAATTTTTGGGAAATTCAAATTTTTTCATTCTTCCACATCCTGGAACTCTGCGGAGAATCTGCTCAGAATTTAGTGTGAATCCATGTGATGAAAACTTTCTGACATCACAAAAGTTTACTGAATTGGAGTAAAAAGAAAAATTTGTAACTTTGATGGTGGATGAGATCCATTTAAAATCCTATTTTGATTATGTGGGATGGAGAGTGTCGGGCATGGCTTTCAATGAGTGCGAAGCTGCTTCAAGTGCCTATGTATTCATGATTCTAAGCCTACTATCTTCATACAAAGATGTGGCACACATCTTGCCCGTCCACATTCTCTCTGCGGAAACATTTTATTCTATAATCAAAAAAAGTCATTGTTGGTTTAGAAGGAATAGGATACAATATTCTAGCTGTAATCACAGACAATAATACAATTAATACAAAGGCCATGAAATTCTTTGCAACTCCTCCAAAATTAAGTATAACGTATGATAATCCTGCTTGTCCGGATCGGCCGTTGTATTATTTAATTGATTCGGTCCATATATTGAAGTGCATTAGAAATAACTGGCTTAACCAGAAAAATGTTGGAACGTGTATGTTTTTACCAAATTTTACCACATTGTCCCCTTTCGATACAGCGTCTTTCCAAGCTATAAAAAAGTTGCATGAAGTGGAGAGTGGAAAGCTTTTAAAATATGGTTATGGTTTAACCTTGAAAGCTCTTCCTCCATCAAGTTTGGAAAGGCAGAACGTGAAACTTGCTCTGCAGGTATTAAACAATGTTGTTGCAGAGGGTCTATTAGTGGTCGGGAAAGAGAAAAATATCGAACACCATGAAGGGACATCTCAATTTATGCAAATCATTCACAAATGGTGGTCGATAATGAATGTGAAGACTTTGTTCAAAGGGGAACATAAACGAGATGACTTGCAGAAACCTCTAACTCCAAACCACAGTGACGAGCAATACGAATTTCTAAATAGGTTCATTGATTGGATGAAGGAATGGGTTAATATGAAATGTCAAACGGGAGGATTATCAAAGCCGACTCATTTTGCATTGCAACACACAACCGAGCCAATGCTGTCGTTAGCAAAGTAGTGTTTTGACAACTTGCATTTTAGCTTTTTTCTTCCTGGGAAGGTCCAAACTGATTCCCTGGAAGAACGGTTTGGGGCTTATCGAACACTTGCTGGATCACAATATTCTATAAGTGTACGACAAGTGTTTGAGATGGAAACCAAACTAAGAATGCAAAGCATACTTCCACTGATTTTGAAGTCAAAACAATCAGGAGAAGTAGAACTAAGCTTGTTCGATGATAAGAAAGATTGGGAAGAAATTCAAAATGTTTCCAATATTGTTTCATTATCGCAAAAAATGGCAATCACTCCCAATGACATAATTGAAGCCCAAACTGAAATCCCAATTTTGACGTACGTCAGTGGTTATGCTGTGCATACCACATTAAAGAAATTGAAATGTGACCAATGCAAATTCATTTTAATTTGTGATAGATCCTTGAATTTAAATGTCAATAACGAATGGATTTCAAAACTAGACAGAGGGGCGGGTTAAAATATCCTGATCCAGAAGTTGTATGCATTGCAATGTTTAGTTTTGCAGTTGTTAAAAAATTGTTATCTTCTGATTTTGAGGAAGAATTCATTAAATGTCATAACCAGAGATTAGTTGCTTGCAACTTGACACTAAATGTGTTACAAGAACATCATATCTCTTTGGATTTGGACAATTGTGAGAATGGGCATGACTCAGAATCTGTTGTTAAGCAAATAGTTTGGGTAACATGTAATATATTTTTAAACAATTATTGTAAGCGACAAAATGATTCATTACAGAAAAAAATGTACTCAAAAGGAAGAAAAAAAACAGAAACGAAAATTGCGAATTGAAAAACAAAAAATTCGCAAACTACAGACGCTGAAAAAGTAAATTGAATAATAATAAGGGTGATTCTCTGAAAAGTGAAACCAATACCTCTAAAATTTAATCTGAAAAAAATTTAAACTATTGAGGTATTACTAAATTTAAATATCTAAATTAACCTTAATAAGTAATTGTAACATATTTTTTTAATAGATTAATGTTTTTGAAGGGGTTGGAAGTGTGCTTAAATTGTGAATGGCAAATTATGTAAAAAAGAGTACTTACTAATTTTAAAAAATACTAATTGAATAAAAAGTCAATTCTTTTGCATTAAATATATTGTTAGTAATGAGTAGAGCAATAAATGACTACTAAAAACTGTATTTCAGGTAATAATAACGCTTAAATAATGCAAAATGTACAGTTCTTGGTCATGTCCTGTGCATCTCTCAGAAAATTGCCCATAATTTAAATAAACCTTTTAAAAATCAATAACATAAAGTGTAAATTTGAAATCCTGTATGAATAAACATTGTTTGCTATAATAAATTATATTTATGAAATTTGTTATTTCTTCTTTCTTTAAGCTAGTAAATTTATTTTAACTAAAAATGTGTTTAATTCAGGAAATTAAATAATATTAATTGGGAATAATATCGGAGGTAAGTATTTAATATTATATAAATTATTTGATAGTAAGAAAGTTCATTGAAATTCACAAAAAATCAAGATTATGGAAATTTTGTAAGTATAAATAAAAGAAATAAGAATTCAAATAGATGGCTTCAATCTTAATTGAATTTATATATTATTTCAATTTTCAAAGTCAAATTTTACACAAGTAATTACTCCAAAAATAAAAATCGCCGCATGAGCAGAGCGATTCCTCAGCATGCATAACGAAACTACTATCCCTGCTCTTGAGAAGGTTCGGCCTTCATGTGATCACGTGACTCCGCGGTGCGCCGGCTTCCCTAGCTGTAGGAGGTGATGCTACGGCCGAGTTGGCGGCACCAGTGGACGGAGTTATCTCTGATATTCTCTTTCTGCAGGAGCCCTATCTCGACCAGGATGGCTGCATTGGTAGGCTACCATTCACTTGGCGGGAAATTCATAAACCTCACTCAAAAACCGCAGTAGCGGTTACAAACTCTAAAATTTCAGTGGCGCAGATCCACACATCGAAGTGCATTGCGGCAGCAACGATAACGGTTGGTAAAGAGGTTTTAAAGGTGATCTCAGCCTATTTTTCTCCCGCGTTAAGTCTCCGCATGGGCTTGGAGGAATTAGGAACCTTACTTGATGGGTTGGAGTTGAGCAAAGTTGTAATTGAAGGGGATTTCAATGCACATCACCCCAGCTGGGGCCCAGTGCGTAATACCCACCGTAATCTGGATATGGGCGTTAGTGTGTTATCTTTCGCTACCAGCAGAGCGCTGCTGATCTGGAACGACCCAAACTCGATTTCGACCTTCAGGAGAGGTGATTGGGAAAGCTGGATTTACCTTACCATGTCCTCGACGGAAGTTGCGGCCCCTCACACCTGGAAGGTAGTTGAGAATCCTCTCAGCGACCACAACACAATCATTTTTCAAACAGGGAAGCAGACTGTTCCAAATGTTCAAAAATTCAGTCTCAACCCTCACAGTCTCAAAAAGGCGGCGAGGTACTTTACTACCAATGTTGGCAATATTATGCATATGATTGAGAGTGCTCCTGACAATGCCGCAGTGGATTCTGCGGTGGAGTATCTGACGGAGAAGCTGAAGGAAACCAGCGCGAGTAAACTGAGGATAGCGCCGAAGGGGAGGGCCCCAGTTCACTGGTGGTCGCCCCAATTAGCGTCCCTTAGGAATCGCTGCAAGGCCCTTCGGCGACGAGCTGCCAGAGCTGGATCTGCAGCGGAAAAGGAAAAGGGGCATATCATCTTTAAGAGGGAGAGAGCTAAATACAGAAGAGCACTGTTAGTTGCTAAGAGGCAGAGCTGGAGCGGCTATTGCAAGAACGCAGGGAAAGAGGGACTCTGGACAGTTCCATACTTAATAGGATATGGCAAATATAGAACACCGCAGGTTATAGGTGCTGTGAAAGATCCTAACGGCTGCCTTACGAAGAGTACGACAGACTATCACTGTCATCACTGACACAATCTTCCCTCGTGATGACCCCCAATACGATTCTGCTGTTCACTGTGCATATCGAAGGCTTGCTAACACTCTTGTCAACCCAAGTGCGGATAGAGATTTCACCGCTAGTGAGATCTCGGGTGTTGTAAAAAGCCTAGCGCATAGGAAGGCCCCGGATTTGGATGGAATTACAATGGAACTTGTCCGAGCAATTCATAATCATGAACCAAAACTATTGTGCAAATTGTACAATAAGTGTAAGAACTTGAAATACTTTCCACGAAGTTGGAAAAATGCAAAATTGGTTCTACTGCTCAAACAAGGCAAGGATAGGGAGTCGCCTAAAGCGTATAGGTCGATTTGTTTACTCCCATCACAAGGGAAAGTGCTTGATAAGTTATTAACACAGCGTGTTTACTACCATCTGAACTCGAAGGGACTTCTCCATCCAAGTCAGTACGGCTTTAGACCGGGTAAATCCTGCGACATTGCTGCACACAGGCTGATGGATGAGATTCGAGCTAAGGCAAATAAGCGAACCAAGGTTTGCATTGTCTCTCTCGACATTGCTGGAGCATTCGACTCAGTCTGGTGGCCCTGAGTACTAAGTCTTCTTCAAAAAGCTGAATGTCCAAGTGACTTATTCCTTACTAGAGGGCACGCCCCCTTCTCGCTATCGCTCGCCAACTCCCGTATATGCTTGCGCAGTTCCCTTTGGATCGCTTCGCTCGCTCACCGTTCATTGAAATATTTTAGTCTAGCCTTAAGGGTTAACCTAAAGGAGCATGTCCGTCATTTTTTTCGCCAAATGTGGTAACCACGCCAAATTTGTATTATTGCAGCCATTGGCTACGAAAATCGCCACAGATAGAATTTTAAGCGAATAATTATCAAATAGTTCAGTTTTTTCTATGTATTCTGTTTGCATTAGAGAATTTCTGTTGCTACTTTCTTTATAAGTTAATCCTGTCCATTTCTTTCATCGTTAAGAATTCTTAAATCGTATTAATATATTTCAAATGTTATTAATCATTAATTATAAAAAGAACTCATTTCTTAAATTATTTTTTGTGCACATTGTTTTGAACTTGCAGCAAACTGTTGAGTTCGGATTTTCTTATTTTAAAATATCGCTATGATCTATGATCGCAAATGCCAAGATAATTTTTAATAAGGAAATCTTTCATGTTCTCAGCAGACATTTTCAGTTTTGAGCAGCATTTAAGTAATTATTTGTTGTCATTTCACAGACTTGGCAAACGCTCGTTTTTTGTCATTTTGACTTGGCGACATTTTTCGACTGGCGCCAAAGCCGGACATGGTCCTTTAGGTTAACCGCCTTTAGTATCCTTTTAAAATAACATAATTACAAATTAATGGCTATCATTGCGAAAATATGTCGCTGCTTGAATAAGATCCATTTGTAAATAAATTGGAAACCGTGGTAGCCGTCAACGCTTAGAAACTATGTTTAAAAATAATTTTAATTTTCCTTTTTTTTATTAACCCAATAGTGTTTGGTCGGTAGATATTATAATTTAAATTTTCAAACTTCAAACGTCCCTAATATTATGCATGTTTAAATTTAAACTTACTAATTCTATCCTAAAATTGTTGTTTCAAACACTTTTTTGTTGTTTTCAGTCGGCCATTTTGAAATTAGTATTTTTGTTTATTTCGATTGTTGCCATTCCAGAGATAGAAATATAAGGAAATTTGGGTTCCGTATAAGAGTATTATATATATAGATAGATGTTTAAAAGCTATTTAAATCAAAGACAGGTCTCGTACCAAAATGGTGACGAAGTGATTAGTAGAGATGTAGAGAGGGGATGCCCTCAAGGTTCCTGCAGTGGACCATTACTATGGAATTTGATAGCTGACGAAGCTCTCAAGGTAAGTTGGCCGGATGGATGCTATGCTCAAGCATATGCAGACAACATAGTCTTGGTAATCAGTGGGGATACCAAAGAAAGACTGGAAAGCACTGGGTTAACATTAATGAAGAAATGGGCAGACTAGTTTAAACTGAAGTTTAATCCGTCTAAGACGATTCTAATGCCCATTGCTTTTGGCAAGAGTAATTGTTTGTTGGACCAGGCGAGGTTGGTGATGGATGGGGTAAGTTTGAATGTTGCTAAGTCGATTAGATACCTCGGAGTTGAGTGGGACTCCCACCTCAGCTTCACTCCCCCATCTAAGCCTCACCAAGGAAAGGGTAAGAACACTTATGAATAAAATAGTCTCGACAGGTAAGAGTATGTTCTACAGAAAGCCGGAACTACCGCGAGACATATATCGTGGTGGAATTTAGCGTGTCGCCCTTTACGAGGTTGGTGCTTGGGGCCATCGTACTAAGCTCAAAGGTAGGTTTCTGCGATCGGCTGACAAAAATACAGAGGGAATGCGAACTGGTTCTAACTAGATCCTACCGCAGAGTATCCACAGAAGCAACCCAATTTTGGCAGGGGTTGTGCCCTTGGACTTGGTGGACAAGGCGGAATGGTGCATATTCCAAGTTAGTGGACTAAAATTGCCAACTCTAGATCTTCTAGGCAATGAAGTCAATCCTATCGACTTTGATTTTCCCAATGATTTGCACTTGTCTCACCCCGTTGACAGGAGGAGCTTGGGATTTGGCTCTAGGTTGCCATGTGGTGACGGACTCGAGATTTTTACTGACGGCTCTGCTATCAATGGGGCTGTTGGTGGAGCTTTCGTGGTCTGTTACTACGGATATGTGATACACAGAGGACTTGGCAGACTTGATGACAGGAACAGCGTTTATCAAGCTGAACTCACTGCTATTCTGAAAACATGTGAATGGATGGTTCAAAAATTGACTGGCACCACTGTAAGTCTTTTCTCGGATAGCAGATCTGGTCTCCAGACACTTGTGAATCCTGACAATAGAAGCTCACTCGCAAGATCTATCTGAGCTCATTGAAAAAGCAAATGTAAAACGAGTTAAAATCAAGCTGAATTGGGTTAAGGCCCATGTTGGAGTAGAAGGAAACGAGCTAGCGGATGCTGCCGCGAAGTCCACACCAGCACTCAATGCGCTGGAATGAGACAAATAAAGGTTTATTGACACAGAAATTTTTCCCAAAAGTGTCAACAAAAAGACTAATCCTTAACAGGATTGCCCAAATAGCATCAGGGCATGGTAGGTTTCCGGCACACCTTCGTCGGATGCAGTTTGATGTAGATGGAGAGTGCTGGTGTGGACTGGGGCCCGGTTCTTCCGAGCACTACCTCACTGTCTGCACTCTTCACGATGTTGAGAAGCTACGGCTGAAGTTGAAAGCCAAAGACGACTTCAAGTCAATTTTGTTGCACAAGGCGAATCAACCTGTGCTTAATCAAATAGTCCTAACAGTTAGCAAGCTCCTGCCCAGTCCTCTGACCAGAGGATTGGCTCGATAGGAGCGGAGCAAAGAGCACACGCGTGCTATAGAGGCTCCCAGGAAAGGACATTGACTGTTGGGATTGTAGAATTGAAGGATATAGAAGGAAGTGGCTATTTACTTGACTGGACCAGGGGTCCTTGACGACTACTTTTCTAGTTGAGTTGGGTAAAAAAATGATTTCTTGGGAAATAGCCAACGAAAGATGGTGTGCCTCAATAAAGCTATTGACTGTTGGTGGTATAGACCTCGAAAGATGGTGTACATTTTTAGTGTTTTGGCAAGGACCCAAATGTCCTCTTCCGAAAGAGAGTATATCGCATTAGTAGGAAAGGAGTTATTGGAGGGACCTTGTGCCTTCACCCTGCGGTAAAACCGTGCCATTGTGTTATCTCTCTTGCTCTACGGCCGTACCTCACTGTCAGTCAATATGTCTTGCGGGTGATGGGGGGCTGCGGAGCGAGGGCTAGTGGAGATCGGAAAAGGGGAGAAAGTGAGGATGTGAAAACAGAGTGGCAACGGTTGTGGTTTAGCCTCCGGATCCCGCTCCTACGGAAACCGAGTTCCCCGGAACCTTTCTTTCCGGTACTTGCTACTTCGAGTGCAAGTGGCAAAGGCGGGTGTCACCGTAAGTCCGGACAAGCTATGTGATGAATGCCCTGGGTCTCATAACTGCCGCAAGGCCTGCACTGCTTGCAGTGCGGGGAGGCAACTCCTCTAGGGTCTAAAAGGGAACACTGTTTTCCTGCTGGATTGGAAGAGCCTGTGATAGTGGTTGTGGGTAGTGTGTGTGAAGATGTTCACAAGACTCCCAGGCAAAGGACGCCGAGTGTAGACTAACGCGACTTCGCCGCGTTGGTCACTGAGCGGGTGACCCTTGTACTTAATGTCCGTGTTGAAATTGTAAATCACAAAAATAACATACTAATAAAATTTCAGTTATACATCTCTCAAAAGCATAGCAATTATTTTTTTAAAAATCAAAAAATTAAACAAATTACTTTTTTAATTGTTGGCCTATGCTGGTGGATATTTAGACAGAGTAATTGAAAAGGAGATTATACATGTAAAGATTGCTTAGACAAAATTTCAGCTTTTATTTGAAAGCTTATTAGCATTAAGACTTTCTTTAAAACACCAAAGCAAGAGTATAATCTTCATTTTAAGTGTACTCCAGGAATTGTTTGAATATATATTCAAAATGCATCTAATACACAGGGTATATGTAACGTTGTTATGACTCAAGTACTTAGAAAATTAACTCAGGTGTCGGCTCGTCACTTGACTGTGGTTCTAAAATACGACGCCCGTCGCCAATAGCCCTCGTGTAGTTCTAGTGCGACGATAATTCAAACTAAACTTAAGTTAACAACGGAAAATTAAGTGTAGTTTCCTATAAAATTTTTCCGAACAATATCACAGCATGGATATAACTAATATTGTCTCCCATTAGTTTAATATGTGTAAGATGCTTAATTTTTATACTGTTCATAAATGTAATTTGATTTTTAAAAAAAGGATCCGACATTTCACTGGTAAGATTGTTTATATCGACATATTTAAGGTAATTTTATGTTTCACCTGAACTTTAAATTGAGTAAATTATTCTGCAAGCCCTTTCACAATTCGGGGATTATTTTCAAAATAAAAAATTCCTCTAAAAACTCTTAGTCTGATCTATGAGCTTTTGAGAAGACAATTTAGGAGTGAATATCTTAGCAAACTACTACAATGTCCTTTTACAGTTGCAATTCTTCGGCAGCTTAAAATTGGGGATATAGTTTGTGTTGAATTTGACAACAAACACAAAGTACTATGGGCTCTAGCAGAAGTGACCGAGTTATGTGCAGGGAAAGACGTCAACTTTAGACTCTAAAGTCGTTCGTGCATAAACCACATCTGGATAATTAGTTTGACCACTCAGAAAATATTTTCTCTTAAAATACCTTCATCTTTGGATGAAACAACAAAGACAGAGAAGGAAGACAGAGTTTTTTGTTTAGCTTGAATTATCGTTGCACTAGAGCTATACGAGGGCTATTGGCGGCGTTTTTTAGAACCACAGTCAAGTGACGAGCCGACACCCGAGTTAGCACCCAACACAACCAAAAGACATGGTATGCAGTGTTGGGACTTTGGAGCGTATTTTAACGTGCACTCCCTCTACACGGGGTATTATCGGACATTTTTGGTTGCACGGGCCGTTTATAGGTCGGCTGTTATTTTGGCGATGCCCGGACCCAAACCTGGGACCTTTCGCATGCTAGGCGAGCGCCTAACCGACTGGGCTCAGGGAGAACACAGAAGGATTTGGCGAAAATATAACTGATTAGTAAGCATCGTTTTGTAGAATGCCAAAGTGCTATGCGTACCATTTAGTGCCAACTTGAGACTGTTTTAAGAAATGACTTCTTGAAATTTGAATGTCAGGATCGAAGTAAATCAAGGACTTTTCAACGATTGACAAAATTAGGAGTACTAAAGGATACTTGAAATCGAAAATCAAAGACTTTTTAATGATTTTTGGTAAAATTCAAGGAGTATAAAAGGGTCCTTGAAATTGAAAATAAAAACCAAGGACTTCTTAGAGACTTTCAAGGACCCGTGGGAACCCTGGTTAGGTACAGGTATTGAATTGACAAATGCTTTTTCTCTCTGCAGATTTAGTTTAGTTTTGTTTGAATTATCGTCGCACTAGAGCTACACGAGGGCTTTTCTCTCTGCAGAAAAATAAGTAACAGATAACGACAGAGGCATTTCTCTCTGCCTGAAAATTTGCAACGCATAGCCAAAGTTATTTTCTCTGCAAGAGATGTAATGAAATATGTACGATACCCACACTCTGTCCCGACTCGCTACAGACACTCTAGTGCAGTGGTTCCCAACCTTTTCTGGACCATCGCCTCGTATAACACTTTGTCTTGACTCGCTGCACTCTAGTGAATTGATGGTATTTCTCTCTGCCAGAAAAGTAGGAAAAGATAACCGCAGAGGCCATTCTCTCTGTTGGATAATTAGGAACAGAAAACGAGAGACCTTTCTAACTGGAAAATTTAGTGAATGGGTATCCTTTTACCATCTAAATTTTAAGAGAACAGGAACACAGAATTGACAGGGTAAAACAATGTATTTCGCTATATGCTTATATAAATGGGAGAGAATTTTCTTTAGAAAATACTAAGGCTACATTTCTTTAGTCAATGTCAGATTAGCCTCTCATATTTTAAGTCCTAGTTTTGCCGTACTGGTAAGTTTTCAATAACTGCCTTCTAGTTTCTTTCGTTAGTTCAGTTTCAAAACTTTTTGAATAATTGTTTGAAATCTATTCTTTAGTAATGAAAATCGATAATTAACTCCAACTGTTAATTCTTAGGAACAGGTATTGAATTGACAAAGGCTTTTTCTCTCTGCAGGAAAATAAATAACAGATAACGACACAGGCCTTACTCTATGCCGGGAAAAATAGCAACACATAGCCACAAAGATATTTAATTTTCTACCTGCCAAAAATGTAATGGAATGTGTACTCTACCCTCCCTTTGTCATAACTTGCTACAGAAACTCTAGTGAATTATTTATTGTATTTCTCATTTCTAGAAATTTAGGATCAGATTTTCAGAAAGGGCCTTTATCTGTGCCGGAAAGTTAAGAACAGATAACGACAGAGGCCTTTGTCTCTGCCGGAAAATTAGGAACAGATAATGACAGAGGCCCTTCTCTCTGCCGGGAAAATTAGCAACGAATAGCCCCAAGGTATTAAATTTCCTCTCTGCAAGAAATGTAATGGAATATGTACTCTACCCTCACTTTGTCATGACTCGCTACAGAAACTCTAGAGAATTTATTTTATTTCTCTTTTCTAGAAATTTAGGATCAGATTTTCAGATAGGGCCTTTCTCTCAGCCAGAAAATTAAGACCTGATAACGACAGAGGCCTTTCTCTCTGCCGGAAAATTAGGAACCAATAACGACAGAGGTCTTAATCTCTGCCGGAAAAATAAGTCAATGAAACGAGTCTTTGCTCCCTGCAGGAAAAATAGAAAAGGGTAGCCACAAAAGCAATTTTCTCTTTACTGGAAATTTAATAACATATGTCCTCTATTCCTACTATGTCCTGTCCCTTCCATTTTTGAGCTCACCCTAGTATAGAATTTCATTTCTGTCACCCAACTAATATTCTATTTTCTTTTACCTCCAAGATCAAGTTAGCTAAGCAAAGTGTCAACCCAAAATCTCTCTTCTTTAACAACCCAGGGTTGCCAAGACAGCTCTTACACATTGTGATCCCCTAGAGTAACAATTGAAATATCCTTGAATAGGTAATGAATGTAGAAATCCATATTACCACTAAGTGAACAATTAGATCTTTCTAACCTCATCTGTCGACTTGAATGCTATTTCCCTAGTATATACGGGACATTCTACAATTACAGGAAAATTTGTGTTTCGGCGGGATATAATTTTTTGTTATGAACTTTAAAAAAAACTTTTTAAATCATATTTTTATACTTCCTTAGCACAAACTTTCTGAGATTTATCTATAAAAAAAACTTGATTTTTTATTTCAGAATTTTCATTTTTCTACATAAAATGTCATCCACATGCCCTGTCCCATACCTATAATTAGTCCATTCTGGAACATTTATATGAAAAACAAAATGATTTGCACTCAATTTTTTTTAATAATTAAATATATATCTGTAAAGAATATATTTATATAAAAAAAGTAAAATTAAGTAAAAATATCATCCCAAGAAATTAACTGAAAGGTAGTCCCAAGGATTTTCTGTCATCCACATGGCTGAAAAGTATTTACTTTTTTTTCCACGGGAATTTAAATTTTTAAATTGGCAATACTAGCTAAAAGCAAGCATGGAAGCTTGTTGTTTATGAATGAAGTTGCATTTTGCTGCTCTTCAAAGATTTTGGGATTAGCTACAAGTTTTGTTCCATTTTCAAGGTGAGTGTTTTTAATCCTTATCATTAACATGGCTTATAATTTGCAGGTAAAATAAAAATATAAATATATTTTGATTATGCATTAGGATAAATCTTACTCTTACAAGTTTCTTGACAGAAGTTAAGCCTAAAAAACTTCATGCTGAGAACATGTAAATTCTAATTTGTCATCCACATGCCCATTTTTATATGTCATCCATGTGCCTTAATAGGAGGCATGTGGATGACTCACAGGCCATGTGAATGACTAATGTAGATTGATCTAGTACAGATTATGTAAATAAAAATTATTTTTGTTATTAGACATCAGAATACACAGAATATGAACTTTTTTTATGTAGTACAAGAAAATAAGTTTTGTTTGGAATAATTATGATCTTAAAATTCAACACAAAGAATGATTAATTCATGTTAAAAGCCTAGAATTAACCTAGAATTCTGAATTTTTTAAAATTTAAATTGTTTGTAATAATTTTAATATTTAAGAGTTGGAACAAGGTTTGAATTTGGAAAGACCTAAAATTAAATGAAGCAGGTACATGTGACATACACATATGTGTAAAATGTGTTCTTGTAAACTTTTCTTCTGGATATTTGATAATATATTAATATTTCTAATAAATCATTTTTTTTTTAGTTTGGGAAAGATGGCAAAAAAAAGAAATTGACACCAAATGAAATAAAAGAAAGAAGGAAATTACGAGAGAGGGAAAGACGAGACAGAATACGGAATGATTCACAGAAATATCAAGATCATCTAATAAAGGAAAAACTGAGATACATCAAGAATAAAGAAAAGGGTGTAATTAAATTAGCACAAGATACGACACCTAGAGATTTGCGACAAAAGCGTAAAAAATGGAGAGACAATACATTAAGATACAGGGAAAAAAAGAAAGTTCTTCAGAAAGCATTGAACAATACACCTCCAGAGAGTGAACTTGATGAATCGTTAGAATCTGAAGGAAGAATACATTTCAACAGTACACCAAACAATTAAAAAATACAGTTTTCTCTTCCCACTTGTGATATTTTACCAATTGTCAAGGAGTTTGAGGCTTCTTCAAGTCAGACCTCTTCAAATTCCTCTTTACTAAATATTGCATTACCATCAAGGCAGAAAAATCAAGGACGGAAGATTATGAGACGTGATCGCAGCAAGATTTACCATGAAAACATGAAACTTCGAGAAGAAAATGCTCGATTAAAGAAAAAGATAGAAGCAATTCGGAAGAAAGAATACAGAAAAAATAAGGAATTGACCAAAGATGATACAAATTCAGACGAATTAACTCCTAACTCAGAAGTCAATAAATTGCTACAGAGTTACCCTTCAGTTCCCACTGAAGTTCGCAAAAATCTGCTTTTTGGTGCAGCCCTGGAACATCAACTGAAGCAGAATGTAAGAAACATAAAATCACATAAAGAAAAACAGATATTTTCCAGGGTAATTCAAGGAAGAATTTTGAAAAAGTATAGACTTCTGACAAAAGCTAAGAGCTTTTTATCTTCTAAAATGTTCAAATCAATTAAAACTACTTCAAGTCTTCTATCCTACGATAGAAATAAAAATGCTAGAAAATATTTCATAGAGAAGAAAGTAACAGACTTCTACTTAAGTGATGAAAATTCGACTCAATGTCCTGGAAAGAAAGACACTGTGACAAAAAAAGGAGAGAAAAAACAACAAAGGTATCTGAATGATACTCTAATTGAACTGCATAAACAATTTATAAATAAGAGCAATTGCAAAATTTCATATGCACTTTTTTGTAGACATCGACCTTTTTGGGTTATTCCTCCCAAAATTGACGAAAGAGACACATGTCTCTGCAAACATGGAAATTTTGGCTTTACTGTAGCATCTCTGAAGAAAGAAAATGTGATATTAGAAACTTCAGTTGGTGAACTTGTTGCAAATTTGTGCTGCAAACCAATAAAAAACTCTTGTTATTTGAGAAAATGTCATTTATGCAAGGATAAAATAATTTTATATGATGAGACTAAGTTCGATCACATGATTGAATATAAAAAATGGGTTTCAAAAAAAGAAGTAAGAATTAGTGGCAAAACCAAACAAGAAATCACAGTAAAAATAACAAAAAAAGAAACTATCCAAGTGATTGTAGGAGAGCTCTATGGTTGTTTGAAAAAGGCTATTCCGAAATTTCTTGTGCATTTAATGAACATCAGTCACCAATTCAAAATCTTCAGCAAGTTAAAAAACGAAGTGTCTGAAAATGAGATAATTCTTCACATTGATTGCTCAGAGAATTACTGTTGCAAATACTCTAAAGAAGTGCAAGCTGTACACTTCGGAGCCTCTCGGCAGCAAATTACATTGCACACTGGAATGATGTACACAGCAAGAAAACAGGAATCTTTTTGCACTTTGTCAAATTCCTTACGCCATGATCCTCAAGCTGTTATGGCGCACATCATGCCACTGCTAAAAAAATATCTAAATGAAAATCGATCAATCGATCGATACTTTACATTTTTGGTCAGATAGTCCATCTAACCAATACAGGAATAAGAAAATTTTCTATTTCCTGCAACATTTTCTTCCTAGCGAATTTCTCTGCTTAAGACACATAACATGGAATTATAGTGAGGCTGGACATGGCAAGGGGGCTCCTGATGGTATTGGAGCCACTATCAAACTAACTTGTGACCGTCTTATCTCTTTGGGAAATGATATTGAAAATTTTGAAAAGTTTGCAGCTGCAACTAAAAAAATAATGAAAAAATCTATCTAGAAATTGTCAGAGAAGCTGACATAGAAGATATTGATAAGCATCTTCCAAATATTAAATTGATCAACTCGCTCAAAGGTACGATGAAAATTCATCAGGTGAGATGGTAAAAAACCTCCGGAGAACTAGCGATGCATTCTTTGAGTTGTGTTAAATGTGCTCATAATCCCTGTAAAAAATATTTGTTGGGAACTTACTCAGCTCTTACTTCAGTTGAAACAAAATATAAGTTACAGAAAAAGAATCAACATCAACAAAGTAATACACAAGTAAATGATAACCTGGAAAATTTTAGACAAATTATTCCAAAACTTCAAGTTGGAGACTGAGTTAAATTCAGATATCAGAATGAGTTTTTTCCCGGTGAGATTAAAATGTGGGGCAATTTAATCTCTGTATCGGCAATGGAAGCGGCAAGTCAGGACAGAACGATGTGGAAATGGCCGACAAAGCCAGACATTATGGAATACACCACAGATGACATTGAAAAAAAGATCAGTCAACCAGTTCCATGTGGAAGCCGTCTGAGAGCAACAACATTCAGTTTTCCTAGCGAGACATTTTAAATTGAAAAATATCAGCAATTGTTTAAATATTTTATAAATATTGATTAATTATGCTCTCTGTATAGTTGTTACAAGAGTAACAAACCATTGTTTTCATTGGAAATTCATTTGTCTATATAATTTTTGCAAATTGTCATTCACCTGTTCTTAAGTGTCATTAACATGACCATCATTTGTCATTAACATGCCCATTATGTCATTCACATGCCTCCTCAAAAATACAAATACAAAAATACAATAAAATATTAACAGTTTAGCTCTGCTGATGTTTTATTTCAATTAAGTAACCATTGAAGTATTTTTTTTCAGATTTCTAAAATTAATTTAATTTTTGGGAATTTTAATACTTCAAATATTCCTGTAATTGTAGAATCACCCATACATACCTATTCCATGTAAGATTTTATATTACTATTTGTACATTCAAGTAAAAAATTTACAAATTGTGAAAAACATTTTACAGAATTGCTTCACATATAGTCAGATCAGCTATAATGACAAATTACGAATGTGCAAAATCACAAATGGATAACTGGATACTGTTAAGCTCAAATTTTTTAAAAACTCGCCAATCCCTAGAAATTACATATTCATGGTTTTATTATTTGGCCGATAATATACACAATGCATAAAAACCTACCCTACGGGTTTGACAGCTTTTTTTACGAAATGAATACAAACTTAGGCAACAAGTTCGCAAAATATTTTTATTTATATGATATATAAAATATACTATTTTACATACAAAAAATTTTATGTGATAGACATACAAAACATAACATTAGCTTGTACCTCTGATTAGAATTTTTTACAAAATTATCACAGAATGACTGGCATGTTCGGTTAATCCCATAATAAACAGGCAATTTAAACCTTTGCATACAGTTGTCGCCGCATTTGCGACATTTCATATGTTAGGAATAAATCAGTTGTTGCCCCATTTGTGACACGCGTGTTTATCACAATATCGCTCTGGAGTTACTAGTTCCTATTATTGCTTATCAGGCTGGAGTGCAAAGGGTTAGAAAATTTATTTTAATATTCCCCAAACGTCAAATAATTGATGCACAAAAAATTAATTTCTTAAGATGCAAGAAAATAGTTTAACTGTAAGAAACGCAATATAGAAATTTAGATATCCATTTCATGAAAAAAAAGTTTAAGTCATTTTACATTGAACCATTATATTTCAATGGGATTATTAAAGTATTGTATTAATTTAAATCGCCTTTTTTCATAAAAGTAAGCAAAATGAAAGATCGTTTTCATTTAAAAATCTAGTTTCTAAAACCCCTACAATTTCCCCAGTTCTGTGTTTGCGTGGAATCAAGCTGAAATAAGAAAATCAAAACACCAAATATGTGCTAAATAAAAATATCTTTGTAAAATTAATTTATCTATTTTTTGCACTTAAGAACTATTTTTGCATCAAAAATACTAATTATATACCTTTTATTAAATCAACTCCTAACTAAAAATAATGAAACATTTTGCTTAATCACAGTTTCATTTCGAAATACCATGTACAGTACAAAAGAAGTACATGAATAAATATCATTGCTGAAAGTGATCAATTGCAAAAAAAGTTTACCAAACAATAATCACACATAAAGGTTACACAATATAAAATAGTTTTATATTACTGTATGCACACATAAAATTAGGGGCATGGAATATAAATTTATAACACAAGGAAACTAGTACTTTCAAACCTCATAACATGAACTCGCTTGACACGAAATTTCGCTAACATGAACTGAAAGCATTTCCCCGGACTAAAAAGCTTTTAGCTAATGCTTTTAAAAAAATCTCTTAACGTGCAATCGCTTTAGGCGAAATTCCGCTTAACCCGAAATTTTTTTTTCAGAATTTGACTTTTTTTCCTTAGTTTCCAATCACAAATGTAACAAAGCATAAAAAAAACGGCAACTAATATTCTACAAATAAATTGTCTTATTTTTCTGAAAAATCACAAGATCTTCCATGATTCATCAATTTTAATCGGCAGGTATCGGATGACTCGTTACGTTATGAAAAGCATAGGTGTTTCTCTAAAGAGGTTAAAGAACGTATGAAATTAGAATTGGTTCGCATTTTAACTTATTGATTTTCACTCAAAATGAATAAAAAAATTTAAGTTACTAAGAAAGCTGTGCTTCATTTAGTCATTCAGTTTTCCTTCCTAATTTTTCTATAGTATTACTACTCCAAATAAACATCATGATTTATTGCACATAATGCATAATCTTGCTATATTAATTGAATTACTAATTGCATGCTTGTATTATTAGTGTATTACATTATAAAATAAGATTTTTTCCATGCTAATTTTTTTAAACTATTCACTAGTTCAATGTAAAAAAAGTTCCTGACGGGTAACATGAAATTCGTTTAACAGGAAATGTTTTGGTCCTCTCTTCGAGTTTATGTTAACGGGGCTCGACTGAAATATCTAAATCTTTGTCACAAACAAAAAAAAACTCATTTTTAATCTTTATTTGTATAGTTTTAACCACTATATATTTTACACAATATATTTTGAGTTCTTTCATAAAACAGTAAAGTCATAGATATCGGTATAAATTTTAATATATTGGATATTAAAAAATAGAAACATTCTTAAACTTTCATTTATCCACCAGATACAATTACAGCAACACTAACAGTTAACCGGGACAACAATGAAGAAATCTGATCGTTCCCTCCTTTAATCCAAGCCTCAGACAAATGTTCACCAACAATAACATCCCAATCTTTGGTTGATAAGGACTTCAACTCCGTTTTATTTGAAGCAATCGTCATAAGGTACACAACACGTTTGAACGAAGCATTTTCATGGTCACAATAGGTATGAAAGATTCCTGCTACGTCAGGTGGGATATTATCCAATCTTTCCACTAACACAGCCGTTAACCGGTCCAAACTCAAATTCTCTTTCAACAAATCGTCAATCTCTTTTTTGGCCTCATCGTGATCCTTAGTGTCATAAGCGTAACCAGGAACCACAACCATATCATTAGCTGATGACACTGAATCTGCTATCTTGCGAGCGAATCGCAATGCAACATCTTCAGCCCCTTGTTCAGCAAGCAGCAAAATAATGGCTGGTTCTGTAGGGTTAGGTTTGGTTACCCTACGCAAGGCAGTGCTGATTACATTGAAAGTCATGGGAGGTTGCCCACCAAATTCATCTTTTAGGTTTTTCATGATATCGGCAACTGGTTGTGGCGACAAATTAGTTTTTGAAAGCCCTTCTAATGTCTTTGGCCAATATGTGACTCCAAAGATAGCAGCAGCTATGGCACACAATAAAACAATAAGCGGATACACAAATTTTAGTACATACTTGTAAGAAGTTGATGGTTTCGGCACTGCTTTGTCTTCTCTGGGTGTCCACTTTCTTACAGGGGTAGTGGTGGTAACAGTCTTTTTGGGTGGCTCATTGAAACTTTCCGCTTCAATGGCATCATCAGAGCATTTTTCGTTTTCTTGAGGCGAAGTATCTCTTTCGTGCTCTAAATTCGAGACATCCTGTAAAATGTTGTTGAAATTAATAAATAAGATACATACATAGATCAAGAATAGGTAAGTTAAATTGTGAATCAAAGGTAGAGACAATCAAGGTTAGCAAGTTTTTTTTTAATTTGACATTGATGAACTTCACAAGGAATAAATATTATAATAGGTTAGTTTGAATTATCGCACTTGAGCTACTACTCGAGGGCTATTGGAGATGGGCATTGTAATTTAAAACTTCAGTCAAGTGACGAAAGGCCCCTCAGTAGGCACCCAACGGTGTCTGGTGATGATTTAATGGAAACTTTTGCGATCTCACCAGGATATCACATAAAAGCAGGGGTTTCCTATATTTGTGCAATTTAGGCAATCACCCAGTCTAGAAACTTACTTTTCTTTAGATAAATAATTATATAACATTGAATCATTGACCGACTCAGGGCTCAGCTTGTGCAAAAGCAAAAAGGTTAAGTAATCATGTACCTTAGAATCTTGCATGTTTGATATACTAGAATAAATTCGTTTTATCTCAGATGATTGGTTGGAGTTGGATACAACGTTTTCTTGCCTAGAAGAGGACAGTCCTTGATTTTGAAAAGCACTTTTTTCCCAAGAAAATGGCAATGGTTGTCTTGTATAATATTCCATATTGATATCGGTATTTTCCTTTAAAAAAATAAGTAACACATTAGTACATTTATTTAAAATGTGTAACAGTTTACAATAGACTATGAACTTAAAAATTCATAAAATTATTGGAGCAACATTTAACAAAGCTTGTAATAAAACATAATCTATGCAATAACTTTTAAATACCCCTATAAGTTAAGCAAGGAGGCTGTTTGTTAAGCATAGTGTAAAGCTGGAAATCAACCACATCCATCCACTACAACAACCCAGTGAGCCTTGCCTTGCTATGCCAATTTCAGCTCTATAGTTCTAATATGGGGCCAGTTTAGTGGTCTCTTCGGTAGTTCTTATTTTATCGACCCATTTAAGAGTTAATTCGATTATTATTAAGAGTCTTGATTGTTTACCAATCACTAAAAAAATTTAGATTTTTTTTATTTCTATTGGCCGATCGACTGGAAAAAAAATCAAATACCCAAGGTCATTTCGTGGGAAATCAAACAAAATTACAATTTCACCGCGAACATTTACGATTTTAAATTTTTCTTTTAATAATTATGTTTTGTTGTTAATTCTTGGCTTACGAGCACTTTAGTGCTATTTCACCTTAAACAGCGAACCTCCATTTTTTTTGTGTATGTCAGACGTTAATTTTTGTTTTCTTTATTTTCAGTTGAAAACACATTAAAATTCACTCAGCAACAAAAAAAAATTCCAAAGTAGCAGGCTCTGGCGTCGCATATTGTAATTTTTTAAAGTAACAAAGTACCTAAAATTTGGTTGATCTGTCCTGAACTAAAACTAAGAAATGGAAACCTGATCCTACGACGATTACGCTGCGAACCAGTAAATATTACGAGGAGTTGTGGTTTGGTTAATCGAGGTTTTCAAAATAAAAAAAAAAGAGACCCTACTGCGATTACTCCTGTAACTAGCAAATATTACTAGGCGCTGAGGCTGGTTGACAAATCTGATCATAACTAGAACTATGAAAAGAACACTAACCTACTGCGATTATGCGGCTACTTAGCAAATGTTACAAGTCGTTGTGGTTAGGTTAAGTTTACTTTCCACACGAATATTTTTTTAAAAAACTTTGATCCGCATATGAGTGTTTTATTTCCGGAAATGAAATATGCATTGTTTAAATTTTTTTTTAAAATTCCGATTAAAATCATTGGCTTTGTTTTTCTAGGCCGATGAACCGATATTTTCATTGTATGCTAAAAAGTCACTAATACCAAGGCAAAACAAATCTCAAAAATAAATTTTTAAAAATATATCGAAGCTTGTCCGTAGTTTTGACTGTTTCCTTAACTCCGTAGTTTGATACGCTCATCCGTAGAAACTACGGACAATCTGTAGCAGTTGGCAGGTATGTATTAGTTTTGTTATCACTAATTATATATTATCACCAAGTAGTAAATTAAAAATATATTTATCGTTATTAGCAAGATGTAACATCAAGGTCTATAGGCGATTCAAGGCAACAAACATTTATAAAGTTATAAACGAGTTGCCGTTACACCAAGATTATTGTAATCGATTTTGACTGTATCACACAATGCAGAGTACTTTTCCTAAACCAATTAAGTAATAAAAATATACATTTATAAATGTATCTTTAATTTAAAAAAAAATTAGTTTAAGGTTTAAATTTTTGTTTTCTTTCATCCATCAAATGATTATGCCCAGTATAAAGCATTAAAAGCAATCACTAATTTACAAGCATTAATTTACAAATATTACAATAGCAGTGTAGTTAATTTTGTCAACATGTTTGTTGAATTCTCTTTATTGAATTACAAAACATAGAAATTACCTGGGATTTCTCCCAAAGAGCTATCTGTCTCTGCCATAAAATATGTGAAATATTTTTATCTACTTCTTCGAATTTTTCTTTTGGTAAGTTCTTGAGAATATTTATAAAAGATAGTGCTTTAGTATCAAAAATATCAGGCTCGGTACTCAAGTTTTCCTTTGAAATTGAGGGCAACTGATTAACATGCCACATTGATATTGCCTGGGATTCATCTAAACCAGTAGCTGCAGATATCTGTGAATTAAACAAAATAGTTGATATTTCCTTTTCAACTTCAATAAGTTGATCTTTTGGTAAACTTCTCAAATTCCATGCATAAAATCGTGCTTTTGTAATATCAAATTCCTCATTATTTAACTTTTCTTTTGAGGTAAAATCAGATTGATTAGAAATGGCATTTTCAACATCAGGATTTTCTAACCCAGAATTTTCAGGCAGAACCTTTGTAATATCAGTGAGTTTATCTTTATCTTGAACTGCATTTAGAATTTGAAGGCGTGTTGAATTCTTAGAATAAAAATTAGTTGGTTTAGCTTCTCCAGATTTTAATACACTATTGTGTTTCTTATCAACAGAATCTGCAAGAAGATTTATATTTATCCCCAGTTGAGCAGGGCAGTCACTTGTGGCTGGTTTTAATGAAGTGTGTGTATGCGAAGCTGCATGCAGATGCTCCTTATGTTCGTCATGACTAACTGAATTATCTAATTTACAACTTGGTAAACTGCTTTCCCTTGCAAAAGTATTTTCAGTTGGGGGTGCACTACTACTTAAACACATTTCTACTAAATTTACATTTTCCAAAGTATTACTGTAGTTAAACGAGTCTTCAGATTGGGTTGACTCAGTAGTGGAAGAATTTTGTGTTGGTGGCCTGGCGTCTTCATTTGATTTGATGTTGCTAAGTTTACCACCTTGCCTGGTTACATCATTGGATTCTAGATTATGCTCTTGGTCAAGTGGATTTATGACATTATATATTTTCTGCTTTTTTGTGGTACCTAGGAGATTATCTTTTAAATCGATTTCATGAGTATGGATACTGAAAGTAGGGTTTGTCAGCATAGTATCAGGATTACTAAACACATGAAAATCTTGAGGCTTATCGTAGAACTCTGCTGGCCTTTGGTTAAATTCTAGACTGCTGAAGGAATTATCAGATGAGCCGTTATTATCCTCCTGGGAATGGGAAATACAGTTTACTGATGCGAGAGCATCATTAAAACAAGAACCAGAAGAAATTCCATAAGTTGGCAAATTGTGGTCGCCTTCAGATTGGGTAGCCTGATAATTAAAAGGAACATTGTCATTAGTTAACAAAATGTTACTCAGAATGTTTTTATTTAACCTTTCATATTGATTAATTTTATATAATCCCTCACTAGTAACAATAGAATCTTGATTTATTTTTTTTGCAAGAACCCTGTCTTTTTTATCAGTGGATTGTTTGCCTGACTTCCTAGAACTAAAAATATTAGCTTTCGAAAATAATCTTCCTTTTGATTTTTTTTGCACAGAAGATGGACACTGATTTCCGGAATTGTGAACCTAGAAATAAACAGATAAATTGGTTTACAGAAAATATCAAAAATTAGATTTCTGCACTGAGTACTTAAAATACAATAATTGCATAGTATAAATGCTGATGCAACTAAGAATATTTATTTTACAATTTAAAAACATATGTTTCAACTAATTATAACTTTTAATTTTTTAGTTAAAGTCAGGCAAACAATATCACTTGCAAATTTTATTTATGATAGCCCAGTTTTGTCATATATTTTTTAACACATTATGAATAAGATATGGAGAAAAAATTAAAGCAAGTATAAGTCTAGAAAAAAAAATTGAAAATGCTTCAAAAGCAAGTCCTTCCTTTTTAGGTGTTTGGTCAAGTTCATATAGATTAATATTTCAATTATTTAAACAAACTGTAGTAAGAAATTAGTCCAAGTTTCTTAATAATAATATTATTGTGTTACTTGAAAAAGGAAATTATAGACAAAAAAAAATAATACATGTACACATTTGGAGTATCAGTGTAATGTGTTTGCGTACCAAGTTTCCATGTTTTGTTAGTAGTAATGTAGTAGGTTGGTAATTTGGCAGAAATTAGAAATATGGTTGATAGTTAAGATCAGACTAGAATTAGCAAAGAAAAGCTAGAATCAACATGCTAAAAAAATATACATATTAAGAAATTTATAAAATAAATATAATATAAATAATAAATAAGGATTTAATATTAAAACAAGATAAATCAAAACAAATAAACAATTGTCATAAGCGATTTTCCCATTTTTAAAAAAAAAAGCTTATTCTGAATATTTCAAAAAAGTTTGGTGAATATGACCCAGAATATAAATACTCAATTCAAATACAAAATTCTCAAATTTTACATTTTTTAAACTATTTCAACTTACCTTACATCATGCTTGTTCATACACTTGAAATGATTTACTTGTCATTTGGTAGCTTTATTAAGTATAGCAAATTTATACCCGTTCTTCGCACGGAATAAAAAAAAATATCAAATAGATCAAATATGTGTACCATATACCTGTTTAAAGATCATAAACTTATTATTGTTTCCACTCGTTATAAATTATAAAATCCCGTTTCATGCCTTAAATTCCAAAATGAAAATAGCTATAAATGCACTTTATAAATGTCATCAGAATTCAATCATAAATACATAAAACCTTTTAGCTCATTTGGCGCGTTTTGGAAAATAATTTGGCGAGAAAATAGATATAGCTACCCACACCCATTATACAGCTCTAAACAATGTCCTTCGAACAACCGACCAGTCTTATAAATTATTTATAAAGAAATCCACTATTGGCGAATTTATTAATAATTTTGCGAAGTTTGTCAACGTTTTGCTGAAAAATAAGACATAACATTAATACTCTAGTGCGATGCCTTTATTAACCATCATAGTTCAGTAATAGCTTACGATAAATTTATTGCTTAAATATACTTCATCCACGAAAAAAAATGACAAATAATCCATCCCCCCCCCCCAACCCCCCCCTTGCATCAATAAACCCACACATAACAAATCCAGGAAAATGAAGTATTTACTGGCGTGGAAGTATTGCGAAAAGCAAAACATATACTCAGTGATGGGCTATAACATAAGTCAGAATGTTAATATTTATTCAAATAAAGACATATAATCAGTTCATCTGAAAGTAACGGCCAAAAGGAAGTAACAAAATAAACATTTTGAATTTTAAATGTTTTCGTTAAAAGTTTTATTTAATTTTTTCAGCCGATGGCATCAGGAAAGAGAAAAAATGATCGGATTTGAGCGAAAGTGGTGTATTTTTTTCAGAAAATTCGAATTTTCTCTAAAAATGGAACAAATATGAAAAAACTAAGCCTCAGGTGCACACGTTAGTATTAAAGGGAATCTATCTTTAAAATTTCGAATTCCTGTGGGCAGTATAAGTCGGTCTTTTACGATCCGATAACAGACACACACACACACAGACAGAGACTCTTTCTTTTATTATTATAGATGAATTCCATGACAAATAAAAAATATGTTCTTAATCAATTTCCCCAACATTAAAAAAACCCTACAAATTCGTGATTCTGCTTTCAAGAAGTATCGGAAGGCTAATGCTGCAATCCATCAACAAGCTGGCATTTACTAAATTATACCAAAAAATCTAAGCCTTCACCCGACAGCCAGTTATCCACTTGTGACCATGAAAGAGCAATAAGTATTGTTAGTTTGGTCCCCTTAGCATTCATTAACACCATTGGTGGCTGTGAAAATTGAACGAAAGAAACCAAAGGGTTGTTCAGTTTCTGCATAAATTATTTTTTAAAGAAAATACTAGTTGAATTAGTCGCGAGATTGTGCATCATTGAATGTGACATATTTTCTCATAGTATTTACTATACTTTCATCTAAGAGGTATTAACTATTATGACAAATAATTATAAGTTTTTTTTCAGCCTGACCAGGTATGTTTCAGTGATTAACTTTTTGACTGTGAAATCCTAAAATTTTCATGAATCATATTTTATTTGCGTTGCTTTTGTTTAAAAAAAAACACAACACAAATATATATACAATATACACAAACCTACGTACATATATATTATATATATAAACAAATAAAAACACAAAAAAATATTAAAAACAGATTAAAATGGTGGTAATTTGCACGTTTTCAAGGGACAAGCAACAATTAGCACCATTAAAAGGACAAACACTGTTTTTCTATTTGGTATATATATATATATATATATATATATATATATATATAATATATATATATATATATATATATATATATATATATATATATATATATATATACATATATATATACGCGGGCTGTTTTTTTTCAACCTTCGATGGGCTGTAGCAAAAAGACGGGTCAAGATATAAAAAAGATCTTTTTTACCAAAAGTAAAGTATAATACTGCTTATTTCTCCATATCTTAATCTTGGCAATTAAGGCATTTGTTATACCTGTAAACAAGCTTTGAAATACCCTCTTCATAAAATGTAGCCGCCAATAATTGGGAGGGAGTGGTGACGGTTTCGTTTAAAAAAGTAAATTTGGAAGCTTTACGTCAATTTTGTTCTGTCCTCCAAGCCACTACTAGTCCATAATTCACTTATGGTAAACCTTTGAGTTTCTCTAAACACTTGGTCAACTCGTTGAACCATACCGTCTGTAGCGACAGACTTGCTTCCTTGGTCCCCTTCTTCATGAACATCAGTATTGTTCAGAGAGTTGAGCAAGTGTTTAGGGAAACTCGAAGGTTTACCACATAAGTGAATTATTGATAAGCATAGTGGCTTGGATTGTAGCGCTTCCAAGTTGACGTTAAGCTCAAAGAAACCGTCACAACTCCCTTCAAATCATTGGTGGCTACATTTTATGAAGAGGGTATTTCAAAGCTTGTTTACCGATATTGCAATTCTTCATGTTATCATCTTCTAAAACATCGAAAAATTCCCAAACAGGACTTGTTTTCTTTTTTGATAGACTCAAATACATAAGTTTTTGTTATTTATAATGTTAAATCAAGCTCTACTCAAGTTATATTAAATAAACAATAATTACTATATCTATCACAATTGTAATTTTTTTCACTAAAAGATAAAAAAATAATTTTGTGATTGTATAATAATATTGTAAGCCATTGTTTTATTCGTCTGATTTTCATTCTACATCGGATCCACCTACCTCTGTTTTTGTTTTCATACTTATGTTTGTTTTCGTGTTTTGATTTTACCAAGTTACACTTTCTAAAAGGCTTGTTTTAATAACAAACGAGTACTACTTTGCGTGTTGCTTTAATTAAAAACTTAATAGCTATATTGTATTAAAATTATTGTGTGATTGTGTACTTATACGTTTATGTTGAATTGAAATTGATGAATAATAAATACAACTTACTTAGATATCACAAAAATAAAAATTTGTTAAGGTAGGCCGAATATTCGGTATTCGGTCAAATTTGGTATTCGGTGCATCCCTAATTCCAACAAACACAAAATTTAATCTGCCTGGTGCTTACCATCGAGCAAGGTGGATGGCGAAAGGAATTTATTGCCTGAAAATATTCTGCGGTTTCCGTGACCAGTTCAAATTAAGCAAGCATGAGCTGCAGAGTTTAAAACGAACTCTTCCTGCTTACAATCTATGTGAAAGCATGGTTTTCTGCACCTAGCAATTACTTCATTTAAAGGAATAAGTAAATATTCTTTAATCCATAAGTTTACAAAAGACTAGTTTTATAAAACATTATTAACATGTCAAAAACACACACCCTGAATTACAGAATGTAAAGTATGAAACTTGCACTATTTTCAATCGTTTTTTTTTTTTTTACTTATTAAGTAAATATTAATTGTAAATGTATGTACTAAAATTTTGAAAATTTTATGCTTAGGCTCCATATTAATTTAACATAATAATGAAAAGAGAAAGACTAAGAAAATAACTATTAATCTTAATTATTTCTTAATCTTTCATTCACTATTCCTTAAATTTATTATAAAAATATTAACGCATTAGTTAATAATATGCTTAGAAGATGGCGTTACTGAAGCAGCAATATTTGGTAAGTTCCCAATTCTTTTAAATATCACATAACTCTTCCAAAGAATCGATCCCCGTTTGTTAAAAAAAAGATTCGTCCAAGAGTAGTAGAATCGATTCTTTAGTTTGTTTACATTTCAGTCGAGTCTGCTTATCGTGGCAACCTTCGCTTGCCCACCAACTTTAGCGAACAAGATTTGACGAGATAATTCCATAGAACCCGATATGGAACCCTAGCCTATCTTTTTGTGGAAACCATGTAGAAGAAACACCAAAAGAAAAGAATCTTAAACTAACACATACAGTACCTGATCGAGAACAGTTTTAGGAAGACCAAAAAAAATCGCAAGCAAAGACAGAGTTCAGAAAACATGATTTTTGAGATGTTGCCAAGCTCGAAAATCGCAAACAAAATAAAAAAACAAATGCTATATTTTATTTCAATAAAAATAGACAATGTTCCGAACATGTTTACAAATTAATGATGGCATACAATTTTTCGGTTTTGAACTGACGAATACGTAATTTAATGTGACTAAATGATTATGCAATGATTTTCAAAACCAAAAATCAGGACATTCCATGTTGCTATTGCTAGCCCATCCTCCCACAAATTTGAAATGATGGGATAATTAGGTTAATTCCTAGTTTCGGTATACAGCAACTTTTCGGTATACCGAAGCGTGATTAGACGACGTTTTTCGGGACTGCAACAGTAAAACGAGCAGTTTTAGCAATACATTCTGCGGATCAGATTTACTGTACGGTCCCCCTTGGCGCGATTTTATCGGGATTGGCGATAAATAATTTTTTCTGGCAACCTATCTGACTTCGACTGAAGATTCGAATTCTATGACTTCGCAGCGAAGACGTTTTCCGGCAACCCTATCGGACCGTTGGAGTTTTCATAAGATATATTCCCATACAATACTTCCATTGAATGGGTTTTTTTTTAAAGTCGCCAAAATTCGGACTTTTGGAGCGATTTTTCGAAAGTTCGCCAAGGGGGACCGTAGTAAATCTCTACCCATTCTGCCGCGGGACCTTGAATAGACGGAAACGGGGGAAAAAACGGGACTGCCCCGCCATAAACGGGACGACTGATCACTTTATGAATACATCAGTTTTCCCGTTTGTAAAAAATCCGCAACTACCTGCTAAATATTGCAAAGTAACATGTGCAAGTTTAGAAAAAATAGCATCATTCAATCTTATATTTGGTCGCGGTAACTTACAAGTATAAATAACACTAGTTAATACAAAAGACATTCTTGTGATAAAAGCTGTTATCATTTATTAATTAAAGTTATTTACCGATTTTTCATTAGAATCATAATCTCCACTATCCATGTTTTCATTAAATTTAGATAATTCTTGAATATTATTACATAAAAACTTTTAAAAAATAAAAATTTGAATTCTTAAAACTTCGAACTTTGAGTAAAAAGAACATGAGCGATCAGAGCACGAGCACCATTTTACTTTACTTTACATTACTTCTGTTCTAAAATATTGCCAGATACCAGATAAAGATAAACAAGACTAAACAAAGGTTATGTCCTGACTACGCCACAAAAGCAACAAAAACTGGACAACAACAACCGCAATTTGTACATGCATGCGCAACGAAAACATTGCGCACGGTTACTGCACCTCAACTGTGACGCACGGTGTTTTAGCTTATTAACGCATGCCTCAAATGTCTACGAGAATACTCTCATTCAGTGTGTCAGGTGTCTTGCGCTATGGTAACTTGAGAGAGAAAACCGAATTTATCATTTGGAACTTTTCAAATAACCAAATCGGAAGCCAAAAAAGCAATTAAAATTCCACTCTCGCAAAGTAACCCTGAAAAAAGTTGCAAGTAAAGAGATCCAACAACTTTAGCAACTTAAATGTTATTTTGTCAACAGCAGAGTTTTAAAATAATATTTAAAATTAGGTGGACAAATTTAGATTTTGAAACATTTATTGATGATATTTTTTTTAATATAGAGAGATTAGGTTTTATTTTATTAGCATTAATATTTTTATGACAATGGAGTATCATTTATATAATATTTTCAGTAATTATTGTCTTTTATTTTCAAAAAAAAAATGTAGAACTTTTTATATGACCTTTATTGATTCTGTGCTTGCTTCAAAATTATTTTTTTATTTATAAAATATAGCTGTAACACGTTCTTTTTATTATAAGGCTTTTCTTTTTTTATATATATTAAGGAAGATTTTAATTTGTTAATTAACTCTTAATATAAAAAATATTATGCGCAATTCCTCTGGCGTAGTGGTCAACACTTCTTGCTCTTTATTCTGCAGACCCGGTTCGTATACGGGTCCGGTAGGTCATGAATATACTCAGCTCTTCATTCGACCACCTTCTACACAATGAGCATATACTAAGCTTTATTGATTGGAAAGTCAACTGAAGGTCCATTGTCGAACTTGCCACTTGACATGGACAATCAATATCGCTCACACAATGGCTATTAGGTTTGGGCAAACTTTAATTAGTATGAAAAAATATGAAAAATGAATTAAAAAATCTCAAAGCATTTCCAATTAAAATGTAATAAAAGTTAAAAATCTATGTTAAATGTTATTAAAACCAACAATTAAATTTGTTACACTGAGTTTTAATATTACTAAACAAATTTAATTTTTTTCATATCAATGTTGAAATCGCTAAAGCAAGCGATGAAATATTTTCATCCCATTCCACGTTTCTAGCACACTAGCGTCGTCGGTTTAAATGTCCAGATCAAAGAGATCCAGACGCATGCGTTTGAAAAAAACCTACGATTTGGCGAAAAAACCGGCCGCTATTGCATCGCTTGGCGGTTGCCAAGTTTTGTTGCCTTTGTGGCGTTTGGCGTCGTAGTGAGGCCAAACGATGCCATTTTATAACTTAAATTTTAAATGTTTTTAAAAAATAAGCGCAGAAACATCCGTCAATATTAAGTTTTTTAATTCTTATAATTGAATAAACATAAGTGAAATTAATTTTTTTTTAAATTACAAACTATTTTATTAGATTTCAGCTATAAACAATAACCGCTCCGATCCTTCTCTCCTCCAAACAAAAACAAATAATTGCTTTCAAGTGTCAATTGTAAATTGAGTAAGTTTTCCTACTTATTTTTAAGTGTTAGTTTAAGTGGTTTAAATTAAAATAAATTATTATTGATTAAGAAATTAGCATCGAGTTATTCAGTCACACACAAAAATTAGATCAGTATATGTAGGAACTTAGTTATGTTTGAACTATTATTTCTTGCTGCTTTTTAAGATAGAACGCAATTTTTAGTTAACTAAGTTATTGATGGCTTAAAGTTCATTTGAAGTTTTAAAAAATGGAACAACTAGGTGTTTATGAATGAGTAAACATAGGGTTGATATCGTCGGTATATGAAATAGTGGCATATTACAAAATATATTTCCTTCGGTACAGCATGCGTAAATTCACTTAATAAAAATGTATTTTAAATTCCTTAATCAACTTTTAACATTAATATTTTGTAAAAAGCGTTGATCATTTTTAATATTAGCCAACACAGCCAATGGTTAATTCCTAGTTTCGGTATACGGCGACGTTTTATTTCTCGCCAAACTTGTTGGAGAGAAAACATCGCGTACCGACGCGTGATTAGACGATGCTACTCGCAAATCGCGAAGTCAAACAACTGTGTTGCCAGATTGGAATTATTTATCGCCTTTTTTTTGTCGCCAACGTTCCGAAAAAGTCGCCGTATACCGAAACTAGGATTTAACCCAGCCAATTATGTCGCGTAAACTAGAATCCTCGTCAAGTGACGAAATCGACACCTGAGCGGGCACCCAATGCAGACCAGTGGCACCATCGTGCGCTTGTTCAGAACTTTCGACTCCACAGATTTAACAAATACATATGTCACAGTGTACTGAAGACAAATACAGATAAACACACAACACAAATGAGGAGCTTAGTGGAAGAACTTGCCATGTGACAAAAAGGTGAAAACTGGAAAATAAGCTTTAAAGTTTTTGGTTTGCATTTAGATTAGATCCATTAAAAACGGAACGTACTAACGGCTTAAAATCTATTTAATGTTAAGTTTATGAAAAAGACTAAATTGGTTGTATTTTAAAGAAAGAATAACATGTTCATTGACAAAAAAAAATCAAAATTGTCACTTAGCATGTTCTTCCACTAAGCTCTTCAAATATCCATGCCCATGTTCCAGGATTCGAAACCGGGACCTTTAGCCGCCCAGTCGATGTATATAGCTTGTTTCTTGCTTGTTCAGTTTGGTAGCTTGTTTCTTGTTTGTTTAGTTTGATAGCTTGTTGCTAGTTTATTGCTTTGCCTGAGGTGAGCTTATACAAGTCAAACCCCGTTAACGCGAACTCGAAGGGTGCACAAAATATTTCGTGCTAACAGGATTTCAGTCTATACGTCAGGAATTCTTTTTACATTGAACCAGTGAATAATTTAAAAAAATTACTTTTAAAAATTGTTCTCATTTTATAATGTATTTACTCAATAAATACCTATACATAAACGAATAATGAAAAAAAGTAAAAGATAATTTATTTTTATAATGTTCCTTGCCATTTTTTTTAATGTTTTGTTTCATTTGTTTGCTGAATTTTTTGCTGGGGTTAAGCAGTTTTTTCGCCTAAAGTAATTTCGCTTTAAGAGTTTCTTTAGCATTGGCTCAAAACTTTATAGGCTGGGGAAATGCTTTTAGTTCGTCTTAAGCAAAATTTTGTGTTAAGTGAGTTTGCGTTAACAAGGTTCGACTGTATCAGTCAACGCAGTATAGTCACAATTTACATGACGTTTTGTCTCTCAGCTGCATTCCTCAAAATTTATTCCACCCAGTGCCAATGATTTAGAGGTTTCTGCACAAAAAACTAAAAGAGCTTTTCCATTTAGTTAGATGCTCATATTTGTGTTTAACTCTTCTTGTTTAAGACCAGTGCATAATGTGTTTTGTACGCAAATATGAATTCCTTCGTGAGATGTCCAAATGCACGGGCACAGGGCAACTTTCTTTTGTTTAACGATTATGTGAACATGTGCATTTCGTATGATGAAAAAATTAACAGGATTTCTAGACAAGAGGGTCATTTTTTAAATGAGGCGCTAGACTTTATAAGATAACAAAAATTTAAAATGTATTACAAACATTAAATAGGAAATGGCCGTCCACGAAGACATCAGATTCGAGAAATTCATTGTCATTTGGTAATTTTTTACTGCTGAGGACGAGCGGTTTTTAGAGCCCTGGAGGCTTATGCTTGGCAATCCTTTGAGCAGTCAATTGTGGAGACTCGATCCATGATACTCTTACAAAAACCGGGTATCTTTGTGAGAGTCAGAAATAATAAAAAACACATTTAATTTTAATAAATTTCATTAAAACATGTCCTGTTTGCCTCTTAACTCTTAAAATAAAGGAAACGCCTTTTCCTATCCTGTAGACAAACCAGATTTATTTTTAGAGCACAGAAGGAAAATCTAATTATCTTTAAATTGTATTTCATATTTCTTTATTCATAGCTTTAAAGACTATCAAATAAATGGATGAAATGTGCATTGTAAAACAAGCAACCATTGCCAAATAACAAGCAACCATAATTGCCAAATGGAATCAACAATTCCTGAAATGGGATTTCAGGAATTGGAATATTTCTTCTGACATCACACTCTATTAACTACGATTTCATTGGTTGTTTGGTTTTCTTTGACAAAGTGTCAAAACAGCTTATTGGTTTAAAAAATGTCACGCGATTCGAACTGCAATGCTGTTGGTTGTTTTTGTTTTTTGTGGCAAAGTGTTGAAACAAGCCCATTGTTTTAACATTAGTTTAAAATTCTTTTGGTTCATTTAAGGACACACTAACAAGATTTAGTTGCATTGAAATTTTATTCATTTAATTCTAACTTTTTAGGTGAGAAATAAAACCAAGATGGCTGGCAGTAGATTACAAAGAATCGGTTCCATCTTCGAACGGTTAGTCATTATTTTATTCCATTATAATATTTATGGGGAATATACTATATTAACATTGTAGTTACCTAGATAGATGAAGAAATGAGAAAAAATATCAAAGTAATTCTTGTTTTCAAATATGTTTAGCTTGATAATCATATAGGATATAAGCAAGGCCAGATTACTAATTAGGCAAAATAAGCAGCCGCCTATAGGTACCCTCCATTTTTAGGGACCTGAAGCTTCCTAGTGGCTCCATTACAATTTTCTTTTTTTTTAAACACCCATTAAATTTAATTATATATTAATATTTTTGCAGTTATTTCCTTATTCATATCTTTAAAACAATGTTCTTTTCAAACCGTAAATAATATTTATTGGATGTTAATTCAAAACATTCATAAAAGTTTAATGAGCCAATATCCCAAAGATGAAAACATTAAATTTGCTATTTTCTGATTTGGCGAGTTTAGAATATTTTAGGCAATTTTCAAAACATTTATTAAAATATTAAAAACATATTTTTATCATTTATGTGAAATTTGTCATTTATTTTAATATCCTTATCTAGCATTAACACCACAATGTAATTTACTAACTTTAAAGTGTTTCTAAATTTTGCCTACAACGGATAGAAAGATACTTTTCTTCAATAGAACAATCCAAACAAGAATCCTGTTCTGCACACCACTGAAAAAATGTAACAATTTCAGCCAAAGTAGGGGTTGGAGCCAAAGGTCTCCTCCAAAATCCACAGGATCCTTAAGCTATGCATATGTTACTGCTAAAGTATATAAGGCAGTTATTTCATAGAATACCTAGTTATTTCATGAAATAACTGTTTGTGTTCGTTAAAGTGTGTAATATATTATTAATTTGACACTTTAACTAGTTATTCTATAAAATAACTATGTATTCTATAAATTAACTTATGATTGACAATTTAGATGAAAAAGAAGCAATTTATCTAATTTATGGTTCATCCCTGGTCGAAAAGTCAGTAGACATCAGTTAAACAGATGTTAATTCATTCAACTGACATCACTTAAAAATGTCAGTTCATTTCAACTAACATCACTTGAGGTGACATCCATTCCATGTTAAGATTTGGAACGGACATCAGTAGACTTGAACTGACATCCATTCCATGTTAAGATTTGGAACGGATATCAGTAGACTTGAACTGACATTAGTTGAACTGACATCCATTCCATGTGAGATTCGGAATGGACATCAATTGACTTGAACTAACATTAGTTGAACTGACATCCATTCCATGTTTGAGATTTAGAACGGATATCAGTTGACTTGAACTGATATCAGTTAACTTGAACTGAGATTAGTTGAACTGAATTCCATTCCATGTGAGATTTGGAATGGACATCAGTTTCTTGAACTGCTGTCCGTTCCAAATATTGCATGGAATGGATGTCAGTTCAACTAAAGTCAGTTCAAGTCAACTGATGTCCAATCCAAATCTCACATGGAATGGATGTCCCCTCAAGTGATGTTAGTTGAAATGAACTGACATTTTTAAGTGATGTCAGTTGAATGAATTAACATCTGTTTAACTGATGTCTACTGACTCTTTGACCAAGGACGCTGCATAAATTACATAAATTGCTTCTTTTTCATTTTAATTGTCTATCATTAGTTTATTTATAAAATACCTAGTTATTTCATTTTAGATAAATTGTTTATTTTACACTTTAACTGTGCCGCGTTAGTTAATTTATACAATACCTAGTTATTTCATAGAATAACTAGTTAAAGTGTCAAATTAATAGCATATTACGCACTTAAACGGACACAATCAGTTGTTTCATGGAATAACTAGGTATTCTTATGAAATAACTGCATTATATACTTTAACAGTAACACATACCCTGAAGGACAGAACCTTTGACAGGACATTTGAGTCTTTGCCAAACATTGCCAATCCTCCTGCAAGGCCTTACCGCAAGTATTTTTACTTATAAGTGGAAAAAGATTTAGCTAACCTCATGGATGAAGAATGCAGATATTTTGTGACGGTTCACATGTCCTGTCCCTCTGAGTGTGTGAAGCTTTATACTGCTTAATCCTGCCTTGGAAATTTAATATAAACTTATGAATTTTAATAAATAGTTAATTTTCTTGGCTGGCAACTTGAAAGAAGGGTATATCAAGAATATTGGTTCATTTAAAATCAACTGCTTTAAAGACCACATACAACATTGAAACTATTTTTCATCTTCAAAACATAACTAAACAAATTAATTTTTAAATATTATTTAAAAAACAATGCACAACCTCACCAAAAGCGATAATTAGTACAATAAAATAATACAACATTTATTATAATTTCCTTGTCAAAGTAATGTATTTAAACCCAAATAAAACAACTTCTTAAAATATATCTGAAGTTTTAGACCAACTAAATCAAAAATAGCGTGTGGAGTAATTGGCTACTTTTTTTAACGAATAATATTGTCCATTATCTTGTACCTCCTTTTACTCTGGTCATTCATGAACTAAAGATTAACATTTCAAATTAATTTTACAGGTTAAGTGGAATTTTAAAAGCAGGTGCCATAAAAGAACAAGATAAGCCTATTTGGTATGAAGTGTATAAAGCGTTTCCACCCAAACATGAACCAGCTTTTACAAGGCCTCCTGTGGACAAGGAAATCAAACCTATTTATTATCCTGAAGATATTATAAGAGCGTATGATGGTTAATTACTTATTTTTTTTTATTTCAGTTAAACCCAAATTGAATAATTATAAGAAAACAGTCATAAAAGTGCCTTTTTTTATCTATGAAAATTATATAAAATATGTGCATGAACAATATATAAATATAAATTTTTAATTTGTTTTTAGCTTGAAAATAAATAAAAAGTTAAGAATTCTTATTGACATTTTAGTTGGTGGATTTAACTTAGTTTTAATCTTATTGGCACTTTACTACTGAAGATTCCAGACATTTGCATATTAATTGGTGGATATAAGTTAGTTCTAATGTCAATAAGTTCCATTACTACTGAAGATTCCAGACATTTGCATATTAATTGGTGGATATAAGTTAGTTCTAATCGTATAGGCTGATTAGTACTTAACACTCTAGCCCGGAATTATCACAGAAATAAGAAATAGAGGGCGAAACCTTCCCCCTTCATTTTCGCGGAAGCAAGAAGAAAGGGATTAATTAAATGAGATTTTAAGTCCCACTTACCCAAATTTGACTTAACCACTTTTTCACTGGAACATTAATGTACATAAAAGATGTAGTAAGCTTTGTTTAGGCCAAACTTAATAGAGTATCAGGCCTGGAAAACAAGCGTTTACTTGAACACAGTTATGGACAGGACTATACTTTTGCAAGGGCCACTCAAGTGAGGCAGTGGAAATGGTTATCCAATGATCAAAGCTTTGTTTTAATTAGTAGTAACAGTTTATTTTGCGTCACTTAAGTACCGTTCGGTACGATGAAGACCTGTCCAATCAAGTTCAGCTGTGATGCCACGAACACAGGAGTTATTTTCTATATGACTAGTTTAAAAATATAATGCTGAATTTTGGGTATATCCAGGCCTGAATACTCTATTCAGTTTGACTTTGCTTACCATAAAAACAAAAGCTGTTCAAGTCAAATTTAAAACTTTTGGTATTTTGTATTTCACTTCTTAACTTATTTCTATAATAATCCTTTTTATTTAGGGGAATAGCGCTCTGGGACTTTACATTAGGATCCTTTAAAAAAATCAAAATATAAGTTTGATAACTGAAATGTGGAATCAAGTTTTCTGTAAAAAAATTTGCTTTTAATTCATAATGTTACAAACAAGGTTGTATCCCCAAACAACCCCCAATTTTCTAGAATAAGTAACTCGACAGCAAATATTGATTGGATAATAAACCAAAACTACATTCTTAGGAGAGTACAAAGTATAAGTATTTAGTTGTTTAACTGCTATTGTAGTATATTTTTGATGTAACTAATAAGTTTACTTTTAAAACTTTAGGAAGTTTCTAAAATTGTATGGTTCTACAGGAGTTTACAATTTATTGCATCCTGGAGAAAAATCTGTTATGCAAAGGTATATTATCTTATATATTTTAATACATTTTTAATTTTCCTTTTTTAAGGGGCTTGTTAAGTGGCGAGAAAGGGCACATGAACAAAATATGCTTAGATTAATAATGCTTAATTAACTGAGACCCCTTGGTTCGTACTATTTTAGAAGTCTAAAATCAAATGAATGTAACTCTTTACAATTTTAACCACTTATTTGAAGCAAAATGTCATTTTCAACCAGAGTTTACAAGATAAATTATTCCATTTTTAATTAAAATTTATTACAGCCTCGATGAACCTTATCCCCAATTAACATCAATCTGCTGAAGAACTAGAAATACTTAAGTCATTTTTTTAAAGGGGGACAACTTGTGATAGTTGATATCTTCGATTTTCTTGAAACTTTCAGGATATGTTAGTAGTACTAAGATACGAAAAAGTGAATTTCAGTTTTTCCTAAATCCGTCTTGTTTGAACTTGAGAGAAGGTCAAAGTTTGTGGTAATGGATCATTGGTGTACCTTATATCATCCTTTTACTTCTAAAGCCATGAGTGCTCCAGGATTTTTTAAAATATGGTAACTACTTGATACTAGGTACATGTCAGCATAATTAGTTTGATGGGTCACTCATGGCTTTGAAGGTCAGGGTCCTTTGAAAAAGGTAATTTTCGTCGATTTTTGTCATGTTTCTGCCTAATTATCTACTTAAACCATAAGTGGCCCACAAAAATAATTACTGGATTAATTACATGCACTAGGGTAGTACTTACAAATATATAAAACACCATGGGTCATCCTTTACTCTTCGGTAATTACAGGCTCTCAAAGTTGATCATTTCCAAAAAAAGTTCACATTCAATGGTCAATTACTCCAGAAGCGAAGTGTCAATAACTTAGAGACACAGTTGTAAATACACTTCAAATGTTGTAGTTTTAGACCCAGGTTACAAATCCATGGCAATTAACTTACAAGTGCTGTGCAAAAGCTTCACATTTTCTATCATAGATGGCAGCATGATAAACAAAATGATCGAAATGGACTGTAATAAAAACAATAAGTTAATTGCCATGGATTTGTAACCTGAGTCTGAAACTACAACATTTGAAGTGTATTTACAACTGTGTCTCCAAGTTATTGACTTTTCGCTTCTGGAGTAATTGACCAATGAATGTGAACTTTTTTTGGAAATGATCAACTTTGAGAACCTGTAATTACCGAAGAGTAAAGGATGACCCATGGTGTTTTATATTTTTTTAAGTACTACCCTAGTGTGTATAATTAATCCAATAATTATTTCTGTGGGTCACTTATGGCTTAAGCAGATAATTAGGCAGAAACATGACAAAAATCGACGAAAATTACCTTTTTCAAAGGACCCTGACCTTCAAAGCCATAAGTGACCCACCAAACTAATTATGCTGACATGTACCTAGTATCAAGTAGCATCCATACTTAAAAAAAAATTCATGGAACATTCATGACTTTGGAAGTAGAAGAATGATATAATTTACACCATTGATCCATTGCCTCGAGATTTGACCTCTCAAGGTCAAACAATTTGGATTTAAGAAAAACTGAAATTCACTTTTTCTTATCATAGTACTGCTAACATATCCTGAAAGTTTCAAGAAAATCAAAGACATCAACTATCACGCCCCTATTCAATTTGGCCCAGTGTTTAAAAAATGGCTCTTAAGTTATATTCTTTATTAATATATAACATTATGGAATACAAAAGTAAAATATATATTTTTATTTTAGGTTTGTAGAAAAATATCAGGAAATGGAAAAAAGTAATAAATATTCTAATGAGGAAGAAATATTTAAAGCAACTGAATCTGCATTGCAAGTTGATGGAATAACATTTGTTAGAAGAATGGTAACTCGAAATTCAATATAGTAGCTTTAAGTATAGTTGTGGGCAGGATAATGTTCAGTGGGGTGGATATTTATAAATTGGGCAAAGGCATTGGGCCTAATGCATTTTGAAATGCCCAAAACGAGGGCATTTATTAGCATTCTTGCAAAATGGTAGAAAAGATCTGTTGGGAATATTTTTTCTTTAAAAGGGAAGTCTGAAAAAAAAAGCAAAAGAACTTATACCTTTAGGGTAGACTAAATAATGTATATAAAGATTATATATATTATATATAAGTTTTTAACGACTATAAATAACATTTTACATTATCAATAAGTATCTGTTTGACAAAAAAAAAATTATATTTCAGAGAATACATTTTTTTCTCAGAAACTCATCCCTGGCCTCGACCTTTTAAATCAACCTGTGCCTTTTACATCACTAGGTTCAAGGTGCCTAAAATGTCTTTAATTTATAACTGCTTAAAAGTGCCCTTAAATAGTTGGGATATTATTACAAGTTTTAGTGCCTATAAAAGTATTTCACTTTTTTGCTGTCTAATCATTAAATAATTCTATCCAAGGTATGTTTAATAAAGTATTTAATTTTTAAGTGTTTTTAATTTTGTTTGACGATTTAAAGTTTCATTAACATAGTACTTAAACATATTATATAAATATCATTGAGTTATTAAAATAAGTTTCAATATAATACGAAAGTTGCATTCTAAAAGTATTTTTAATTATAAACTTTTCCCAACAGGCAAGTAGTCCTACTGATGATTCAAAAGAAGAAACTAAATCATCTTAGACTTATTTTTATTACATAGTAAGTACATAATTATTATATAGTCGTTTCAGTTTTTTAAGTTAAATTTCAGATCCCTTTATCCCTCAGATGCTTGTTAACTTTTTCATTAGTTCCTTCCAAGCTTCAGGGTCATTGAACTTTTCTCTAGAAAAAATATATGCATATTTTAATCATTTATGTTTATTATCTATATGAATGATGTTAAAAATATTTTTTTAAATCATGTTCAAACTAAATAAAAAATATCCAAGGCTTAGTTATTGGTAAAAATTAAATAAAAAAAAGCAATTTTAAATTAGTTAAACTAAAAATTTTCAGTGTACATTAAAATACATAAATTAATTTTATAAAGCATATAATTTAACATTAAACCTTAAATAAACTTTCAAAAAAATTTCTATTTTTTAAAAATTAAAACAAAGTATTTGCAATAAAATCTTACTTAGACCACACTTCCCGTTCAAAGGTTTCCCCTGTTGCACTAGTATAAGTGCCCCAGATATTCCAACCCATAGGTTTTTTAACTTCAGCCTGGGTAGTTATCTAAACATTTTTTTATGAAATGCACTAGCTATTATTGAAATATTTCATGCAAATATAAGTAAATAATGAGTAATATCTTAAAGTTACTTTTAAAAGTTATCGAAATTAAAATCATCTTAATATGCAAGTATGTAAAGCCTTTGCAACTACAATTTTTAAAATATATAAATATTGCCCATATTTAACAAGTAAATATCCAGTTTTGTATCTGATATACTATTTTTTGTAAGTTATAATTAATATCTGTTGCATATTTAAAAAAAATATATTTAGATATTGATTGTGTTTGAATATAAATTGAAAGTAATGTTTTAATCTAAAGTTTATTCAATAGTATTCCAACTAATAGAAAGTAGACTAATATAATTGAAATTCCTAATAAAATAAAAGTTGTCAACTTACAGTTTTCCCCAAAGCTTTTAAATTCTGTGCTTCTACATTTTGCTCCTCCTTCGTATTTTCAAAATCTCTAATTTGCAAAACAAAATATTTATCGGAACAAGTTTTAATTCAAACATGCACAATGATGATAGTTTTTAAAACTTAATACTTACACATCAAATGATATTGTAGTGGGTAATTCTGTTTCTTTTTCAATAGGTTTTGTGGCTTTGTTATCAGTGACCTCATCCCATACATCTATAAAGAGTTATTAAAATAGTTTGTATTGGTAAAAACTGTAAATAAATATATTTAATCAATATAGAGTTTTGTGTTATCTATCTATTTAAAATTATGTTTTATCACAAACATGAATATTCTAAATGGAGCTGGGGAGCCTAGTCGGCTAAGGCGTTCGCCTTGCAAGCGGAAGGTCCCACGTTCGGGCATCGCCAAAATAACAGCCGATCTATTAAGGGCTCATGCAGCCGAAAATTTCAAATATGCCTCTTAGTCCCAAAGCTGCCTACAATGTTGCCCAGAACAGTTGTGTTGTTTGCCTACTCAGGTGTCGGCTTGTCACCTGACTGGTTCTAAATTACGACGTCCGTTCCCAATAGTTCTCCCGTGTAGCTCTAGAATTCAAACTAAATTAAATATTCTGAATGTTATTTTTTCATGCCTAATAAAATCAATAATTCCTATTTCATTTACATCTAGCAAATATTTTCTGAAGTACACTTTCTGTGTGGATATATTTTTTTTTACTCACAGTTGTCAACCCTCAAAATGCTAGTGATATCTTTTTAAAAACCTACTTATATGTAAGAAAAAATTATAAATACCTTCCGCCCAGTCTTCATCAAAGTCTGGTGTAAAACCTTCTTCAATATACTCGTTCCACTCATTATTCAGAGTATCTTGTTCCCCAAAAGTGGAATCTTTCTGTTCATTAGTCTTTGGTACATCTTCCACAAAAGAAGGACCGTCTTTATTAGAATATATTCCTCCGTTCGTTTTACTAGTGTCTATCTGCAAAGAAAAGGTATTTTATTAGTTATGAATATTCATGCTTCAGTTTTAGCAGGGTGCATAGGAAGAAGCAAAATGGAAATTGTATATAGCAATTGAAGTGGGAAGTATCCAGGTCATTTCAATGGGCGTTCATGCAATGTGCAGTTAAACATATTTTCTTTTAATTTAGTAGCATTTTTAAAAAATTACAGACAGTTTCCGTTTTTAAAAAATACGTTTTCGTTTTTAAAAAGTACGGACAATTCACTAAAGTGAATCTCAGGTTTTTAAAGAACTTCAAGTGCAATGTGCAGTTAATTATATTTTCTTTTAATTTAGTAGCATTTAAAAAAAATTACAGATAGTTTCCGTTTTAAAAAATTACGTTTCCATTTTTAAAAAGTACGGACAATTCACTAAAGTGAATCTCAGGTTTTTAAAGAACTTCAAAAACAAGTAATGATTATTTAAGGCACTATAATGGAGGATCAAAATCAGCATTTCTTATTCGAAAACTGCTTTCATGGTCTCTTCACAAGAAAAATAACACTTAAGAAAGAAAATAATTGAAAAATGATATAAAAACAACTATTGGGTTAGGGTTCCGTTGAATTATCGTCGCACTAGAGCTACACAAGGGTCATTTGTGACATAATTTAGAACCACAGTCAAGTGACAAGCTGACACTTGAATAGACGCCCAACGCAAATTTCAAGGGTGACATCATATGTGGCTTTGAAGCATATTTAACATGGACTCCCTCTACACAGCGTATTATTCGCCAGACTAACTTTTTATAGGTCTTCGGCAACCCTGGGACCTTTTGCATGCAAGGAAAGCACCTTACTGACTGGGCTCCCCAAGTTCTGTAGAGGTTTTGGTCTTAATTAATGGCTGAATAAATTAACCTGTCATTAACTATCAACTGGTTAATTAGAAGCAAAGCTAAGTAACCCACAATAAGAGTACCACTAATTTTATAATGTTATGTCCATTTTATTAATCATATTGGTAACTTCATGACTTTAAGGTGAATGAGACCAAATGACCGCGAGTTTCCAAACGCAAGAGCTTCTGTGTTTAATCCAAAAGGAAAAAATGATTTTCCAAGCCACATTTCTCCGGCTGTATTGAATATTTTACAAGCATTTTTTATATGATAAATGCAGCTCATTTACAGGATTCTATAATCCCATGTTTAGAAATTGGTTTGAATTTTTGTTGCCAATTAAGTATTTCTTGTAAATCTAAAAAAATATTCGAACCAATTTCAAAATGTGGGATTATAGAGTCCGGTAAGTAAGTTACATTTATCACATAAAAAACCATTTGCAAAAAATTTCAATACAGCTGTAGAAATGCGGCTTAGAAAATCATTTATCCCCATTGGATTAACACAGAGGCACTCTGGTATGGATACCCTCTGTCCTTCGGTCTCATTCTCTATTAAGGCAAAATGTAACTACAAAATTACTTTGACTCTCTTTGATGGAAAGGAATTCATTTTGTTGTGAAGCTGATCAAAGAAACTGTCAACTTTAGACTTTTTCTCCAAGTTCACTCCAGTTTTGCAGCAGGGATGGCCACAAGAAGATTTATCCAGACATCTGTGATTGCATGTTCTTTTTCCCTCTGCAGTTATACCTGGAGCATTGTCTAAAATACAGTTTAAGAGTAGTTAATTTTTACATGTTAGTGTAAAAGATTATATACGTTTAGAATCAAATTAACTAACTTAAAATACAGGGCTGCTTTAGTAACATAACCACAGATGTTAAAAAATAGCCAAAATAATGTCCTCATTTTTCTTAACCAGCATTTTTAATGCTAGAAAAATAAACAAATATCCAAAATAGAATTTTACGAAAATTAATGCCTTTAAATGCAATATAAAGTGCCTACTTACTATACCTAAAAATAATAAAAACAAAAAAACTGATCAATAAATCTCGGCACATATGATTTGTACAAGTGGATGGATAAATAGGATCAAGCATTATATTTAAACATAAAATAATCTTGTTTCCATTTTTCAGTTTATTTTAATGCTACCACAAAAATTTAAGGGTTTTAAAATCACTGGGATAGGGGTTTAAGGGATCTAAATTAGTATAGTTCAGAAAAAGAGTTTACAAAAGATATTTTACATTTAAATACAATGCATTAAAACCTGGTGTTTGAAGAATTTTTTAATTGTACTTTCTTAAAAAATAATTTGTTAAACATCTAATTGTGCGATTTTTAAAAAGTACACAATTTTAGTTACGGTTGGTAAGTAGCAAATTAATATTTTTAATTTCTCTTACTTTCTGGATTCTGAAAGTCAGTTTTCTGTAAAACAAAGAACCTTGTTAATTACATTTTTATCTTATAGAAAATTTAGGGAGTAAAAAGGTGAGAAATGTATATATTACCTTGCCAAAAGAGTTGTTATTAAACAAGGGCGAAGTGTATTGGATGGTAAAAGATTTGTGAATGTCCAAGCCAACTAAAAACGTTCAATATAATGTTACATAAAAGAAATACTTATTTAATATATAACAAGACTTAGGGAAATCAGTTTATTTTAAATGAAGAAAATCAACATACAAAATTTTCAAAAATATATACTTTTAGAATATGATATACTTTTTTTAATGCATAAACAAAACTAACAATATATTATTTTACATCAAATTAGTAAATATGATAACAAATCCCCTTATCTATATATTTCTAATGAATCGTTAGAATTATTGTCATAAATACACTTAAAAATATGGATATTTCGTTAAATACTCTGTATCAGCTATTATGGCTAATGGCATGCAAAATTAACCTTTCTGTAGTGTAAGTCATGTGCGTAAAAAGTGATTGTCACTACAACTTTTAACATTAAATGAAAAAAAAATAGCAGAACAATTGATCTACACTTATTAAAACCAAATAATGTAAGGTGGTTTATTTAACTTGTTTTATTTTTCACTTTTAAAAAGCTTGTAAGCTCCTCTTAAAGTGTGACTTACACTACAGTTACATGGAATTTGCCTTATATGAAACAGAAACTAAGAACAAAAACATTTTAAAAAGAAAAAATATATAAATAATTAAAAATACAATTTAAGAAAACTGTATACTTACCATAAGATTCACTAATTAGGTGAATGTGCAATTCATCTTTTTGAGCTTTAGGAACATCAAATTTCTTCATCCATCTACCTTGTTCGATAAGCGTCTGGTCCCTAAAAAATTTAGGGTTGCATTATTTGTAACACAACTGAAGAGTCCAGGGGAAGAACCCCTTGATTGCAAAAAAAATCTTACCACAATCAGATCTGCTTGGCGGACGTTGACAACAGAAACCGGTTTCTCCCTTGCTTCCTCTCTCATAAAACAAGCATGGGACTAATTTCTGGCGTGAATCAGGGTTGCCTCAAAAGAAGAACCAAGTAAGAAGCCGGTTTCCTTATACCAATCCAGGCGATGACTCACTATCATCGCCAAAGAGGCCTGATGCAGACTAGACTGATTCCTATGCAATGAAGATTTCCCCCCCCCCCCCCCGTACTCTTCAATAGTTTTTGTTATAAGCAAATAAAAAAACTTTAAGCTGGAATACATACAATAGAAATTTCTTATTAGCTTGTTACCTTATATCAAGTTAAATGTCTATGTACTAAAAGCAACATTGAAAAGAACATTGAACATTGAAAAGAACAACATTGTAATTTAGAACCGACACATGAATTGGCACCCAACACCACTAACCTAACAGTAAATATCATCCACAACCTTTTCTACGCAAGATTTATACACATTTTTAAAAAAAATGCTAAACACACATCTAGCTATAATTCAAACTTCTAAAGGCCAAAATCAACTATTTTCCTTAATATTCTTTGGAAAATAACTTAATCTTATTTATCGTCTGCACGATTTATTTGTAGTTCGAAGACTAATTAAATATTTATTAATAACAAAAAACATGAAACTACTCTAAACTGCATTAAAAAATATGAAATGTAAATTAAAACTGAGCAGAATCGTATGCAAAAAATATGCCTTGTCGCTTTCTTAGTAAACAATTAATGAACAATCAAAGAATCACATTGTGCTACATTTTATGATGTCATTCTAAACTGATTCAGGAAAAAATAATTTTGTTTCAAATATTTTTAAATAAATAAAGTTTCTCATGCCATTGTTGATTTGGCAACAGCGATTTAAATGACTCAAAATCGAATTTAAATGCTAATTCAATGGGAAATTCGCTAACAGATAGTAGATGTATGTCTGTCTGGACGTACAGACAGGCGGACAAAAAGTATGAAAGTCGGGTGTCTGGGGTCATAACTTTCTAACAAATTTTTTTTTTTAAGATCTGATAGATTGAACCGATTTTGGAAGGGGGGTACAGACAGATAGACAGACGGACTTCAACAGCATGTCAATACCTGCTTTTTCATTTTTTTAGTTCTTTCGAATTACAAAAAAAGGAGGCTAAAAATAAGACAGTTAAAAAATAGAACTCTTGAAAGTTAGTTGATTAATTTAAACAGCATTTTGATTAAGTAATGCAGCAAATTTTCAGTGAAAATCATAATTTTGTTCACATAATTAAATTCCACTAAGATATTGATTCAATTAATCAATGATTCCTTAAAACTATGCTTACTGTACTTATTTCTGGGCATGTTGATAGCAAAAGTTATCAGTTATCTGTACGTGAACTTTATTATGATAAGCACCATGAATTTAAGCATGCCTCATTCCACTGTATTCTTCTTACGAGGCCTGATTTTAAAGTAAGTTCTTTTTTTAAAATTCTGTTGTTATTATTTATAAGAGGGATACAGAAATGGAGAAAAAAATGTTTTCTCGCACACATTCGCATCATATAGCTATCAATCGTGGACTCCAAAGCTAAAAGCATAAAAATTTATACCATTTGAGATAAAAGCACTAATTAAAAATTTAAATCATATGCCTCCATTTTGTGAAGTAAAACTAAACTTAAACTTTGTCGCTAAAAAAATTTTTGTAAAGTAAAAAACATAGTTAAACTGCAGAAATATCAGTCAGATCGTCTACAGTTTTTCTGTTTCCATGTTCAATAAATGAAGATATTTAGCCATATAAATATAATTACATTATTTTCTTGTTCACAATTACATTGTTATAAGCATCACCAATGATCAAATAACAGCCGTGTTTGTCATGTGTTGTTCGTTTCCTTTGAAGATCCTGAATATTAGTTATGAATACTGCAACCGAAACAGTAACAGAATCAGCAGTAACAGCAAAAGTCTGTAATGAGAAAAAACTTAATTTTTAAAAGATATTTTTAAAGTTATAGTATTAAATAAATATTATTCAATCAATACACATAACACTGTTAAAAAAGTCTGAAATTCGACACTCATACCAGATTATAAAGTGACAAAAAACTAAAATTATTCTAATTTTTTTAGCAAATTTATTCAAATAAAAGACAGCTCAAGAGCTTTGAAAACTCAAAATATTAGCTGCACTAAAAATGTTACAAAAAACTCATACTCTCTTCAAAGTAAAGTTATGATAAGTTATGATAAATATGTTATACTTTAGAGCAGGGGTTCCCAACCTTTTTGCACCTGCGTACCACTTGACTTTTTGAGAAATGTTGGCGTATCACCAGACCTAAATATATTAATTAACGTCTAATATTCACGCTTCTAAAAGTGTTGAAAGGCTTTTTGAATTGAGTTCCTGAGAAAACTTCACATTTAATGGTTAGATATTTGTTTATTTATAGCATGCTTATAATAAAGGAGAATTAAAAAGATTAAAAGAGTATTAATTTACAGGTTTGTTTATTACCCATATTCCTAAAAACATACAAATAAAAAAAATAGTACAAACTCAGCAAAAAATTTATCATCATACAAACTACACTTTTTTTTTAGTTTTTAGTGCGAAATTTGTTGCTGTTTGCCTGAGATTAAAATATCAACATTAGGAGTAATGGAACTTATCTTCACTCTTAAGTCCTCATTGTTCTTCTTCTATATGTTTATTTTTTATGTACAAGAGTTCAGAAAATCAACTCTCACACAAAAAACAGTAATGTTACCTGGTCTGCTTCAAAGTCATATTTTGGTAAATGCTTTACACTTTCCGCTATTACATTTCCAAAGGGAGGATTTCTGTTGAGAATCTGTTATGTAAATAAGGTTAAAAAATAAATTAAAATTTCCATTAAACATTGATTACAAAGGAGGATATTATAAATTGACAGAAAAAACTTGACGTTTTCAATTTATTGAAATTGTATGAGTAAAAATAAAAATCTTTGTTAATATTTTTTTGTGAAAAAATGAAATGACTAAATAGGTTTTATTTTAATTTAAGAGCATTGTTAATTTCGATAGCCTTAAAGTTGAAAAAAAAATAATGAAAAATGCTTATTGTTTTTTTTTATTTATTGGATTGTTTACAAAAAATTACTTGTATTTTTTAAAAATGTGTATAATAACTAAGATCAGTCATGAATATACGAGGGCTGTTTTTTTTCAACCTCCGATAGGCTGTAACAAAAAGACGGGTCAAAATACAAAAAAAGTTTTTTTTACCAAAAGTAATGTACAATACTGCTTATTTCTCCACATAATTACCTTGAGGATTAAGGCATTTGTCATACCTGTAAACAAGCTTTGAAATACTCTCTTCATAAAATTTAGCCTCTAATGATTGGGAGGGAGTTGTGACGGTTTCGTTTAAAAAAGTAAATTTAGAAGCTTCATGTCAATTTTTTTCTGTCCTCCAAGCCACTGCTGGTCAATAATTCACTTATGGTGAACCTTTGAGTTTCCCTAAACACTTGGTCAACTCGCTGAACAATACCGTCGGTAGAGATAGACTTGCTTTCTTGGTCCCCTTCTTCATGAACATCAGTATTGTTCATCGAGTTGACCAAGTGTTTAGGGAGACTTGAAGGTTTACCATACGTGAAAATTATAGATTAGCATAGTGGCTTGGATATTAGCGCTTCCAAATTAATGTGGAGCTAAAAAAAACCTTCACAACTCCCTTCAAATCATTGGCGGCTGCATTTTATGAAGAGGGTATTTCAAAGCTTGTTTACAGATATGACAAATGCTTTAATCGTCAAGGTGATTATGTGGAGAAATAAACAGTATTGTACATTACTTTTGGTAAAAAAAATCTTTTTTTTTATTTTGAGCCGTCTTTTTGTTACAGCCCATCAGAGGTTGAAAAAAACAGCCCTCGTATTTACTAATTAATATCATACAAGAAACTGAAAAAAATACCAATTCAATATCTCTTGGATTAGTATTTCGAATTTTTTCAAAAGTGTTAATGCCGGCATTGACCAAAAGTGTTGATAGAGTTACACCTATTGACAAGATAATATCATATACAATTGTTCCAGTTAAGCTCAATCAAGAAAATTTCATTTCCATTTCCTTATTACTAAATAACGTAGGAACAAAAAAAAGATACAGAAGAAGAAGAGTAAAAATATTTTTAGCCCATAATTTTGAATTAGCCAAAGAAATACACATAACTTTTAAAATTAAAAATATACCCTGTTATTACAAGTGTAAATGATGAATCTAAATGGGTAATTTGTTACAATGTATATTTTAATAAGAAATTTACACATACAATGAATAATATTTGAGGCATCAATCCATAGTTAGGTCAAGAATAATTTCTAAAAAATTAAGCTGTATTTTTTAATAGCATAAATTTCTTAAACCGCAATTAATACCAATCCAAAAATGTTACTATTTTAAAAGAAAAATAAGTCAATAAACTAGCTAAAAACCTATAACTTAAGTTAATTATTTTCCAACAGATTATTAAACAATACAGAAATAAAAACAATAATTAAGAAAGGAAAATCATACCAATCTTTTCCAATTGCCTGGAGACATATTTCGAATTTTCCCATAATCTGGCTTTGAAGCACTTAGCAAGGATTACAGCATTGTACAGAACAGAAAAACCTTTCATGTCATGGTTAAGATACTCTGCCAAACCTAGTTAAGATTCAAGTTTTTACATACTTATTTCTTAAATAAGAACATTAATGAATTGATGATTGAAAAAGGCTATGCCTAGCATCAACTCTTAGCATTTAAACATGAAGTTAAGCTATCTTCGTCTGACTAGCTTGTCATCCTCTCTTGTTGTTATAAAAATTATTAAAAAAGTGGTTGAAATGGCAACAAAGCAAAAACACAGCCATTTCTAAAAGTAAATCCGCCAATAAGTCATACTATTAACTGAAAAATTCCAGTTAAAAAACTTTTACTACACTATAAAACCAATAATAAGATACGTAGAACAAAAAAGATCTGTTTAAAATATTGAAAATCATTGCCATAACGCAATTACATTAACTGTAATAATTCTTCTAAAGTACACTGTGGGTGATAAGGTACGAGGGCTGTTTCTTTTCAACCTCCGATGGTCTGTAAAAAAAAGACGGAATACAAAAAAAGATTTTTTTACCAAAAGTAATATACAATACTGCTTATTTCTCCACATAATCAACATGAAGATTAAAGCAATTGTCATATCTGTAAACAAGCTTTGAAATACCCTCTTCATAAAATGTAGCCGCCAATGATTTGAAGGGAGTTGTGACGGTTTCTTTGAGCTTCACGTCAATTTGGAAGCGCTACAATCCAAGCCACTATGCTAATCGATAATTCACTTATGGTAAACCTTCGAGTTTCCCTGAACACTTGGTAAACTCGCTAAACAATGCCACCTGTAGCGACAGACTTGCTTCCTTGGTCCCCTTCTTCATGAACATCAGTTTGGTCACCTTTACATTTTCAACAGCATTCACGAACAAGACCATCACTCATAAAGGTGTCTCCATACACTTGACTGATTCTTCAATGAATTTCTATTGCACTGTTCTCTTCTGCCTGCGAGAAACGAATAACAGCTCTCAATTCTCACTAGGCGGCTACATTTTATGAAGAGGGTATTTCAAAGCTTGTTTAGAGATATGACAAATGCTTTAATCGTTAAGGTGATTAGGTGGAGAAATAAGCAGTATTGCCTGAGTGACAAAAATCTTTTTTGTATTTTGACCCGTCTTTTTGTTACAGCCCATCGTAGGTTGAAAAAAAGACAGCCCTCGTATTTTCCCAAAATCTTTGCTTGAATTGAATAAAGTGTTTAATTTGAAAGGCAATAACTAAAAAGCATGTTATGCTTACACTGTGTAACTCGAACACCGCTTCGAAATATCTTGCAAATGTCTTGGTTGAATGTCGCTTCTGAAATGGCCATGCACCCAAAAGTTGCCTGTGTGAGGCTATAGGAGACAAATTTATTTTTAAGCAAATCTCCAAGCAAAAAATATTTTTCATTCAATATTAAGAAATTGATACAAAAAATATTCAAAGTATAACTGAAAGAAAAGAAAATTTTCTTTTACGATACAATACATTTTAATTGCTAAATGCAGACATGCCAACTCTCCGGATTTAACACGGCAATGGATCTTCCGGTAACCTGCAATCTTTTAATCATTTTAAAGATTTCTGTGGGCCCCGTGGAAGTTTAATGTGTGTTTCCCTTTTGTAAATTAAAACAATTACAATTTCCCCTCAAATTAAGAAAATGGTTAAAAATGCAGTATTGCCAGGTAAAATGCTGAGTTGGCATGTCTGTAAAAGCAGGGAATGGAAAGTTACTTTTAAAAAGTAACTAAGTTATAGTTACTTAATTAAAAATGTAACTCAGTTAGTCACTTAATATGAGAAGTAACTAAACACAGTTACTTTGAAAAATTTCAAGCTATAAGTAAAATTGAAATTTTACAATTACTATTTTTCAAAGAGAACCAAGACTAAAGAAATAGGGACCCTCGGAAAAAGTTAAGAACAAAAATTCAGCATTGTTAAAAGTTAAATTTGAAATTAAATTTAAGCCAAACTGCAGTGAAAATATCTGTGAAGAGGGTCGTGAGAAGTAATGGAAAAGTAA
>JAFNEN010000888.1:0-77500 GCA_019343175.1 Oedothorax gibbosus | reverse complement strand
TTTCAATTTTTTCTTTTGATAATTCCATGTTTATTCCTAAGACATTAAAAATATAATTGAAAAAATAGAATAGAACTTGAAATGTATTTTAAAAAATATAATTGTAAAATTAAATATATAAGTACAGTTTTTTTAATGAATATTTTAAAACTTTATGGTAGCAATATAAAGAAATATTTTTCATTTATGGTACATATTTAGTTGGTAACTTTTAGGGTTAAATAATTCATTCAGATAGTACACATTTGCTTTAGAGCTTCTCCTTAATTAAATCCACAAAAAAAAATGAGCATAAGTCGTCCAGATAGTGCTTTTTGTATGATAAGTCAAACTTTTTTTTATTTCATCCTATCATCTTTTTTTACAAAATGTAGTTTCAAACTTTTTTAAAAAATGTAAAGTGGTAAAATTTAACTCAAAAATTTAACATATTATTCAAAAACAACTTTCCGGAGTTCATTGTGAAAGAAAAAAGAAAATAAAACTGCTAGTTTATAATTATATACTTAAAATCAAAGTCAGTTAAATGTCATAACAACCCTTTTGGTAGGAAATTGAAGATGTTTGGTTTCTCTTTGGGAGGAATGGGAGCGGATATATAAACCAAAATCTCTCAGCATTAATGCAATGGAAAAAATAAATTTTTAAGCCAAATTACTCCAGCTGTATTGAATACTTTTATAGACGGTTTATTTATATGATATATGGTAGCTGACTCAAACCTCCCTATAACACCACTTGTTGAAAATGGTTCGAGTATGTTTTAAAATTTTCAATACATAATTTTACAACAAAATATTCAAATCAATTTTTTTTTAAAAAAACCTTGAATTATATTGATTTTTAAGCCAGCTGCATTAATCATATAAAAACTTTTTGTAAAAATATTTTAAATAGCTGGAATAATTTGGCTAAAAAAATTATTATTTTCCATTGGACTAATATAGAGACTTCAGTTTGGAGACTTGCTCTCATTCCCTTAAAGGAAACTTTAAAAGCCCTTATGGAATTATTGAAAGATTAAGTCCACTAGAACATTTGAAAAACAACTAGAAATTAAAAACCCTCAAAGAGTATTAAATTCAAACCATAATGTTTGGGATTCTTGAAAACACGTTGATACAGGAAAGTGGCTTTGATCCATTCCATTGCAATCGAAACATCGGTAATGGTCCCAAGGACAATTTCCGCATTCAAATGTTCCACAATATGTTTCAGAAGACTTTTAGAAGTTTTGTAAGAAAGCAAAAATATAAGAATCACAAATGGCAAATTCCGTTAACAAAAAAAACTATTTCTTTAGAAAATTATCATTAGTTTGAATTGTAAAAGCCCACATATGGTATGTACTTGTTCCTAAGAACTTTGTTTATTTTAGTTGAATCGACAGTTTTATATTTTAAGAAAATAGTACAAGAACACTGAAAATGATAATAGTTTTTGTCTGTAAACATTTAAACTATTGGACCATTAACTATAGTTCAAATTAAACAAATACCTTATAATGTATTTGTATATATTACAGTTGTTGGTATAATTCTTTAAAAGTTTACATGTATCATACCTTAAACCCGATGCAATATATTTTAATTTATACTTCAATTTCAAATATTTATAAATTTCAATATAATGATCACTAAATGGAATTCATACAAAGAATGTACACTAGATTTTTACATAAAACAACACAATTAAAGAGTTAGTGGAAGAACATGCTAACTGACATTTTTGAAGAAAAAAAATTGTTTCAATGAACGTATTATTCCGCCCTTTAAAGATAAAAGTTCCCTTTTTTCATAAATTTAAAGTTAAGTATATTTTTTCAGTTTGCAAGAACTTATTTTAACTGAATTAAGTGCAAACTAAAAACTTCAAAGCTCATTTTCTCGTTTCAATTTTTTTGTCACTTTGCACGTTTTTCCCACTAAGCTCTACAATTATACCTATAACAAAAAAATAAATTAACCATACCTGCTCTCTACAACTTGTTTTCCACTCACAATTGAGTCGTATTTATCCTATTAAAATGAATAATACTATTAATCACAAAATATAAATTGGTTTTCTTAATGAATTACTTAATTCATGTAAACAGTATATATTTGCTAAATACAATAATGTCGTAAAGTTGTGATAATAGAAAATACAATTAAAAGAAAAATATGTATATAAACTATAAAAAAATATATTAAAAACTGACGTAAAATAAATTGCCAATTTATGTATCGTATATTATTTCTATCAGAATACAAAAGAATTTACTAAATTTAGTATTTTGCGCATTCCAATGAAGGATAATTTGGACACAAAGTAAAATACTAATTAATATTAATTAGCAGAAATTCTGTTGAAAATACTTTCTACCATGAATAAGTTAAAAAAATTTCGGCTCAGTGGCTGAGAGGAAGCTGTCCATCTCATAAGCCCAAGTTCGCGGGTTCGAGCCCCGGCTGAGTCGTCGGATTTTCTGGATGGGAAAATCACGGGCATGCATGTCATATGATTATGTGGCATGTAAAAGATCCCTGGAGTACCAATTTGGCTTGGGTTCTCTCAGCATAATTAAATCTCAGCATACTTGAACATCCACAGTGAGCTCAGATTCATTATAATCTGTCAAAATTGGTAGCAAGAGTCGCCTAGATGGTGCCACAAAAAAATGGCTCTCAGTTCCGAGGAATATGCCCAGTCTGCAAGTTGCAGCCCCATTGGAGAAAAAAAAGTAAAATGTTCACCTTTAATGAAGCTTTTGTCATGATTACTGCAGTAGCACTTGTATCAAACTAAAAAAAAAATAGTACTTTTAAACTTATTAATAAGTATAAACTTATTACTGAAATTTTGATTTATAGTACCAAATATTCATTGTAAAATTGTAACATAAATAAATAGTACAGGACTTTTAAACACAAATATTAGCAAACAAACACCTAATTTTAAGAGTTATTATATAGTGTTTTTTTAATTAAATATTTTAATTATTCAGTTTAAAACAATTTTTATTCAATAAACTATTAAAGCGTTATATATATATATACTATTTAATCAATACACAACATAAAACATAAAAGATCGTAAAAATAAGGTTAAATTAAAAAAAAAAATTAACCATTCTTAAGAAAATTTATGATAGTCTTTTGTAATAGTATTTGAAGAGTACAGGGGAAGAACCGCTTAATTTTGTAGAAAACTTTCCTCATCAGGCCTCTTTGGCGATGAAAGCGAGTCATCGCCTAAACTGGTGTGAGGAAATCGGTTACTCACTTTGTTTTTCTCTCGCGGCAACCTGATTTAGGCAGAAGATCATCGGAACGGTCACGCTTTGTACCGCGAAGAAGACCCGAAAGGAAAAACCCGTTCCTGTCGCCATGCGCAAGCAGTATATTACGGACTTCCCCTATAACTTAAGCTTTTTCCCTGTCTCTTCATTTGTCACGTGAACATTTATAAAATCATTTAAATTCAATTGATTTTAAAAATAAAAATAAATTTCAAATGAACAAAAAATTCAGTAGAGCCTCGATTATCTGATCTAATAGGAACAGAGTAAATGTTGTTATCTTAAAATTCATGGATACTAAGAATCAAGTCAGTAAATTATAACAACCGGAGGCAAATTAATGTTTGTATTTCTTTAAATTAGCGGATTTCACAACTCAAAACCCAGTACTGCCTAATTTTAAGCCAAATTCTCCAGCTGTAGAATCTTCTAATCAGACTGGTTTTTTGAAAAGCTGACAAACCCCATCAGTTGTTGAGAATGTCTCTTTGATGTTTTAATTTATACTATTCTACATACACATAAAGTTACAACGGAACAATATTGTGCAAACCAATGTGCAATAGTATTGTTTGTACTCTGCAATCGAAAAAACCTTTGTAAAAGCATTTTTAATGTCTGATAATTGGCTAAAAAAATGTATTTTCATTGGTTAATATAGAGACTTCAGTTTGGAGATTGTATCATTCCTTAAGGAAACTTAAACCCTTATGGAATTATTGAAGATTAAGTCCACTAAACATTTGAACAAACTAAATTAAACCCTCAAGAGTATTAAATTCAAACCATAATGTTGGATTTTGAAAACACGTTGATACAGGAATGGGCTTTGTCCATTCATTGCAATCGAACATCGGTAATGGTTCCAAGGCAATTTCGCATTCAAATTTCCACAATATTCAGAGACTTTTAGAAGTTTGTAGAAAAGCAAAATATAAGAATCACATGCAAATTCGTTAACAAAAACTATTTCTTTAGAAATTATCATTGTTTGAATGTAAAACCCACATATGGTATTACTGTTCTAAGAACTTTGTTTTTTAGTGAATCGACAGTTTTATATTTAGAAAAAGTACAAGAACACTGAAAATGATAATAGTTTTTGTCTGTAAACATTTAAACTATTGGACCATTAACTATATTCAAATTAAACAAATACCTTAATGTATTTGAATATATACAGTTGTTGGTATAATTCTTTAAAAGTTACATGTATCATACTTAAACCGATGAATATATTTAATAACTTCATTTCAATATTTTAATTTCAATATATGATCACTAAAGGGATTCAACAAGAATGTACACTAGATTTTTTACATAAAACACAACACTTAAGGTTAGTAACGAACTTCCTAACTGACATGTTTTGAAAAAAAAATTGTGTCAATGAACTATATAGATTTAAAGATAAAGTTCCTTTTTTTAATTTAAAGTTAAGTATATTGTTTCGGGTTGCAAGAACTTATTTTAATGATTAAGGTGCAACTAAACTTAAAAAGCTCATTCTCGTTTCAATTTTGTCACTTTGCACGTTTTTCCACTAAGCTCTACAATTATACTATAACAAAAATAAATTAACCATACTGCCTCTAAACTGTTTTCACTCACAATGAGTCGTATTATCCTATAAATGAATAATACTATTATCGCAAATAAATGGTTTTCTATGAATTACTATCATGTAAACAGATAATTGCTAATACATATGCGATAAAGTTGTGATAATAGAAATACAATTAAAAAAAAATGTATATAACTAAAAAATATTAAAACTGACGTAAAATAATTGCCAATTTATGTATCGTATATAATTTCTATCAAATACAAAAGATTTACTAATTTAGTATTTTGCGCATTCCCAGAGGAATTTGGACACAAAGAAAATCTATTATTTTTAATTAGCAGAAATTCTGTTGAAAATACTTTCTACCATGAATAGTAAAAAAAATGGCTCAGTGCTGAGAGGAACTGTCCATCTCATAGCCAAGTTCGCGGGTTCGAGCCCGCTGAGTTCGTCGGATTTTCTGGATGGAAAATCAGGCATGCATTTCATAGGGATTATGTGGATGTAAAAATCCTGGAGTACAATTTGGCTTTGGTTATCGTTCAGCTATCTTGAACATCCAAAGTTAGCTCAGATTCATTATAATCTGTCAAAATGTAGAAAGAGTCGCCTGATGTCACAAAAATGGCTCTCAGTTCAGAATATGCCCAGTCTGCAAGTTGCAGCCTCTTGGAAGAAAAAAAGTAAATTTTCCCTTAATGAAGCTTTTGTCATGATACTGCAGTAGCACTTGTATCAAACTAAAAAAAATAGTACTTTAAATTATAATAAGTATAAACTATACGAAGATTTGATTATAGAACAAATATTCATTGAATAATGCTAACATAAATAAATAGTACAGACTTTAAACACAAATATTAGCAAACAAACACTTAATTTAAGAGTATATAGTGTTTTAATTAAATATTTAATATTCAGTTTAAAAAATTTTAATCAAAAACTATTAAAGCGTAATATATAATAAAAACTATTAACCAACACACAAAAACATAAAGATCGTAAAAATAAGGTAATTACAAAAAAAATAACCATTCTTAAGAAATTTATATAAGTCTTTTGTAATAGTATTTGAAGAGACGGGAAGAACCGCTTAATTTTGTAGAAACTTTCCTCATCACTCTTGGCGAACACGATCATCGCCTAAATGTGTGAGGAAATCGGTTACTACTTTGTTTTCTCTCGCCAACCTGATTTACGCAGAGATCAGCAGGACACGAGTCACATTGTACCGCGAAAAATACGAAAGGAACCCGTTCCTGCTCCCAATGTCCGCCAAGCAGAACAATTACGGGACTACTCCTAGAAAAAGCGTTCTTCCCGTACTCTTCATTGTCCAACTGAAATTATTAAAAATCATTAAATTCAATTGATTTAAAAATAAAATAAATTTCAAATTGAACAAAAAATTCAGTAGATCCTCGATTATTGATCTAATTAGGAACAGAGGTAAGTTGGTAATCGAAAATTCCGGATAATAGAGAAATTTCATTTAATAGTAAAACTTATAGTACAGAGCGGAGCGCCGAAAGTCTGTGTACTTCAAATTCGGAATTTCCCAATTTCATAAACACAGTAACTTCCCAATTTCAGACTCGCCGGAGATTCCACACTTTAGAATCTCTGTAGACTTCCGAGACTGGTTTCTTTTGAAAACAACTGAGAATGACCTCGTTGGAGAATGTTTTTGTGTTAGACTTAGGCTATGTCCTCACTACGACATTAAACGCCACAAAGGCAACAAAATTTGGCGATCGCCAAGGACGCCAAGCGATGCAATAGCATGGGGGCTGACTCTGCCAAGTCGCCAAAATTTGTTGCCTTTGTGGCGTTTGATGTCGTAGTGAGGACATAGCCTTAGGGATGGTAGGTTAACAGAGAATTCTGGATAAAAGAGGGACGGATAATCAAGCTTCTACTGTATATCTAAACTTTCGTTAGTGTTAATTTATAGTATTAGTTTTAATGTGGTCCTGTGGATAGCGCATTTAAGCCCTCAAACTGCTTATTCGTGCGCTTGAATACAATTCAGATGGTAGTCATGAGTCAATTCAGTCCTTTATGCTTTCCATTAAGAACCAAACTTGCTTGGGCTCTAAACGGAGGGCTTACCATCAAAATAACCATTCAGCATGTACAAATGCTATAGTCTTTTCGATTACAATGCAAGTTTCGGTAGCACTTTCTTCCCCAACGCCCTCACATGGTTTTACAGGAAACTGTGTGTGCTGTTTTTGATTCACCCCACCCTACTTGGGTTTGTAAAGAAATTGAAGAGTACAGGAGGAAAAATCCTTCATCCACAGGGAATCTGTCCGCATTGAAAACTGCTTGGCGAGTAGTGGCGATCGGAAACCAGTTTTTCCCTTGGTTCTTCTGCGGTTCAAGCGTCAGACCATTTGTCATTGGCGTTAATTTTGATCATAGAGATAGTAAACCCATGCATGATAAGAACCAAGGCAAAACTGGTTTCTTCACACCAGTTTAGGCAATGACTTGCTATCTTCACAAAGCAGACCTTATGCAGAAAGACTACTATGCAATGAAGGGTTTTTTCGCCTTTATTCTTCAATTTCAATTAACCTCACAGCAGAGACTCAAACAAGGTAGGTTTGGAACAACGACACTCATGCTGTTTTCTGGAAATGCACACAAGGGAGTAGGGGAAGAAAGGGCTATGAAGCTTGCAATGTAATCGGAAAGATAATAGTATTAGTACTTCAAACCTTCAATACCGAATGTCTATAGAAAATGAAGATGAGCAAAGCCAAGCCTTAAAGGATTCTAAGCTCAAGAAGGTAGAGCAAACTGTACCTATAAAAGGTAGTTGCAATGGAATAATCATTACCAATAGTTGATAAATATTTATCATTGTCATGTGTAATCAGTGTTAGAAATTCGAGGTGGGGGGTAGAGTAAATTGGGCCACTAACAGAAAGAGCAAATGCACATTATCTATGAGCACTTAAAAAGAAAATTAATTTTGTTGAAATTTTTTCTTTTAATTTATCTAAAAACTCTGGACGTCTACTGTAGTTAAATCATGGGGATTTTCGCATTCATAGAATCACAGGAGTTTCATAACTTTAGGATAGCTGGAGTTCCAAAATTTTAGAGTTACAGACTTTCTGGATATTAGGTTTGCCTTAAAGTTTCTTAATTTTTTCGATCACTTTAGTTTCAGAAATTTTAAGATCGCCGCAAAATTTTGGGATTTTACAATTGCTGGAGTTTTGCAATTAACAGATTGCATTAGTTTCGAAACTCACAGATCACCAGTTTCAAAATTTATAAATTGCCAGAGTTGTGCATCATATTTAAGTCAGTCAAATTTTTGTGTTTTAGGATTGCAATCTAAAGGGTTTTGCAAATTTAGGATTAAAAGAAAATCTGCGATTTTAAAATGATTACTTTTAATGTTGAAGTTGAAAAACACTATAACAAAAGTTATTGTGGACAATTAAAAAAAATAGTTGTGATAACCCCCGACTAAATATTTTTTGTTTTGGAAAAATTTAGGAATTTAGTCATATTTTACGACTAGTGCTCATTAATTATGGACCCTGCTTGTAAATTAAATAAACACTTTATTAACACAAAAACAAACATTACAGAGTAATTTTTGTTTGTCACAAGGGGGTTAAAAAAAACTGTATATGTGACTAAGAAGTAATATTAATATTTACTTCTGCAAGCAAAAGTAGGACAACTATCATACTAAAACTCATTTTACAATAACAAAATATAAATCCCAAATATTTTTAATTAATTTTCAACATTACTTGTGGTCTTCCTGCTCTTCCAATCATTTGCAGTACCTGTGTCTCAGTGTACTCTTTATAACTGCCCCCAGCATATTGAACTGTGGACTTAATAACCACCAAATGGGCAGGGAAGTTTACACCCATCGCTAGTGTGCTTGTAGATACTAAAAGAAAGGATATTTATTGATATTGAAAAGTCTATAGAGTTATGACAAGTATATATAACATCACAAAGTTTATTTTAATTACGATTTATACATTCTACAATTAGGACTGCATTAGCGCCATTTTTAGTTATATGTTTCTTGTTAGTTAGTGTTAAATATATTTGTGATTTTAATGTAATGTTCTACATTTTTAGTATTTATTTTACCACATCATGTGTTTAGAATTCTTGAAATGTACCAAACGGAATTGAGGAAGGTAATTTTTTTTTATCACACCAGCATAGTAAATTGAAAGTTTTTCTTCAAAACAGGCATCACAGGTGTTGAATTCTTTAATAGTAAAAAAAAATGGTAATTGTCCTACATCTATCACATGTTTATTTAATAATAAAACTTAAAGGCTTTATCTCTAACAGACGTAAAACTTTTTAAATCTTAAATAAAGGATTTACTTAAACACAAAAAAAACTATAAGTTTCAGCCTCTTTGGAACTGCTTGTTAACAGTTTATAAATATAAGAGTAATGTACTTTTATGCTAAAAGTTAATGTGTTTTCTTTAAATGAATGCTTCGTTAAAAAGGAAAAAAGTCATAATACAGTACAAAATCTAGATTAATAAAAGCAAGAAAATAAAAATATTTTCCACTAAAAGTTTTTTTTTTGTCACTAGCAGTCAAATTTCAAATTTATCATGGAATTCCATAAACGTTCAGAAAGAAAAAGAAAAGTTCTAAAAGAACTAAAATAGCCTACTTTTCCCATTCCTACAGAGGGACAGACAGACATCTTCAGCATATCAATACCTACTTTTCAATTATTTGTGAAATTATTTCGGATTTAAAAAAAAAAGGAAAGTAAGTTAAAAAACATTTGCCAAAATTTGTTTTAATTATTTACTTAAGACTTGAATCCGATTTTGAAGAAACAACTCTTCAACCAGTCTTCTATCAGCCAAATCAAGCCCAGCATGGTGAAATCCAATTCCATTTAAGATGCACTCTAAAGGTTGGACATAATATAAATGTTAAAATCAATTTCACAAAAGTTATTAAAAAGCTTGCCGTTACAATTTCAATACCATACCTCTTAGTTTGCTTTCATGAACAATGTTTCCAGAATCAATCAATTGTTGTTTATGAGCAGCATGTTGGACAAAAGTAAAAGTCTTAGAAAGAATGCAAGCTGTTTGAACAACACTCTTTCTAGTGGCACAAAACTAAAAAACAAAATTTAACTTGTATGCGGAAAATAATGCCTTATATTATTAATTTCAATTACATAATATTAAATATAAGTATTGTAATATTAATATATTTAGTAATAAAAATGATGTTGTGTGTGTGTGTATGTCTCTTATAGACTCATAAACTAGACATTTGTTTGACTCGTAACTTGGCACAAATGCGTAGTTCATACTTAAGTTACAGATTTTGAACTTTCAGAGCTCAAAATGTTCTATTTCTAGAGAAAATTCGAATATTCTGAAAAAAATACACCACTTTCGCTCAAATCCTATCATTTTTTTCATTTCATGATGTTATTCGGCAGAAGAAATTAAATAAAATTTTTAGGAAAATAATTCAAATTAAAAATGTTTATTTTATTCTGCTGCATATTAGGGTTTAACAGTTTCATTATTTAGCCAAATATGTTGCCGAACTCGCCAAATTCTTACCTAAATGCGCCAAATGAGCCATTTTTAAAAAATTTATAATGTTGGTTAATTGTTCGAAGGTTGTCGTGCTAGAACTGTATAATAAGTGTTTGTAGCTATATCTCTTTTCTCGCCAAATTCTTACCAAAAAGGCGCCAAATGAGCTAAAAGGTTTTATATGTTTATGAGGGAATAATAACATAAGTTTATTATCCCATAATGGATTAAATTGTACATATACTTGTTGAAAATAAAAAAAAGTATTGTGACAGGGACGAAAATCTGAAATGGAGATTTAGTGTTTTGTACACATTTGGAGGGTACCGATTCCAATAAAGGGTTTTTTGAACATTGGTCTGTCTGTCCGATACCACTCTACTGCTCGAAATAAAAGAGCTACAAACTTGGTACATGAGTTTCTAGTACCTGTCTGAAGTCCTAATAAGGTTTTTGAGAAAATCATACATGCACAAAGGGGAGCCGCCTTAGAACCTAAAGGGGAGCTGCCTTTTTGGTTTTAACAGCATTTCTAAAAAAAGAAAAGAGCTAGAGACTTCAAATTTGACACACGAGTTCCCAGTACCTGTAGATGTCTCAGTTTTAGAATCATACATGCACAAAGGAGCTGCCTTACCTAAAGGTTTGTTTAAAGAAAAAGAGAGCTAGAGACTTCAAATTTGACACACGAGTTCCCAGTACCTGTAGGATGTCCTCATAAGGTTTTTGAGAAAATCATACATGCACAAAGGGGAGCTGCCTTAGAACCTAAAGGGGAGCTGCCTTTTTGGTTTTAACAGCATTTCTAAAGAAAGAAAAGAGCTAGAGACTTCAAATTTGATACAAAAGTTCCCAGTACCTGTAGGATGTCCTAATAAGGTTTTTGAGAAAAACGTACATGTGCGAATGGTAGCTGCTATAGAACATTTGAGGTTTTGAAGTCATTGAAATTATTTTATAGGGTTTATAATTTCCTTAAAATGTATTGATTTATTGAGTGTAGTGTTACAAATCTATATTTAAAATGTACATTTAAAACTGTTCTAAATTTTAAAAAAATAGTGTTGTTTGAAGTCTAAACCAATTCTGTAATCACAAGGAAAGATTAGGGAAAATTTACAAAACATTTATTTCACTTATTTACCTTCTAAAGGTTGATTACATAGAAAAATTAGCATATCAAGCATGCAAAAACGGTTATAGGTTAAGTATAATCAATATTTTTTTTAATGATTTAACATACAAGTTATAAAAATAAGTTTTATTTTTTAATTTATATATTGGAATTATTTCTCATGGCTGAAATCAGCCGAAAAAAGTGCTTCACAAAATTCATAAAAATAATCAAACAACAACTTTTTTTATCTATATGTTAGTGGGTAACATACCACTAAAGTTGGTTTTCCTTCTGAATAACTTTGTATTACATGCCCCAATTTATAGGACAAATTTAGGTCAAAACAAAATTCTGATGCTTTAGAGTTTGGATAACCTAATACAACTTTTCTCAACTGGACAGGCCTCAAGTTTTCATTAAGTCTACAACCAATAAAAAATAAATATGAATTTTAAATGTTTCACAAAATACTAAACAGTTTAATATGATGAATGTTATTTAATACTATTTGCATTGACAAATATCATCATTATATAATGGCATTCATATTACTATCATTATGGCAAAGTTTACACAATTACAAAATTTTCTTTTGTCCTTCGATATATGTTTGAACAGTGTTGCTAAACTTCAAATCATACAGGGAAATTATAACTAAAAAACTTCGATAATAACTTTTTAAGTGCTTTATCTTGTTCTAATTTTTAGAATAAAGAAATACGTTAGGTAAGAAAAAATTGAATAAAAATATTTACTTATATGAAATGCCTTTACACTCAGATGTGCTTAACCATTCAGCAGCCTATAACAAAAAAATAATTATTGAATATCATTATATAAGTTGAGCTGATAACTTTTATCCTAATCAATAAAATCATTTTTATTTTTTAAGTTTAACCTCTGATTTTGAAAAACTTTATTATAACTTTATTTTTTGTTCTTTCTTGAATGCAAACTTTAATAGGGCTTATAAATGTCATATCTGAAATTCTTATTTCATTGGAGTTCAAATTGAAATCTCGAACTATCAAATCAAATTTTATTTAATTTTTATTTAATTTCTTGGCAGGACATTCCTGCTTTTTGTCTCCCAGTCCCTTTGTCAGAAGATTCTGTCAAAACGTCCCAATTTTATGTTTCAGTTCTAGGGAAATATAAGTAAAATATAAATATAAATAAATAAAATAAATATTTCACAACTGTTTTGAATATAATTTAGATTCAAAATGTTAAAATCCTTACCTTAAAAGACCTTAATAATATTATTAGTTCTTCATATATTTGATTACTTAGGATAATGCTATCTATTAGTTATTTCTCAGTTATTATCTTGAAAATTTTAAACGAATTGGTGTTACAATTAAAAAAATTTGGGGAAAGGTGTAGGAATAGAATATCCTGATTTTTTGGTTATTTGAAAATCTGGGCACATTACCCTAAGATCTTTTGGCTAAAAAAATATTGTAGGATATATTTTCATTTAACCCACTAACATCCCATTACCGAATATCATTAACACTTTCACTACAGAATAAATAGTTAACTATTTAAAATTGGTTTTTCTTGTTTTTGAATTTGTCCTACACACATTGTCCTGTACTGGAGTCTTCGTTTGTCTTATATTTTGTATATTTAAACAAACTTGAGAGCTAGTGGTAGTGCTTCGCATTGCCACGCCACAGGTGCAGGGGTCGAGTCCCGGATTGGGCGAGGTTGATTCCTCCTTTCCTTTAAGTGGGTCAATAAAATGTGGACCAAACATGCTTGGGAACTAAACACTGGGGGTTCTGCGTGAGGCTGAACACCTAACCGGGACACATGCCTAGCACCCCAGATGCCTTGCTCAAGTAAGCTGATATGGGCATGGCAGGCATACGCCCACTAATGGGCTGTTACGCCGAGGAGTTTAGGTTTTTTTTAAGTGATACTCACGTCTTCCACATTGGGGAAGGTAGCAGAGGCAGCAACAAATCTTAGGGAAGGCTCGGAATTCGGCTTCCCTCTAGACTGGCCCATCATCAAGACACTCTGGATTGTCTTCATGCGGCTCAGGGCAGCTTCCATAGTAGCTCCACGTTCCTCCTCATTGAGAAGATGGATCTAGATACCACAAGTCATAATGAGGAATAATATCAGAAGACATAAAAGATAAAGTAACGAAAACCCTTAATGGTGAATGACACCAAATTACTGCGGGTCTCTAAACAAAAGGGCCTCTGTGTTAATCCAATGGAAAAAATAATTTTCTAAGCCTCATTTCTCTGGCTATATTGCACATTTTTACGAAAAAATGGTTCAAATATTTTGTTGTAAAATTATTTATTAAAAATTAAAAAAATATTCGAACCAATTTCAAAAAGTGGGATTATAGAGCCCTGTAAGTCAGCTACATTTATCATATATATAAAAAAAAACATTTGTAAAAATATTCAATACAGCCAGAAAAATGCAGCATAGAAAATTATTTTTTTCCATTGGACTAACACAGGGTTACTTTAGTTTGAAGACCTACAGTCATTCGATCTCATTCGCCCTTAACCTATTAAAGACTGAATTATTTTTTTACTATGGATTTTTAAGCAATTACAAAAAACAAGAAAAAAATCCTAGACTGGTAGCAAAACCTGGTATGGATAGTTTAACCCTTTGAAGGATAAGCAAATTGGCTGAAGTGTAAACTTGTTTTCTCTGCATGTGAGTTTCAAATTTAAATATTAACTAAAAATTAAATTTCTTTAAATTTTATATCCATAGTAAATGATAATAAATGACCTCTCTTAAAAAGTGTAATATTAGTTAAATTCTAAATTTTTATAAATCTTGTGTGTTATAAATATGTTACCAATTTATATTTTTAAATTTCTTCTTGGAGGATAAGGACTTTAAAAAAAATTTAAGAAAAGGAAAAATGACGCACTCAAAATATTAGTTTAAAATTTAATAGTTTATACCAATAAAAATGTACCTCATCAATTAAAAGTAATTTCACCATATGAACAAGATTTTTATTATTCTTCCACAGTCTTGTAACACTATCCCATTTCTCCTGTAATTAAAAAAAAAATGCAAATAAACATAATACTAAAACTAAACTCCTCGACGCAACAGCTCATTAGTGGGCCAAGGCCTGCTGTGCCCATTTCAGCTTTCGTGACCTAGGGCTTTGGGGGGCTAGGCATATGTCCTGGTAAGGTGGTCAGCCTCACGCGGAACCCCCAGTGTTTAGTTCCCAAGCATGCTTGGTACCCATAATACTAAAGAGTGTACTATTCTAGACCCACAGTCAGTCTGACTCATTCGCTGATAAAGACATGTACTAGTAAAACAGTGGATAAGAATAATAAATGTGTTTAAAAAGTTATTTTCCATTTCCAAAGAAAAACAAAAAAATTCATGATATAAATAGAACCTAAAAATCAACACAAATATATATTTAGGTTTAAACACCAGATAATAAAAATTGAATTTTTGATGCATCCTGACATAAGCAATATACTCATGTTTCAAAATGGATTATCTTACATTATTATTTTTATGCAATTCATTTAATTTAACTATTTTTCTATAATAATATATTGATTTTAAAAATATGTTGCAGCAATAAAATTTATATTCAGAAAATTTTTATTACCATATAACCTCAATACTAAACAGCATATTTTATAACACAGTAGCCCTATTAACAATTGATTATTACAAGCAAAATTATATTTACTAAATGAATTAACTTACAGGTGTCGTAAGAATGATTGTATACTTTTGCAGGTTAAAATAATCTTCAACTTCTGTATCCCCAGTCAGCTGAACACATAAAGCTCCAAATGGTACAAACTTTTTTTGCCAATCTTCATAGCGTTCATTGCATAAGGATTTAACAGGGGCCACTGCACAATAAATAAAAGAAATTACATTACATTCTTTAAAAAAAATTCAAGAGAAAAAACACCTTAAGTAAAAAAGTAATTTTACTTAACTCACTACTATTTTTTTTTTTTTAAACTTAAGACTTAGAACAAAATGGGATTATAAGTTGTGGTTATTAAAATAAAGCTACAAAAAATATATCACTTGAAGTATAAACAAATCTTTAATAATAATACTTTTACAAAACAATGCCAAAACAAAAACTACTTTATATAATAACAATGTGATAGCAATTTTTTAAATGGTATGTAACTTTTTATGCTTGAATACATTAAATAAAATGGCACATTTACGGCAATTGTGTATTCATTTATAAGACCTCTGTTCCCATATAACCCAATTTTCGTTTAACTAGCTTTCCCTCGGTCCCATTTAAGCTGGTTAAGAGGGTGTCTACTGCATATGAATGAGTCCAGTGGAAGAACCTCTTGATTGATTAGGAATCTTCTCGTATCCTCTAGGTTCTCCTATCCTCCCTAGGTTCTTCGCTCATGGTACAAACGTGGGACTCATGTCTCGCGTGAATCAGGGTTCCTGCAATGTCTACTGCATATGATGAGTCCAGTGGAAGAACCTCTTGATTGATTAGGAATCTTCTCGTATCCTCCTAGGTTCTCCCTATCCTCCCTAGGTTCTTCGCTCATGGTACAAACGTGGAACTCATGTCTCGCGTGAATCAGGGTTCCTGCAATAGAAGAACCAAGGGAGAAACCTGTTCCCTTACACCAGTTTCGCCTTCGTCGCCAAAGAGGCCTGATGCAGACAGATTTCTATGCAATGAAGGGTTTTTTTTCCCCTGTACTCTTCATACATAATCAACATTAAGAAATTACAGGTTTATTTTTTAACCAAGCAATAAAAGTAATAGACATACTATAGACAACTTTATATCTTGAGGACATTTGGCCAAGGTCAGAAATGAGCATGAGAAGTCGTACAATAGCAAGCTCAAAAATCACAGTTTTACCAGATCCAGTTGGAGCACTAACAACTAAGGGTTTGTCAGTGTAGAAAGCCTAGAATAAAAAGGAAAAGTAGTAAAGAAATTAGATAGTTATTTTTTTAAACCTAATATAAATACTTATCCAATATAATTATAATAAAATACAGGTCTGGAAAGCTCAGTCGGTTAAAACATTAGCCTTGCATGTGAAAGGCCCGAGGTTCGGGTCTGGGCATCGCCAAAATAACTGCTGACCCATAAACGGCCCATGCAGCCGAAAATGTCTGACGAATAATACCCAGTGTAGAGGGAGTGCAGGTTAAATATGCTCCAACGCCCCAACACTGCGTATGATGTCGCCCTTGACGGTTGTGTCAGGTTCCTACTCAGGTGTCGGCTCGTCACTTGACTGTGGTTTGAAACAATGACGCCAATTGCCAATAGTCCTTGTGTAGCTCTAGTGCGACAATAATTCAACCAAACAAAAAATAAATACATTTGATACCTTTTTTTTAAACTTAGATTTATGTTCTTGCGCAAGTGCAATAAATTGCCACAATTTACAATATAATTTTACACATAAAATATCAGTAAAAGAAAGTAAAAAAAAAGGTATTGATAAAGGCTTTTGGTAACTTTTTTAAACAATAGCATTTCTTATTACATATACTATTAAATTGGGCAACTTTGTCCTAAAGAATATTTTTGCTCCAATTTTAGCTTCCACACTACTTTATAACTAAAAAGTGAAGGTTTTATAATCGTTCAGTCCGTCTGTCTGTCCGTCCGTCTGTCTGTCACCACTTTCACAGAAAGAACCACAAGTCCACAGACAAGTGGGATACGTCATTTGAAAGCAAAAAATCAGATTAGGCTACATTCCAATTTCATTAAAAAATTAATTAGAAGTTTATTTAAAATTAAACTTACTAAATTTTTTATCTACATTGAAATAACATGCAAATTCTATTTTATTTAATATTTTCACTGTTGTCATCCACAAGTCCACAGACAAGTGGATACGTCATTTGAAGCAAAAAATCAGATTAGGCTACATGCAATTTCATTAAAAATTTAAACTAGAAGCTATTTAAAATTTAACATAACTAAAAATTAATCTACATGAAATAACATGCAATTCCATTTATTCAATATTTTCACTGTTGCCATTTCGTTAAACGTACGAGAAACTTTGTTAAAATAAAAATAAATACACTTGAAAATATTATTTATGTGATATAATTCGTTTGGATTGTTGATTATCAAATAGAGTTCTTTTAATGGTTTATATATATATGTATGAAGAAAGATGCATAGAAATTCTAACTTGGCATAAAAAATATGCCCAAGTTTCGCTTTATTTTTAAAGCAATCATTGTACAAATTATATATTTTGAACTGTAAATTAATTTAACAAACTATAAATAAGTGAATTTTCGAAAGAAATGTAATGGGAATTGTGGCGAAAAAATATTAAAAAGATTACATAATTATTCTTCGACTTTAAACAAATTTAGCAACGATAAAGTCTAATTATTAATCTGAGAAAAGATTAATGAAAATAGTTAATTTTGCGTTAAAACTTTGAATACAAAATAGCTAAAGGCCTGTTTTTATTAGAATTAAATCACATTTGCCATTCGCAACAATCGCTCGGAGAACATTCTTTTAGACAATAAATTAAAATAAATTTATTTTTGAGACATCGATCAGTTTGAAATGACGTGAAATATATTTCACTACGGAATCCTTGTATGTTGATATGAAATGTTTTCATTCTATTTAAAAGCGAGGAATATGACATATTTATTCTTTAAAATATAAATTGATTTTTGCAAACGATAAGTAATAATTATTGAATTTTCGAAATAAAATAATGAAACTAGCCAAATTTAGCTTGTAAATGTTAAATATAGAATTAATGTTGTGTTTGGCGCGTTTTTTTCTGTTAAACACAAATATGTGGAAGCGAGTTAAGTGACAGATTCTGTTACAAACCTACTTGTTTTCTTCTATAACTAATTCTTCTTCAATAATTATTACTAACTTCTTAATTTATTTGATTTTCGAAGAAGTAAAAGCTTTAATAAGTGGTGATACTGTCTTAACTAGCAAATTAAAAATTTACTAGAAGAGTGATAAAAATAGATATTTATATTGGAGAGAATGTAACCTTTAAGGGACAAGTTGTCCAGATTCAAAGTAATACTGAAATGATCATTATGAAAAGAAACAAATCCTTACATCTTGAAAAACAGTTGACTGGACAACATTAAAATAAGGAAACTCACTAAAAACAGACTGATATTTGGCAGCTAGAAATTATAGGAATTTTATTTACAAACACAAAAAATCATGAAAGAAAAAGTAATTTTGAATTTTTAAAACAAAATTAGTTAAAACAAATAATTTAATAAATTTCAATATTTTTAACAGAATATAATTTTGAACCTTTGTGATATAATAGCAGGTTTTGATTTGGTGGTTTGTGTTGTGTGGCCAAGCAACAAAAAAAAAATCTCCAAATGTGGTAAACATTCCACTCCATATTTCATGCAAGCTTGGCCAAAGTTGCTAATGAACACAGGTCATTGGGGACGTACATAAATTACGTCACGCATAGAGGGGAGGGAGGGGTATGAGCCAACAGGACGGATCGTGACATGTAGGGAGGGGTACTCGCTTGCGTGACGTAATGATTCAGAAATTTTTACTTTTGCAATTAAAATCCGTCTTACATAAAATATAGTTTTTGAGAAAAAAAAAATCTAAAATCTTTTATTATCATACGAAACACTTTATTTCAGAAAGATGATGGGGAGAGATTATTATACGCCACAACGTTAGCATAATTAGGCTCCTATTTTTTACAGACCTTTTTGTAATGGTACTTTGTAACACGTTAAATTGCGACTATCTTGACCAATCAGAGGACTAGCAGCTACCGGGACAAACACCAAAAGACCCAGAACTAGACGGATCCGATTACACCTAGACCCTCTTTTCTAGAAGACATTAGCAAATGGCTAGTTAGTCCTTGAACAGCGGAAACGTAAATACAATGTCGGTCTATTCTTATGAATAAATTATTTAACCAAGATGAATTTTACTTTTTTTCGTTCCAAGTTAATTTTTTAAAATATACATAAATATGCATTTTTTTTTAAATTTCAGAAACAAAGGAAAATTAAAAAAATTTATCTGTTTAAGGGCGAGGGGAAGTACCACAACCTGACGTAATTTTAGGGTAGGGGTTCGATCAAACGTGACGCAGCGTGACATAGGGGGAGGGAGGGGTAGAAAAGTCAAATTTTGTGTGACGTAATTAATGTACGTCCCCATTATATCATAGCTGTGCCTAAAATTTACAAGGATACGGATTTCAGTCACAGGAATAAGATGAACAGCTGAGCCCGAACCAGAAGTCAGATCTGTAAATATTTATACGATTATCTTATTGTTGAAAAAACAAATGTTTGATAAACATTTGATAGTCAAAATTTTTTTTTACTATGTTATATGAACAAAAGATCAACTCCTATATTGTCCCTATCTTATTTATAAAAAAAGAAATTGGTACTCCTCTGTTCTGGTGTTGCGAACCTCACCAATTTAACGCACGGCGAAATTAAAAAGCACTTAGTATGACTCGGTAGTCAGTTTTCGGGAAATGAGTTTTAAAAATGAATGAAAAACCTTCTGCAATTTTTTATTTATGCCTCGTCATATGGGAATTACATTATCAGTAAGAATCATTCAGATTCTTTGATTGGTAAGATTTTGGAAAAGTACCTGAATCTTTTTTAATTATGGAACTTAATTCCTTAGTACATCTGGAATCTTCAGACAAAGAATAAAATATAATGCCTCTATCTTCATCTAATTTTTCCGTTTATCATTAAAATAACCTAAAAATTAAATCAAACCAAGGTCCAGACAAATCATACCTTCTGTGAATTTTTAGTCTTTTGGTGACATTTCAAGAGTCCGGTTTTAAAAACACTTTCATTTCTTACGATTTTTTTAGTTATTATAATACTCGTCCAGATGAACGTTTGGTTGAGTGCAACAGTAGTAGTCTTTATCCCCTGCTTTGGATTAGTAAGCATGGTTGACGCAAAGAAATTTATTATTGGTTATTGCTATTTGAAAAGTTGCCAAATTTCGTAATTTGTTACTGTCCCAGGGACTAGAATTTTACCTAAGGTTTTAGATTTGTCCAAACGCATAAATACTCACTGTTGTTAAGAGTAACTTTACTGGAACTATTATTCATATACAGTTGCTTTTGAAACTGGTATTTCATATTATTTCCAATATATGACTTAACTTCTCTGAAACAAGAATTAAGCTCTAATGAGTTAAATATAAAGAATCAGCATAAATTTATAAAATTTTTATTACATTCGCAATAACAAATATCTATAATAATCCGTTTAAAATAATAAAGTGTTTACTCATTTTTCCCGTGAGTTTTCACATCACCGAACAAAGTTTGAAACGCATCCATTTTTGCGTATTTTTCAAATCAATGTATTTACTGTAAACTTCAGTTTTTCCTTACATAATTAAAAAAATTTAAAGTAACCTTTATTTACAAATAATAACAATAATGGAATTTCGAATTTTCCACACTAAATACTTTTAGACGAAAACGAAACCTTGTAAATAGTCAAAGCTACAGTTAATAAGTGATGGTCAAGTTGTTACAAATATTTTGTTTATAAAATTAATTAAAAAGGTTAATGAAATAATACATTCTGATAATTTTCAATTTTTTTATTTGAAAAATTAAATTTTTTTAATATGAAAAAAGTATACGTTCTGAAATATTGAAATTATTTATTATTATTTTTTAGAGAAAAAGACAACCACCTAGTTGTGATGATCGAAGGAAAACCGTGTTGTTTTGGTTTTCGTTTATATTTTGTGATGTCTTAAATAATGCAATTATGGTTAAATTAAATAAAGAAAATAATGAACAGTAATTGTTCTGAATTCATCGTATATTTAATACTTTTTTAGTTTTTCTTATCTTTGGTTGAATTTAATGTACAAAATATAAAAGGTCATTCAATTTAGAAATGTATGTATCATAATCACAATTATGTTTACTTTCTGTTTAAATTATTATTTTGGCATACTTGTATTACATTTCTATTGATTCCTTAGTATTCTAAAAATTTTCCTCAGTTGTTATTTTACATTTGGCTATTAAATTTTTTCAGCAACTGCAATCTTGCATAAGCAACTGTGAACTTAAAATTTATAGCAATCTAAGACTCGTCATACTTTTAAAATGAAATATGTTTTCATCGTAATTTTCTTTATTAAACAAAAGGTTTATGCACTGTCTACTTAAAAAAAACTTGCCGAAAAATGGAATAAATGTAATTGATTCTTCATCTATATTAAGCACATTACTTTACTGCTGAGTAATTCTCAATTTGTAGTTATTTCAGGAGCAGTCAAATCTGAGTCATTGTTATTATGCAGTCTAATTATTTGATTAACTAATAAATACACTACCTGAACTAAGAATCCCTGTCGTAATGATCTAAACAAAAAGCAACATGTTTTAGAGTCATTCTTGTCAGTGTTTCCACTTTAAGAAATTTTATCCCTTTTAAGGGATGTTTTGGCCTCTTGAGGGATGAAAAAGGGATATTAAGGGAAAAATCAGGTTTGAAAGAGAAAAATAAGTCAAACTAGAGATATTTTTAAAAAAAAAACCTGCCACTTTGCTCAAAAATCGTGAGTTTTGAACAAAACTGAAAGAAGTGCAAGATGCAAAGTATGTAGCGCTTTTAATCTATGCTTTTAATAATCCTACGGTGCTTCTGTCGCCAATGGTTTGGCGGATTTCTAGAGGGCGATAAATACTTTTTGTGGTTATACGGCATTTTCTGGCGAAATGCATTGTGGGTAGGTGACGCTGGCGTTGCGCGCATGATAATTTTTTTTAATGTTATTTTTTCGTCATTTCGTAGAGTTTCAGTTTGTTGCAAGTAGGTTTGGCTATTGAACACTATTATTATGGATGGTACACATCGGAATTTAAAAATTTTGTTCTTACTTGTTTTCAAAATTGCCCTGAGCGTGTTTTGATTAAAAACAAACTAAACAAAATGTCCATATCTAAGCAAATTTCCGACGTCCCAAACAAGTGTTTAGGCTTTCCGTGGGTCCTACGATTCTGCCCAATGTTGAATACTGGTGTTTTTTAGAGAAACCAAAACGAGTGTGTACTGTATTGCCACACCGCCACTACTAGCCCATTATGTGGCGAGTTTGTGGGTTTCTTTTGTCATAGCAGCGCTAGTTTACTTCTTTGTCAACCAATTCCTAGGAATTATGGTTAATGTATTGGTGTAAAGAATTTAAAAGAAGAATACATGGAAATAGGTTTCTAAGTTGGCGGCTGAGGGATAAAAAGGGATTGTTTGGTTCTTAGGAAGGGACTTTAAATTGTTTGGAGTGGAAACGCTGTGATTCTTGTATACAAATTGTTTTTTAAAATTGTTATGGTTTTTAAATTTGTTTAAATATGTATACACACCTTTTATTTACATTCACTTCTTTCAATAAAACTATTGTATGCTTGTAATTTATACACATTCAGTAAAACTTAAATCTAAAAATGTTTTTTTTTTTTCAATATACTTTTTTTTAGTTCAGATATGCTGAGACAAATATAATTATCATTAAACTTTTAATATCTTGTGTCGACATTGTCATATGCTATAATAATGGGAAAGTTTCTTATGATGTCACACTCTCCGTACTGCGATTTCACTGGTTGTTTCGGTTTGAATTCACAATCAGAATGCCGAAATAGATGAAAAGAAACTTTTCTTTCTATGCAAGTTTTCTTTAACAAATGAATAAAAGAACCAACAGCACAGTAAGAAGTTGTCATTTTAAAAATATAACTATAAAAATATTCTTATAAAACCCATTTTCGAATACCAAAACAAAAGTAATTTGAGTAAAATGAAAAAGACCACGGAGCTGTTGCCAGATCCGACGTGAAACAATCCCATTTTCAAATCCACCTTCGTTTCCACAGACAACAAAAGCAAACAGCTGACCCTCATCTATCCTACAATGTGACTACCATCTTCTTTGATCGAAAAGACAACTCACGAGCCATGGCGGAGGTGGACCAAGAAGAACCCCCGAGCCAGGAGCGACCGCCCGTCACGCAGCTTGAGTTTCGACAGGCCATGAGAGACTTCAAGACCATGTTTCCTGAAATGGACGAAGATGTCATTGAGGTGGTCTTGAGGTTAGTTGCATGTCATTAAATCTTTGTTTTGTTTTTAACCTACCGTACATACTAGTGTATAAGCCGAGAAATTTTGGACAAATTTAGCGCCGTAAAAATCGGAGTCGACTTATACACAAGACATCCAAATTTCTGAAAAAAAAATTCCCTATTCTTAAACTAAAACTAAGTTCCAATCAAACTTAAGGTTTAAATACTATCTATTAAAATTAAAGACACAAAAGCAGTTAAATTCTGAAATAAGATTGGATCTATTCACGGTATCCCCCATTTTGATGCTTAATTGTTAGTACTCAGCGTGATGCGGATTTTGAAAGTATAGCTTTGGCACAGGGCACTTCAGCCAACCAGTCTGCAAGGTGTAAAGAAAACGATGTTGATCAGTGACCTTGGCAGCGTGGTCTTCACACTTCCCTGAACATAGCTTCTCCATTCAGGGTCAGCAATGTCAAGGACACTCAGAGCAGAAACCTGTTTTATTTTCATTGGGGTTGAAATTTTGCTTGCAAAAAAAAATTTGGTACCATCATAAACCGGTTTCTTCTTATTTTCTTTAGAAGGCTCTGGCCTTATTTAATACCTCAACTAGTACACGGACTATCAATTTTGGAAGGATATTTGGTTTAAAAATGGGGGGTCGGCTTATACACGAGTATGTACAGTAAGTTTTTTCTCTCCAATGATCAAGTTGATCCTGAATGCTGTACTTAAATAGAGCTATACCACAGGTTGTTGGTGTCTCTCAAGGAAGCGTTACTTTCTGGGTAATATTCAGATGCAAAACAAACGTTGTTGTATTTCTTCAACATATTTGCGATAGTTTGACTTTGTGGTATTATAAATAAATTAAAAAATCAACTGGAAAAGAAAAAAAATCTTCTTTTGTTTGCCTTTGGATTTAATAAATCAAAAAGGCACTGAAGAAAACTAAGTAAACTACTACATCTCCCACGTCAGTTTCGGAAGAGACTCCATTTGCAACTTTAGTGTTTTCCGATGCCTAGTTTAACTGTGGAATTTTATTTATGTACCTTTTCTTCAATACAAAATCAAGATGAGACATCTTAAAAAGCCTAAATGTAAGCCAAAAAGCATAAAATAAAGAAAATTCAAGTTTAACGCTATGCAACTATAAGCACTGTTCGTCCTTCAACGAGTTGCTAAGAGCTGTTGCCGGGAAATTCCAAAGTGTTGTACGTTTCTATTAATTTATGTTTTTTATTTAATTTTAAAAAGAGTTGCATTTCAAATTCTATAGCTTTTATGTAATGAAAAAGTAAGGAAATTTCCTGTTAAAAGTAACTCTGTTACAGTAACTTTCTGAAAAATCTAATGGTGTTACCTAAAAAATAGTAACTATTACAAATAACATGTTACTCCAATCCTTGTTTAAAAAGATCTGATTTTTCCCCAAATGAATAAGTTTCATCTGAAATGCCGCATCCGAATGAATGTCTGGTGTATAAGAACTTGTAAAATCTAATTCTTAGCTTATAAATTCAAAAAAATTGTTTAATTTCATCTGTAACATATCTTTGAGTAGTCATTTTAATCCAATTTATTCAGTTGGAGGATTTTTTTCCAATTTTATGCTTAAGTGACCAAAATAAACCTTTATTATTACCAACCGTACAATAAGTGTTACTAAAAATTATTGTTGACATTTGGTTTTAAATGTTGAATATCGCAGTAGGTTCAGAATTTTTCAAATTTACAGTCTTTGCTCACAATGTAATTTCATTAGCCTGACCACATTTGCTTCAGTGATTAATTTTTTGACAGCAAAATAATAATTAAAGTTTTATATTTTATTTAAGTTTTTTTTTAAACTATAAAAAATTAAACAGAGACCATTTTTATAGCTAGATAGTTAAATAACAAACTAAACTGTGCTGCAAATTGCAATATGTCTGGTCACCCTAAATTTCATATACAATAAATCAAAAATATGTTAAATGACATTTGTATTTTGTGTTTGTGTTGAATTATGTACAATATTCTACAAACAGAGAGTATGCAAAAGGCATTTTATTTAAAATTGTCAACTACGAAAAATGACGTGTACGGACACTAGAACAAGCATAATCAGACAAGTTGAGGTGTGATATACATAAAAGTTTACGTTTAACAGTTTACAAGTCTAATTTGCATAATGTCCGAAATAAAACAGATAATTTCCAACACAGTTCCAACAGTCCCAGTTTCCAACAGTTTTACAATACAAAATTAATATAGATTTCATTTAAAAAAGAGACTTATAAGATTTAATTTTACTAATTAACTGAACATGTTGCAGGTCCAACAATGGGGCTGTCGACTCAACCATCGACCAACTCTTGACCATGAGCACCGATAACGAGAACGAGCGACTTCGAACCGAACTCGATGCCACCGAAAACGACGAACTTCCCCCCTGCTACTCCCCCTCCACCCCTCCACCCTCATACCACCAGGCAGTGCCTAATTTTGCAGCTGGCGACAATTCAGCTGCTGGTGGTAATATTGCAGCTGCGAAGGCTGAGGGTGAATCTCAAGCCGCTAGAAGCCCTAAAGTGCAGTTTACACTTCCTGAAGAGACCGTTTGTAAGTTATGTTTGTGCAGTTGTGGGGGGGTTTGGATGATGATCATAGGATACCCAATGAGCTTGGCATTGCTGGTAGTGCTTCAAAAGTTCTATCTCCATCAGAAATCTATTTTATTAAAAGATCAAACTTACTATCTAAATAAATAGGGCCTTGCAAGGCCAAATATTTTATGTAATTATTCGGGAGTAAAGTACGAAATTTGAAGTATGTAACTTATTTGAGAGTTATAGTTGTGTGTAATCCGGTATGGTGCTTGTCCAGCGTGCAAGGAGAGAAAACTCGTCCTACGCAATCAAATAAATCCATAATTTTACACCTATATTTTATAATCACTTTTTGTGGGGATTTTCGGCATTGTCATTTAAGATATTGCTCAAGGTTATTTTGAAAATTATAAAAATGAGGGAATTTTTCTGTTATAACAAAACAACACCACTGATTCAAAATTAGCCCAAAGTAAGTGGTAACGTGCTAATTCAATCTGGTCATCTGAATAAGCTGATTTTGTAATACTATGCCATTTATGTATAACTGGCTTTATAAAGCCGGCGTTGCACGGGTGTACCCTTCCTTACCAACGGGGATTTTTTTTATGTAAACTTTAATTTTATACCAATTGGTCCCCTCTCCACTGGTCAGCATTCCATCCGGATATTATAATTACCTGCCATTCTAATTTCAGCATTAAATTTTAAAAAAGAAGTCCGATTGTATCCAGGGCCTACTAGGATCTAGAGGGCTTTCCCAAACGGCGTGTTAAAATTACCAGAACAGCTATGATATAATGCCAGTTTTTATTTTCCCTCCTACACTTGAAAATGCCCAAAATGTGGTAAACATTCCACTCCATATGCGACCACTCGACAGGGCTGGGGAGCCCAGTCGGTAAAGGCGTTCGCATAGAATGCGATAGATCCCAGATTTGGGTCCGGGCATCGTCAAAATAACTGCCGACCTATAGCGGCCCATGCAGCCAAAAATGCCCCATGTCCCGAATAATACCCCATGTTTTGGGAGTGCATGTTAAATATTTTTCAAAATCCAGTACGATGTCGCCCTTAAAAGTTGCATTATGTGCCTACCCAGGTCGGCTCGTCACTTGACTGTGGTTCTAAATTATGACAATAGCCCTCGTGTATAGCTCTAGTGTGATGATAATTCAAACTAACCCATACAACTGGATGCGAATAGCTATCCTACGTTAAATTTTCAACTTCGCCAAAAGCCGCCAATGCCAAAATTCAATCGGGCATTATATCATAGCTGTACCAAATCGCCAGTTTCATAAACATAAAGTACATACGCTATATGCAGAGAGAATTGACATTTCTAAGACGTATTCATCAGATCTAGAACAGTTATGGTTATCGTCTTTACTGTCATGAGACATTGTAAAAATTTCTTCATTTCTTGCCATTTGTAAACATCAATTAAATTAAATTCGGTAGCAAAAAAATCAAAAGATTTAAATTCAATAAATAAAATAAAATAATGATATTCAAATAACAATGCTATAAATTAAACTTGTGTACTCTTACGTTTTTATACTTAATTTTCGTTCACGCTGAACGCTCTGAAATTTCCTTTAAATTGAAATAAAAAGTATAAATTCTAATCTTACTATGCTATTCCTATGGAGAAATCGGCTCACGTTTTAGGCTCCTACACCCGTTTGGGTTCGAATTTCAAAAAATTGCTTCTTAAATGATGCCAACAGTATAAAAAGAATATTTTCCTAAAATTTGGTAGCTGTACCTCCAGTAGTTTGGGTTGGGCGTTGATATGTGAGTGAGTCAGTCAGTCAGGAATTTGCCTTTTATATATATAGATGGCAACCTCAAATCTAGAACAATTGCTTACACTTAAAAGATTACAAAATCTAAAAATTGATGTGCAGCTGCACAATAAAAATCTGCAATACAAGTCTGGTAGTTGATACGAATTATTCATAAAATCGTGAGCAATTTTAAAATAAAATAGTCGTGCAAACTGGATGCGTGGAAACCCACTTGGTACGACGCTTGCCTTGCCTGCTAAAAGTTTTGGGCTCAGGCATTGAAAACATAACTCCTGACTTATAAATGGTCTGTGCAGCCAAAGAGTCTGACAAATAAGCCCATGTGTAGAGGAAGTGCATGCAGGGCCGGATTTAAAGATTTGCCGCTTGTAGGCTACGATCGATTTGCCGCCCCTGTCACAATATTCTCCTTCTTTAACTAAGGGTTTTTCTATTTCTGTGATGCAGTGATTTTTAAAATGAATGCATTCTTCAATTAAATCGGAATCTAAATAATTTGAATAGATGTCTGTAACTAGTGGCCCTGTTTCTTATTAAATCCTCAGTAATTATAAGACTATTAAATAATTGTGTTAAGTAGTAGAACCTCCCATTGTACGCAACGTTTCTTTCTTGAATTCATTAATAATTTACGTCTCATTGCATTTACGCATTAATGTAAATTATTTGTTTTCTTTATTATAAAGATACTAATAATTTTTAAGAATATTTTTTATGCCCAAATGCCGCTTTAATTGGTCTTAAAATTTGCCGCCCCAAAAAATTCGCCGCTCTAGGCTACAGCCTACTTAGCCTATTTAGAAATCCGGCCCTGAGTGCATGTTAAATATTCTCCAAAGTCCCAACACGGCATACAATATTGCCCTTTTAAGTTGCATTAGATGCCTACTTGGGTGTCGGCTTATCACTTGACTGGTTCTAAATTATAACACTCATTGCCAATTGCCCTTGTGTAGCTCTAGTGCAATGATAATTCAACCCAACCCTGTATACTGGATGCGTGGGAGCAAAACCAAACTATGAGTTATCTCAATTCAAATATCCATAAACCTGTACTTGGGGGTTCTGGATTTTTTAAAAGTTATTAAAGAAGTGTTTTGCTCTATTTCCAAAAATTATTTAAAGCACTTACGACGTAAAAAAAATTTGCATAATCATTTAGTCCTTGAAATTATTATACGAGAAATGTTGCATCTAACTTTAATTTTGTCGAGAGTTGAAATAATTTTCATTATTAATGAATTAATATATAAGTATCAGTGAAACAATTCTATTTTTTGGTAGTGTATTTTAACAGATATCCTGTTCTGAAACCCTATTATGCTGAATATAAATATTTTTTAAATAATTGTCATCAAATTTCCAGCTTAGCTACTCGACATAGTTGAAAATGTGGAAGCTTCTTTGTGTTGTAGTAGACTTGAAACATATTAGTTTTTTGATAGTGAATATTAACAGATAACCTGTCTTTGAATACCCTATTATGTTACATATATGCAGTACAGTATGTATATATATGCACTACGTTATTATGCACTATATAAATATTTTTAAAAATAATTATCACCAAATTTCCAGGGAGACTACCCGACATAGTTGAAAATGAGTGTACTTTAAATATGCTCCAAAGTCCCAACGCTGCGTACGATGTCGCCCTTAACCGTTGTGTTGGGTGCCTACTCAGGTGTCGGCTCGTCACTTGACTGTGGTTTTAAATTATGACGCCCGTTGTCATTAGCCCTCGTGTAGCTCTAGTGCGATGATAATTCAAACATACCTATGTACATATATATGCAGTATAGAAATTTTTCTTTAATATATTTCATCAAATTTCTAGCTAGACTCCCCGACATAGTTGAAAATGGCGAAGCTTCATTAGCTCGTCGAAGATCCGATGCCATGGCAGCTGCAAGTAATTCTTCCTCAGAAGAAGGTGCCTGTGGGACAGATGTGGCCTTGAAAGTTCTAAATAACTGGAAGCCTCCCCTTTTAGGAGAACTTCCCCCCAATTTTCTGAAGGTTAACGGAATGCCTGGTGTTAAGTTGGGTCCCAAGGTATTTATGAATCTGAATGTACAGTTGAACCTTGTTAACGCAAACTCGCCTAACGCAAAATTTCGTCTAGGATCAACTGTAAGCATTTTCCCATGTCCATAAAGCTTTTTGAGCTAATGCTAAAAAATCTCTTAAGCGAAATCGTCTTAGAAGAAATCTGCTTAACCTGAACAAAAAATTGTGGATTCGACTTTTTTTTTTATTGATTCAAAGTTACGAAGAACAAAAGAAGCGAAAAATTAAAACAAAGACGAAAGTAAACATTATAAAAATAAATTGTCTTCTATGTACTTCTTAAAAAATCACAAGATCTCCCATGATTCGTCAGTTTTAATCCAATTGTGGTTCTGCAAAAAATTTCCTAAATTATCTATAGCAGGGGTTCCCAACCTTTTTGCACCTGCGTACCACTTGACTTTTTGAGAAATTTTAGAGTACCACCAGATCTATAAATATTTTAATAAATATATAATATTTACTAAAAAAAGTAACCTAATATCCTAAAAAAAGTAACTGTTACAAGTAACGCGTTACTCCAATCCCTGAATAAATGGTATTATTTCATAGTATTTTTCTCCTTAAAGTGGCAGCAACACTGGCCATTATGCCCCCTTAAAAAGCCTCCATGCGCGTCCCGTCGTTAGCATTGGAGGTCACGTGATCAGCCAATCTAATACTTTAATTATAATATCTATGGTTTCAGGACAGTAGCGGGCAAGCCATATTTTTACTTGTGTTGTTGCCACTTTAATGGACTTAACTTGTTTATGTACTTTAAAAGAAATTGGGCTTTAACTTTCCAAGTGTTATTAAATTTTGGACTCTAATATAAACCAAATAATGCATGTAATTTTCAGCTATAAATATGCAGGGCTTTGATTTCATTTTCTATATAAATATCAGTTTTTTTAAAATTTAATAAATTTATTTTTGACTGTTTTAATAATGTATTATTTAAAGTTTAAACATCGTTGACATCATAAGGTAAACTATAATAGTTAGCTTTAGCCAAAGTTCGGAACAAAGCTGTTATTTGTGTGCCTCAGACTAATACCTGATCTGAAACAAGTCAAAAGTAAAGTTCACAAAACTAAGATTAGTGATGAATTGTTTTTACTTAAATGTATATTAAAAAAAATCATAAAATGGGTTTTAAATTCAAAGAGGGTACCTTAAGAAATATATATAACGTGGGAGTCCATGTATAATGTGCATTTCAAAATACCATACATTTCTTATAATGTTTTAAACAAGATGGCTATAATCAGTTTGAATGTATATACAGTTGAAGCAAACACCAAAACATTTGGTATAAACCGAATTTCATATTAACCTTTTTGTAAGTATTTTTATATTGAACCAGTGTATAGTTTAAAAATAACACCTAAATATTCTAATTTTATAATGTAAAATACTATTAATACATGTATACAACTAGTAATACAATTAATAAAGTACATTAGTTGTACCTACTATAGAAAACTTATAAAAAAATTTAGGGAAGAGCAATTAAGAACAGCAATTGGATTAAAACTGACGAATCATGGGAAAGCTTGTGATTTTCTCAGAAGTAGAAGACAATTTATTTTTATAATTTTCGTTAGCTTTTTTAAAAGTGTTTTGTTTCAGTTGTTCTTCGAAACTTTGAATTACTAAAAAAAGAAGTCAAATTCTGAATTTTTTGTTTGGGTTAAGTGGGATTTCGTTTAAAGCAATTTTGCTTTAAGAAATTTTTTAGTATTATCTCAAAGCTTTATAGGCCAGAAAAATGCTTTCGGTTCATCTTAAGCAAAATTTTGTGTTAAGCCAGTTCGTATTGAAAAGATTCGGCTGTATTAATTTCTCATATTAGAATTAAAACATGTTTTTTTCATTTTTTTACTTGTAATTATTTGTATGTAAAATATATTTATCAAATTATAGAAAGTCACCATATTAAGTTCGACCATACTGCAACAGCGTATTGAAGTGAATGAAATGAGTTTTAATGTATATATTAATTTCTTATGTTATATTTTAAAAGTTTTTTTCCATTATTTCTTTTCTACTTTTTTTAACATAAAATATGTTTGTCAAATTATAGAAAGTCACCATATTAAGCTCGACCATACTGCAACAGCGAATTGAAGAGAATGAACGTAAGCGCCATGACGGTACTTCTACAAACGACCCTGAACTAACGCAGTATTTAGAAGATGAAAGAATTGCTCTATTTTTACAAAATGAAGAGTTCTTTCAAGAATTAAAGGACAACAAGGAATTTTTATCAACTTTGGAAAGAGGTATCTTGCTAGTTCATTATTTTGAAAAATGTGATAAGTAACTTATAAAAATTTTGACAAGTTCTTATTTTTTCTTCTGTGCTTCAATAGTGTTCCATAGGCCTTAAAAAAATCCTTAACCCTCTGAGAGATAAGCAAATTGGATGAAGTGTAAACTTGTTTTCACTGCATGAGATTTAAATTAAAATTTTTAATTAAAAATGTAATTTCTTTAATATTTAAAAAATTATATTTCTGTATACTCGCCGCCAACCAAATTAGAACACGTTAGGGATGGCAGTTTTTTAGAAAAACCATTTTTTCAAATACCGGTTCCATCCCTAAAGTGTAACAAATAAGGGTTGCAGGAACTATAGTAGATAGTTATAAATGGCTCCCCCATGCTTTAAATTTCAAAATTTAATAAAATAATAAAATTCATAAATTTTTAAAAATTATGTGTGTTGCTGGAAAACTTTACAGTCAGGTAACAGGTTTATACGTCTGTATACCTCAGTGGGTTAACTTACATTCTTTAAACTCTTTAATTTCACATTTAAACCTGGAAATGAGACTAATTTAAGAAGCCCTTAAAATGAAAAAATCCTTTTATTCATATTTTTTTAAGATTTTACTAAATTACCAAGGGTTAGAATTTTGTTCTTAAGATCTATTCTTGAATACAAAAACTACACATGGAAAACAGCTGTAGAAGCTCCTAAATCCGCAGGTTTTGCAGGATAAAAATATTTTTGGCTGCCATTTGTCAGCTCATGTACTGTTTCTGTGTTCTATTCCCCTGACAAGTGATTTTTTTTTTCACATTTGGCAGACATGATTATTAAGTTATCAACTACAGATCAACACAAATCCAAAAAGGTTTATACATGTAAAAATATTGAAATAATTGTTTATTTTGTAACCAAAAACTTCTTAACCAGGAAATAATTGAGGACTTTTAATTAGTTTATATTTCATGTTATATTATTATATATATTTTTTGCAAACTTGATTCATAATTTTGTTAATGGTTATTTTTCAGCATTTAACTGCTTTTTTTAATCAAATTTAATTATTGTATCCTTATGACCTATATTCAGCTAATTACTGAAATCTGCACAGATCCAGTTGGGTGCCTTTTTGTCTCCAGTGTATATTTACAACATTCAATTGACTTTAGTTTCCTTACCAGGTCCATATTTAAGTGTTTGCTGCCCATAGGTTAAAAATTAGTTTCCACATCTTCTTTAGTTTTCTAAATGCAACAAATAAACACAATAGAAAATGTTTTGTTATACGATAAAAGGATGAAGTTTATTAGTGCTTTTCTTTGTTTTAAATATGACTTTTGTTTTAAATATGAGGTTTATTTAGTTTTGATAAAACTATAACTTTAATGGTGTAATAATAAATTAGATAATCGAATTATATCTACATGGGATTGTTTTTACTTCTTACAAAATTGTTTTAAAAAATAATGGATTTCCAACATAACTTTTTCTTGCAGATCATTTATTGTATATTTGTACGGAAAATATTGTTAAAATTTCAAATACTTCATTTCAATTTTTGAACAAATTGCAAAACTGCTGCCCCGGATAATTTGCAGAATAAAGGAAAACCTTTTTATTCCCTTGCAGCTTCTGCAGAGCTTTTCCATATTTTGGGCATCTGTTTTTGTGAAACGGTTTTCAGATCATCTCTTTCAAAATAAACCTGATTCTAATTTTTTTAAAAATATTTTGTTTGAAATATTTTAAATTTAATATTATGCTTTGAAAACAACCATACATATTTGCCCATTAAGGAAGGAAAGTTACCAACTACAGAGAAGGGTCTCATTCCCAAAGCGGTTTGCAGATGTAAAAATATTCAAATTATTGTTTGTTTTGTTACCACAACTGCAAACACTTCTAAACCAAGATTGAAAACTGCAATGTACAATTTCCGCTTTCGTCACATGTGAAAGATCCAATTGACTTAACATTGCCACTACAATTGAAGAGCTTATTTGAAGAACGTGCTAAGTGACATTTTTGAAAAATTTGATATTTTTGTGCCAATAAACATATTAACTACTTTACCAATAAAAAGTTTCCCTTTTTCATAAACTTTTAGTTAAGTATTAAGCCATTTTTAACATATCTAAGTGCAAACAAAAAACATTTAAGCTCATTTTCTTGTTTTCACCTTTTTGTCACTTAGCACGTTCTTCTACTAAGCTTTTCAATTATCAGACACCTTAAGTACAGTGATTGGAAATCCTTTTAGCTTCCACACTATGTTTTTAACGTAAAAAGTGGAAGGTATTATAATCGTTCAGTACGTCTGTCTGTCCGTCAACCATTTTCTCAGCCCAAACTACAAATGCTACAGACAAGTGTGATACGTCAAAAAATTCAGCACATCCAAATTACATAACATTGCAAACCTCAGAAAAAATTCCAATTCGAAGTACTTTAATTATTTAATAAACAGCAAAATTTAATGTTCATTAAAAAAGCATAAGAAGCCATTTTTATTCGAATTAAATCACCATTGCCATTTGCAACAATCATTCAAGAAACTTTAATGCTTTGAAATAATAAATCAGAGATATTTATTTTTACGATATCAATCAGTTTGAAATGACGTCAAATATATTTCACTAAGAGATTCTTTGTTTTTTATATTAAATGTTTTGGTTCTATTTAAAAGAGAGGAATATTACATATTTATTTTTTTTAAATATAAATTAATTTTTGCAAACGATAATAATTTAATTATTGAATTATTATTAAAGAAAATTTAATGATTTTTTAAATAAAATAAATGAAACTCCAAATTTAGCGTTCAAAGGTTTATTTATAATAGAATTAATTTTGTGTTTGGCAAAATTTTTCCTGTTGAACACAAATGTTGTGTGGAAGCGGGCTGAGTGACAGATGTTACAAACCTACTTGTTTCTCTAATAAATTGACTATCTCTTCTTTTTAGATTCCACACATAACGTAAAAAGTGGAAGGTATTATAATCGTTCAGTACGTTCAGTTTTTCTCGTTTAATTTTTCTTCTTTTGCAAAAAAAACTATGATTTTGGACCAAAGTTACCCGCACTGACGGTACTACAATAAATATTCAAACTTCTTTTTATTTCCTTGCAGCTTCTGCAGAGCTCTCTTCGCCAGAGGAAGAGGAAGAGGGGGAAGAGGCAGAGGGGGGAGCGGAAGAAGTGGACCCCAACTTCCCCTACTCAAACGACGTTCAACCAGAAGAGACGGACGCTGCATTCAGGGAGAAAATTAAGAACATGGGGAAAGGTAAGGCCATTCAGCAATCAGAAGACTGATATTCATTTAATAATAATAATAATCTTTATTATTACAAAAACAAAAAATGACAAACAAACAATAAAAAATATAGCACGCCAAGGGGAAAAAATTCCTTTACAGGCAAACAAAAACATATATAGTTAATTGAATTGAATTGAACAAACAAAACAAAAAGCTGCTGCTACTTATGTCGCTTGCTGATACTTATTTTAACTCTAACAGGGGTTACCAACCTTATCCACTTGCGTACCACTTGACTTTTTGAGACACTTTGGCGTACCACCAGACCTAAATATTTTAATAAACATATAATATTTACTCTTCTAATAGTGTTCAAAGGCTTTTTGAATTAAATTCCTGAAAAATCTTCATATTTAATGGTTAGATATTTATTTATAACATGCCTATAATAAAGGAGAAATAAAAAGAGTAAAATGTGTTAGAATTATTAGTTTAAACTCTATTGTAACTCAGCAGAGTTAAGTGACCAAAAAGAAGACACACCCTGCTCTAATTTATAAACTTTCTTGTGCTTATAACTTTACAAATTGGCAGATGTCGGCCAATCAAAGGCAGGCTAGGGAGCTCCATCAGAGTGCTCCCATGGCAGATAGCCAAGGAATTACTACTTAGCCTTAGCAGGAAAGAGATTTGTGCAGCAATTGGACTACTAATGGGTCACTGCACTCTCAGTAGATACTGAAGCATCATGGGTATATAAGATGACCTTCGCTGTATTTGCATTTCATAATTGAGGAAAGTTTCACGTTCTCTGTGAATATGACAACTACCCTGCAGAGAGATTTGAGTATCTTGGGTACCATTGTATCGTCTGGAAAGTTGATAATATACCAATCAGGGAGACTGAGGTTCATATCAGCAATCAGCCTACTCCAGAGAATCTTTTAACATAGTGACTGGGCGACACTAATGTCGCCCAGTGAAAGAAAAATGTCGCCTAGTAATATGAAAATCAAATCACTGGGCGATATTGAAAGAAACCGTATTTTCTTAAAAATCCCATATGTATCATCCATATAAAATCTACATATATATCATAAATTATATTTAAAAAAGCATTTGAAAAAAAAATGGGCAAGTTGTAGGCAGTTGTTGTTTATCAGATATTGCTCATTCATTACAGCCCTGTGAGTGACTAAACACAAAAACTTTTCAGCAACCAAGATGGTTTCCCCCCCTACAAAACTTTTTTTCCCTACCCTTTCAGCCTGGGCGCTCTCATGGTTCATGTGACAGGCCCCGGACATGGAGAATTTATTGCGTTATAAGATAAGGGCTTTACTCGAAGAAGCTAGGGGTTGGAAGGTGGTCAAAAGACAGGCAATTATCCCGTGTCGATTCTCAGTATTTTTTCTGTATCACACATTGATGTCTTCGCTTTTTCCAATCAGTTTAACTTATCTGAGACTGAAAGTGGGAGCCTATTTGTAGTAAACAAGCTTCGTATTTTCATCGCCGTTTTTGCCTTGCTTTTTTAATTGGCTTGGTACAAAAGCAAATGGGATTTTCTCGGAAAGCGATAGTAGTTACAATCTTTGGTAAAAGTTTCTGATCTCAGAAAACATCGTAAAAGTCACTCGAATAGCTTGGGAACTTGGAAATGGCCAACTGATGAGGGTGGGTGCCGGGTGGTCAGTAGATCTTAGATGTCATTGTACAACATATTGGCTTCTAAAGTAAACACACAAAATTTTGCTCTGATCTTATTCTCACTTAAATTTAGCCTTTCGTCTTATGTTGGATATTTTTGTTTTGAGGTACGTTTTTATGCTGTTTATGTATTTATTTTATCTATGTATTTTTTTTTCCAATTTTGGTGTTTAAAAGTGGCATAAACGTTTGAGGATTAAGAAGGGGAAGATATGTGAATTTTTTGTAGTTTCTACAAAAATATTTATTAGTGTTTCACGACCCTAACTTCCTATTTCATCCAAATATTTTAATTCTTTAAAAAATTATACCCAACATTTTATTTAAGATATTATTCCACAAATAATTTATTGCCATGAATTCGTTTTTATCCCTTTATATGGTTTAAAATATGCATAGTCAATTGAAATATGTATAATAAATATAGTTACGATATGTGTACCTGCTGTCGGATTGTTTCAAATGCCCATAAATCTACGACTGAGCTGATTTAGAGTTTGTAACGACAGGTATCATAAGACCAATTAGTTCCTATTGAAACTATTTATATGCTTAAAAAACAAATATGGGAAAATAAGACTTTTAAAAAATCAAAAATAACCCTAGTTTCGTACTCTAACTGTTATTAACTCATAAGTAACGAAATATTAAAAAAAAATAATTTATAAATAATACGGAATCAACATTTTCAGAGATCAATGCCTTAAATCTGAACATATATTGTTCCGCTAAATTAACAAAAAAAAAATCTTAGTTTAGGTATTTTAAATGAAATTTTATTTATTATTTACTTAAATAACCACCCTTTTTTGTAAACATATTTCTTTTGGGAAAAATATTGTTAGTAAGATAGTTATGTAGCACTTCATTTACATCTGTTCTTATTGCAACATCAAAATATAGATATTTTTAAAAAAGTAACCATTATGTAAAAACTAAACATTACACTTCTGTAGATTCACTAATGCCATCTACTGTATATAAGTACATCATTCGTAGATTTGAAAAAATCAATTTTGTTGCATAATTTTTCAAATGAATTAATTTAAAATATCAAACTTACTTTTAAAAATAAAAAATAAATAAAAAGGTCAATTAAAATTTTACTCTGGTCCACCAAAAACCTTTCTTCGCAGTTAATTTGCCCCAGGCTTTTTATTCATTACTTAAAACTAGTTTAAATAAAGGCAATTGGAGTTGGCATTTAGATATATAAGTAACAATGCTTAGAACCATATATATATTTTGATTTATGGGATTTGAATCTAGGTACATGGTGGGTGGACCTATGTACGCGGATCTCGGCTACATTTTTTTAGTTTCTACAGCTGCTTTAATGCATCAAATTTTTACCAAAGTGGTCATTTTAATTTTAATTTTGAAAGTCAATTACTTAAAAAGTGATTGCTAAATCGTTTTAATTGATATTATTTGTATGTTGATTTAACTAGAAAATACCAATGTAACAAAAAAAATTTAAATGACAATGTTTAAACTATTAGTTGATTTGATATGAATTGACTCTTATGTATCGGAGAATAATATTCATTAAAAATTATTTGTAATACATTAGTGTGAAGAGAAAGATAGGGTCAATAAAAAAACAGCTATAAATCGAAAGTTATTAAATACATTTTAAATTTTTCTTTCATTAGAAATTTAGTTTTTTTAGAAGTAAATAAATTCTGAATCCTTGCCGGTATAGATAGTTACATAATAAATATTTAGTTAATACATTTTCTCATTTATACAAACTATTTATTTCTTTACTTATTGGTAGTTTAAATAATGCTTTGAGTGTATTTAAATCTTATGCAATTTCTGTTTTCTTTCTATTTTACCAAATTAGTTGATTACAAAGGATAAAAGATTGTCTCGCAATCAATGAAATTTTCAAGTTGCACTAGGGGTTTATCTTGAAATGACGACCCCCTTTTCCTATTACGCAACGATTCCCCCCCCCCCCCCCCCCCACACACACACACAAAAAAAAAAACTTTTTACATGCAATGTCGCCCAGTGAAAAATTCTTAAAAGATTCACTGGCCTACTCTAAGGTTAACGATGGGGTTAGTACAATAAACTAGAGTTTGCAGTGCTTGGCCATGAGGGCTGTCCCAATTAAGTAGTCAAGTCTCAAAGGGATACAGACGTATAAACCTGTTATCTCACTGTCAGATTTGCTAGTAACACCCATAATTATGAAAAATTTACAAATTTTTAATTTTAAAATATGGACCAGTCATTTTTTTTATAATCATCTCCAATAAAAATGTAATTTAAAAAAAGTTATCTCATGTAGTGAAAGCAAGTTTACACTTTAGCCAATTTGCTCATCCCTCAGAGAGGGTTAAGATTTTTGTTAATGTTTTACATTCATTATTTTAACCCTGAAGTAATGCACCTGTTTTTCCTTTGCTAAATTGCCAAGTTTTATAAGTTCCTGGTTCCCATTTTTTTTTGTACGATTATCTATTTTATTTCAAAATTATTTTGTAGAAAAATATTGGTTGGTTAAATAACTAAAAACACTCAATACATTCAAATTAAGCTACTAAAAGTTAACATAACGTTTCACTGGATGGCTTGCACTGAAGTTACATATAAGTTAAAAATTTAAATGAGACACACACTCCATGCTACAGGAAGTTGAAAAAGCTTATTTCATTAAAGAGTGCCTTATATTTATAGCATTTACTATTTTATCATAATGTATAGTGAATGAAAAATGTACTTTTAATGTATTGTTAATTACATTTTGTATTATTACAATTAATTGTTAAATGATAATTCGTTATTATTTTTAAAATATGGTTTTGTATTTTTTTTATTATACTACTTATGTTTTATAACCTAAGATTAAAATTTATATATTAGTTTAGATTTTTTTTATGTTCCCAAAATTAAGAAAAATTTCATGAAAATTTTATGATGCTGTTAATGGGCTTTTTTACTTGTACAGTTACATTTGTGTAGCTCTGCATACTTATTTTGTTTAATATTTTCAGTCTCTCGTAAGAAATTTACACAGTTAGCAAAACTTTTTTCAAGAAGAAAACGACGTTCATTTAAACCAATGTATCCTTTAAAAGAAAGTTTTATTTTTTTTACTATCAAACATTACAAAAATAACATTTATTCTCGTTAAAAATTATTATCAATGTTAAACTAGTCATTCTTTAAAATTGCAAATTTAATTCCCATCATAACAAAGATTTAAAATTGTTATTTAAGGATATTTTTATTTATTTAAAAAATAGTTAAAACATTACGTTTAATATTTGTTTATTTTATTTTTAAATTGCTTTTTTTTTGTAAAATTAAAATTATTTAAAAAAAATTTTTGTAAAATTAATTATTTTAAAAATCATTGTGAATATGCACCTTTTGGTTAACATAATTTTTTTTATTTTTGTTGTTCATATTAACTCTTTAATTTCTTGTTAATTGTTGTTCATATTAACTTATTAATTTCTTGTTAATTGTTGTTCATATTAACTTATTAATTTGTTATTAATGTTATTAGGCTAGTCCCTTTACTAAAGGATTTATTAACACAATTATTATTTTAATAATACAATGTCGTATCAACTGAGCTGCCATGGAATTTTAGAGTTATTTTCGTTTCCAACAAGCAATATTTTGTCCTTAATTCCTGATTACCAGACTTGGTGATGGTTCTAATCCATCAAGAGACAATCTGCTTTTACATGAAGATGAATATTCAGAACTTTCTGAAGATGATTCCGAAAATGAAGTGAACAAAAAAGACACTTGGAATAGTCATGTAAGTATTTTTCATATACACTGCTCAAAACAATTAGGGGAGCGCATAGTTTAAACCCTTTCATCTCCAATGATTCCATTTGGAATCATCAGCATGGAATTTTTTTCTCACCAAGTTAAGATCGCACTTATTTATCGTTAGATGAAAAATGTATTTTAATAAATGTATTTTATAATATGTAAACATGTATTTTAATAAATTAAATAATGGTTGTTTTTATTAAATGAAACTATGAAAAACATGGTAAGATAAAATTCACTCTGAAACAATTTTATTAAATAAATGTTCCCTACATTCTTCATGCTTGCATTTTTATATGCTTAAAAATTGATTTAAACTCTTTTAAACCAATAAAGTTTTTTAAAAATATTGTTATAATTTATTTAAAATTTAAATTCTCAGAAATTAACTTTTCCAATTTTTTACCATTTCATTCTGGATGCATAATGAATCTATTTAACAAATTTTAGATTTTTAGAATAGAAAATAAAAAGTTGAGACTCAAAGGGTTTGCAAAAGTACGCAAAGTGTTCCCCTAATTGTTTTGAGCAGTGTAAAATAGTAATTGCAAGGAAAAGTGAGGCTATATCATGTGTTTTAATTTAATTTGTAACTAATCACCAAACTTGTAGCCAAACTGTAACAGGTATTATGCACATATTCAATGGCATGTAATAATGCATTTTTATAATATATAATTTTAATTATGTCTGCAAAACTGAAAAATTTATTATTAACTTTTTGTGTGCATTAATTAATCAACTATCTTCAAGTTATACTTCAAGCCCTGAAATGCGAGAAAAGCATGGAATAAATTGTTATTAAATAAGAAAAGTAATTCAGAACAAATATATATCATTAAATAGAAATCAAACACTTAGTTCCTCTTTCACTTCCAATGTTTTATATTAATGAAACAGTTTTTTAGGCATTGCCACCTTTGATTTTATATTTATCAACTATTGTTTTGCTTTTTTTTTGCATTTGGAAGTCCAGGTTGTTTTCTAGAGATATTTAGTATGCACTTTTTTTTTATTTCATCTTGGGGGCAAATTTCTGAGAATTTAAATTTTGTTTAAATCTTTAAATAAAACTGACAGATTTTTAAAAAAAAGCATTAAAATAACCATAAAAAATCCTTAAGCCTTAAGTTGATAACTTTAAAATTAAATAAAAAAATTAAAGTTAAAATTGCCTCATTAACTTGATCTGGGAAGTGAAAAGAAAATGAAGTTGTTTCACTTCCTCTTAATAATATTTTTGTTCTGAATTACTTTTCTATTTAAGAACAATTTCCATGCTTTCCTTCCATTTTGAGGCTTGAACTGATACTTAACTAACCTAATCCTAATAAAATTGGAGGAAGTAATTTTTTGAATAATTCTATAATTTCTTTTTTTTTATTTTTGCAGGTTGGGGGACCAGGAGGCAGATCTCAAACAATTGAAAGATCTAAAATGGATTCGTAGCCCTTTTCTTTTAGTAAATGAAAAGACTGTATATTAAGAAAGAAAAGGGCTTAATGTGTCTCAAAAACTGTTACAGAACAAGCAGAAAACATTTGTAACAGTTCATCTAAAGCTGGCTATTTGTGCACTTAAGTTCTGCATGTATACAACTAAACTCTAAGTCAACCATTTAATTACAAAAACCAAGTGACCCAAATTTTTAAATTTTTAGAAACACAGCAACCAAATTGTGTTTTGGAACAAAATTTTATAAGCCTTTAAAAAAAATTATGCATATGTCAAATTGAAGAAATTTGTCAAAGATATATAAATTATTTTTACTTTTTCATTAAGTTGGTTTAAAAATTTGTATTGGCTAATTGTTTCATCTTTTTTTTTTTTTTTAGTTTCTAGACAAATTTTATTAGAAAATGTATTGTTTTTACTTGTTTTTTAATGAAGTATACAATGCTTCTTTTTATTTAAACTTATTGACCCAAAACAAATGTTATGAAAGTTTTATGAATAATTTAATAAAAATATTAATAATTGATTAATAATTATTATTCAATTTTAATTAATATTAATTTATAAGAAGTTTAATTTTAATAATTTAATGGTTATTTGTGTTTGACAAATTATAATACAATTACCATCTCCTTTTCTTTTTAGTAATTTTTTTTAATTCTTTTGAAGAATATGATAAGTTTATGCTATTATTTGATATTTCTTTCATAAAATCAAGAATGTATTTCATTTGTTTCAATTTCCAATTAGGTATATTAAATTGATTTTTCATTAGTTATTTATTTTTTAAAAACCAAATTTATATTTTTGTAACTTGTTACGTGTTTTGTTAAGTTTCAAATTGTGTTAATTTGCTACGTAAAGAATTTATTTTATGTTGTTTATTTAATTAGAAAAGTTATTGTGAAAGTTATGTGTTAGTTATTGTGTAATTTAATTTTTTAAATATTTTAGTTAATCAAGATATTTTTTATGAACTATGAAAGACAACTAAATAGTTCATATTTAACTACTCTTTCAATTTTATGATTTGTATAATTGCAATCCAATAGATGTCATACTACTAATTTAACCTAATTTTTGGCTTATAGCATGTCTACACTTGCTTCCAATTAAAAGTAACTATTTCTTAGTTGTATCTTTTATTTAGAAAAATGAATAATCAATATTTTTATTTAAAATTTAATTTTTGGTATATGTATACATTTGTGTTGTACAATTTTATTTTTGGTATATGTATACATTTGTGTTGTACAGTGTTATATTCTTTGGGATTAAATCTTTATTTTTAAAATCTCCTGTAAAACATATAAACATAAATCACATTAAAAATTTTGCTTTAGTTTTGAAAGGAAAAAGAACAAGTTCCTTAAATGTAAAAATTGATTTAAAAAAATGCTTTTACAAAAAAAAAAAATATTTTTCAAAAAGTAATTTTCTACGAGAATTGAAAAAAAAACTTGTATTCCAAAAGTTTCATTTGAACTGACACTCACAGAAATAATCGAAAATCTTTTTAACTAATCAATTTTTGCTATTAGCTATACACAATCAAGTAAAAACAGGCTTTGAAATGTCATTCCAATATCTATTAGTACATTGAGAAAACTCACAAAACATGCATTTACTTAAGATTATGGATTATATTATGCAGTCAGAATGTAATTTCTAAATTGTATTAATGATATTCCAATGATATAGGAATTTAATTATTATTAATGAATTAATCAATAAATATTAAGTCTTCATGAGATTCTTTTATATTTATTATTTTTTCCTATTAAATTTTTTATTATTGCAATATAATTTTCCTATACCGAATTCTGATTTTAAATGATTTCATTATTGTACATAATTAGAAAATTTTCATTACTTATTGTCAGAAAAAAAATTTATTAATTTTTTTATGAGAATAGGTACTTAAAGTATCCTTAAATGCTCTTTGAAAATTTTTTAAGCTATTGTAATAGAAAAATAATTATTGGTAATTTAAAGAATGCTAATGCATCTTTATCAATAAAAAGTTATTCACTTCTGATTTTTTTTCTTTTAAAAAAAGTTAAATGTGTAATTAAAGTCTAATATTTGAAAAAGTAGACTTATTTAAAAGTAAATTCATTTGTTTTCTTTAGTAAGAAGATTAAATTTTTCTATTACATTTAGAGAAATTTGTCCTAAAAAAGAAAATGCTCCTTAACTCTGTAACTAGTTCGGATATTTTTTTTATATGTTCTCTTCAGTCTTTCATAATTTAACCCTCTAAGTCTTGGTATATGACAACAACTCTCAAAAGTAGTATATTCCAGAATTAATAGATTCATGATTGGTGGGCTATTCGTGTTTGGCGACCAGGGATCAAATTTGAGTAAAGTTCCATTTAGCCCTAAATTATTCTAAAGTGGATAAAGGTGTACCAAACTTGCTTGGTAAGCTAATTTTATCATTTTGAAGTTAAATAAGCCTATGGGCAAATCATTAGTATTTGCTAGTACTTAAATCCCAAATGAAAGATATACACCTATTAACATGGCCAGTAGGCCTATTACAAACATTAATATGAGACTCTGAGGGTTAAATTTTGAAAACTCTTTGGATGTTTCCGCCAGTAACATGAAGTGACCTGATGTGAAAAAACCCTAGATGCGCTTTGGTGCTTTAATGAATTTTAAAGTTATCTTAAATCCTAAATAAATGTATAATGTGCTATTTAAAAATATTTTGTGATATACAACTCTGTGCAATATGAGTTAATGCTATGTGTAAATAGCGATCCCTAGGTGTATTTGCTTATTGTAATTAATGTTTACATAGTTAATTATTTTTCTTCAAATCACGTACACTGCATTTAAGTAATTTTGATGTTGCTATATGTGTGTATTTCTCTATCTAGTCAATGGTTTTTTCAAACTACATATCATTGATTTTTTTATTGTGTAGATTTATTTGACTTTAGATGTTTTATTGAATATTGGAACCTCATATTGTAATTAAATTTATTACATTAATTTTGTTGCAATTGTTTTTTGCATTTTTTCTATTTGTTCTTTTAGCATTTTTGAACATTTAATTTTAGAATCCTGGTATGAAGCACACTATAATTGTAAACTATCTTTCCAATGATAATATTTAATTCTGAGAATACAGTATTTAGTTGACATAGACACTTGACAAGTTAAAATTTTCAATGCTCAAAGTATGTATATATTTTTAATTAATTTTGCTCACTTATTTAGTTGATCCATTATTGAAATGCATATTGTATAATCAGTTAATTTATCTGCATTTCCACAATAGTGCAATTTACTTTGTATAAATATTTATAAGCTGGCAGTGATTGTTCAGAAAGTGTCTTATTGTTAATAGCCTGTTAACGGTTTAGCTTTATTTGCTCGCTAAATATAGTTCCCAATGCAAACCGTATTCTAAATAGCTAAAAGAGTGTTATGTATTATGAAGATTGTGATTACATTTAGCATGCATTCAAAGACTATTTTTCAATAATGGATTTTAAGAAACTTACGGATTTTATAATTTACTAACGTCGGAAAGCAATTAGTTTTACCTCACTAACGGTTATATTACAAATATTTGACAGCTATTTGATATTTTTCTCCGTCGACAGTAACTGGTCGGAATAAATTTGCGTAGTTTCTTAATTAGGAAACATGTAGTTTTAGTACGTTTCTGCCATCATTTCTAAGAACCCACAAGGTAGGAGATGTTTGATCTTCATTGTAATTGAAGGCTATAATTATTTAGGTTCACAATGCTCTTGATTTTTTGATATAAGATTTTGTTGCTGTATAACATGTCACAAGAATAGCAATATAGAGTTCTTAGTTTATCATGCCTAAAGTCCTGGTCAGCAATTAAAGTGTTAAAATTATATGCATATCCTTATTGCTTGGGAGGACATAAGTTTGTCTCATAATTGTAAGTATGATTTCTATTATAATTGCTTGTTGCATCTTTTTTAATAATAGGAAATTTTTTATAGTTTGCCATCAGTTGTTATAACTTTTCTTAAGTGTATTTTTAATTTTTCAAACATTTTGATTTTTATGTGATGCATAAAATTTCTTTACTTACAAAACTAAATGCTATTTTTGTACTATCAGCAAATTTCATTTACGAAACATCAATATAATAATTTTGACTCATAAAAATATGATTAATTAATTTCATAATAAATTCATAGATACTTTATTCTTTTTGCATTATGATATTGAATGAATTTCTAATAATATTGATTCAATTTGTAAATAAATTGCATATCATAGGCTTTACATTCTGTAGAGCTTCGAAAGATCTATTGAGCTAGAGAACTAATGATAATAGATTGTGAGTTTTGTAATTGTTGAGAGATAGATTGGCATGAATGTACGTGTACATACTAAAGAGAAATGGTGCAGAATGAAAATAAATTTTTGATCCATCAAACGATTTCCCAATGCGCATACTGACCAAAAAAGTCAATTTAAAAAAGGGCTTAATTATTAAGGACTTAAGTGCTTTTTTTAAATATTTTTTTTTTCAATGCTATGTGCAGCTATGAAATTTAATATTTCTACATTCAACAAAATAAAACTTTTTTATTGTAATGATTACTAATTTCCTTTCATTGCTTTTTTTAATTATTTATAACAGATTCTTTATATAATATACAACTGATTCATTATGAAGTATCACTGTTATTAAAGCGCTTTATCTTTTCATGTGAGGAAAATGAAACTCACACACAACTGAAAGCTGGATCTATTTGTTAACTACACATTTTATTTTTAAATGTTAGTACACTGTGTATGGGAAAATCAACTTTTTTAATAAAAACCCTTTAATTTGGCATTTATAATCCGAAATTATAAAATGGACACTTTTATTTGGGAATGATCCCGGTAGTTATAAATTTAATAAACACCCAGAACCTTTGTACTAGGATTAAATAACTAGTTAAACTTCAATACATAAAGCCTGCACCATCCAATATAAAGGTTGGTTGGGACGTTTTTAACCAGATCTCCTGGGTTGAAACCTTATTGCCGTGGCAACTTAGAAAAAATTTACTATGCTTCAATTTTAATGGTTGTCTGTTAGACAGCTTGCAGAATCATGTTGACGCCACTTATACATAATATTTTTTGTTTTGTAGAGCTTATGTTGTTGAAATATTTTTTTTTATTTTTGTATAAACTTGCCTTTGATTTTTTTATTTATGATTTAGCCTTTTTGTATCACTTAAAGGTGAATGAGCCCGATCGACCGCAGGTTTCCAAACTAAGGTGCACAGTGTCAATCCAATGGGAAAATGATTATTTTCTATGCCACATTTCTCCAGCTGTATTGAATATTTTTACAAACATTTTTTTTAATGATAAATGTAGGTAACTTACAGGTCTCGATAATCCAACTTTTTGAAATTGCTTCATAATTTTGCGTTAAATTATTTATTGAAAATAAAAATATATTTTAAACAATTTCAAAAAGTGGGATTATAGAGACCTGTAAGTAAGTTATCTACATTTTGTTAAGTTAGTTGTTAAGTTAAGTTGTTTTTAAGTTATCTACATTAACACTGGTTTGGGGACCCGTCCAATTGGCTCATTCCCCCTTAATTCCAATTAATTATAATAAGAGGTTTTGTGTTAGTATTACATGATATTTTAAATTATACTCCATTCTGTTATTTAATTTTTTAATAATTTCTGATGATGTAAAAATAGCTAAATTTATATGAATGGATGTTTTAGCCATTCGGAGACTACAATTTTTAAGCTTGATTGATTTATAATTTTTTTTATGGACAATGAATAGTTAAAAATATGAAACTACAGTACTATCTACCTAAAGAGTGTTATCGAAAACAGTATCTACATTCGAGGGAAAAATACATATTTAGAACAAATTATGCAGACTTCAATTTAAAAAATGCATAATTTTGTAATAAATTCTTTAAACATTTGTACAATAACCTCGATAAAACTTGCTTAATGTATATTTTTGTTCACAAAAGCTCCTCATAGTGAACAAATCCCATAGAATTTTAAATTTTGTTCTATATAGATTATTTATGAAATTGTAAAAGTATTATAATAAACACATACATTTTTGTTGCATTCCCATATATATATATAGTGTGTGATTTTTCCTTGTATAAATGTACAACAGTTTGTTACTGATTTCTCTACTACATGTTTTGTATCCTATTAGTCGATGTGCAATTCAGCCCAAACTGTTCTCAGCATATGCAAATTAAAACTTAATAAAGTATTGTACAAAATATTTAGTTTTCTTTTTTTTCTTTGTTGATATTGCTTATTTTTTGTATAGATTCTTTATTGATGTTCGGTAATTTTTGTATTTCATTATGCTTAATATTCAGTTTACAGAATAAATTGTTTTCAAGCTTAATTACATTTGACATTAATACACACAATGATAGTTTAGATAATTTAGTTTAGATAATAATAGTTTAGACAAAAATATTTTTTAAATCTGAATAAATATGATGTTCAAAATTGGCTGAAGTGGAACTATCACTTTCAATTTAATATTTTTAAAACACATTTTTGAGGGCTTTTTTTTATTAAATTTTATCAAAGGCAAAGTGACTGAAATATATTATATATTTTGGAAATCTTAAGTAAATAGAGTAATATAGAAATAAACAAATAGAAATAAGTTTTCAAAACTGTCTTAAATGGAACTGTTACTTTCATTTTATAATTTAACATTGTCAAATAACATTTTTGAGGGATTTATTTTTAATTCTATTCAAGCATAGACTTAAAGAAAAAGTGGCTGAAATATATTTGATTTTTTGTGAAGATCGAAAAAAATGTAAAGAAAAAAATAATCTCTTTTTGGCAATTTCTTACATATAGTATAAACTATTTTTATATGAAAGTATTTTCTCAAAATAAAAGACATGCGTTTTATTTATATTGTTAATATAATTTTGTGTCGTACTCATAACTAATATACTAAAAAACTCAATATAAAACTGAATGAAAGAGAAACTAATAACTAGATTTAAAATATTTACTTGTTTGGAGCTTTAATAAAAAAATATTCGAAATTCCATTTATTTACTGTGAATAGATTTTTTTTTTATTTAAACTCCTAGTGTAATATTCATATTAAATTAAAAGGAAACTTATTATTTTTAATGGCATAATATTTATTTGAAAAAATGTTTCAATAATTGTTTTATTAACGAAAACTTGGAATATGGCAACACCAGTACTAGTTCCTATAGCAACAATCCCCAAAACGTAAACAAATTCATAAACTTTAAGAAAAAAATTGAAAAGTATAAATTAAAAATGTTTATTCACTTACTATCTATTTAATTCAATTGAATATGTACAAAGTGAAACTTTTAGTAATAGGACCCTGTGAGGTAATGTGATACTTCAAATATTTTGTTTAATTAACATGTTTGTTGTTCATTTAGGTGGGGAGGGGATAATGTATTGTAAACCATTTATTACATGTATTGGTACGATTCTCCTGCATATAATGAATTCTCACTTTTTACCTTCTCTAATAAATTACGAAAAATATTTATTTATAATGCTACCTTATTTTGCTTCAAAAAGATAATAAAAAAACCTCAAAAAAAACTTTAATGAGATACTTTCACTTAGAGATGAAGATTGAAGAAGTCTGATAAAGGTCAGATTAGCAGTTAAGAGCTAATTAAAGCTCCAAGTTAAAATTACTTGGTCAAAGCAACAGGGTTATAAATAGGGATAGAGCAATAAGGAATCGCTAAATTATTTTGTTTAATTAACATTCTTGCATTTGCCAAACATTTACTTATATAAGCACTATGCAGCAACTGAATAAATTAAATTAACTTTTTAACGACAGTTAAAATAATTTATTTATTTTAGTGCGGAAAATCAGTGGTTTCAAACTTTCTAGCAGATGCGACTGAAAGCATTCCAATTGAATACTATCCTACACAAGGTGTCAGGTAAGTAAAGCACTGATTAAAATGCAGTTTCTGTTTAAAGACGAGAGAAGTTCCTTTTGCAAAATAGCTATATAAGACAAGGGCCATATTTTTACAAGTATTTCCATAAGCTATAGCCCAGTTGCTCTCTATTGTTCATATTAGCTAAATTCATTTGTTTCATACAAATGAATAGAGTTAGGGGGCATCCATTAATCACATGATGTGATTATAGCATTTTTTTAACCCCCCATCTGGAAGATAATATAACATGAGGTTTTTTAAATTCTGTATTTTTCAAATTATATATTTGTATTTTATTTGATAGTTTTTTTTTTAAATCTCCAACATTTTGAAATAAGATAAATATTATCATATAAGATTTTAAGTCGAGAAACATATTTTACTGAATTTAAACTATATTTTCTCGCTATTTTACATTAACTTTTGTGCGGGGAAATTACGTGGTATTTGTTGGGACACCCCATTCCCCCACGTGATATTTTGTGGTACTCGACTTTACCCCCCACCCCTAAATGAATCACGTAATTTATGGACACCCCCTTATTTGGTATTTCTGTCAAATTTTACACTTAACGCATTAAATAAGAAACCATTTATGCATGTTGAGCTAGAGATTTATTACCAATTACTAAAACATTAGTACCAAGAAAGAAAACAACCAACTACACAAAATTAAAAAACCGTTAAAACTTAAATCGCTAGATTTCAAAGTTGAACAGTTTCTTGAAAAGCGATCACGTTACTTTACAACCAATGCACGGTTGCAACCAAAGCACACTTTGCACGCACATTAAAGAATTTTTTTTTTTGCTTCAACAGTTTCAATCTTTTTAAACATAAAATTATTTAGTTTTAATTTAACTGCAATATTAATGGTCGAAATGATAAATTACCTAATTAAATTAGTTGCATTAGTAATACATCAACCGCCTTTTCTTCTTCTGCATTAAAATTTTCTCTGCAATGTGGAACCACAGCAAACCTAAACCTATAAATTTCTGACTTTTGGGTTTTGGCTCTATGTATTTCCCTTTTTTTGCTGTCGAATTTCTCTCTTGACTTAATTATTATTCTGTTGAAATCATTTATATATGTTTTTTTTAAAAATAGTGTTTATTTAAATACTTTTAATTACTTGTTGTAGGATCTTAGAATTTGAAAGTGACAGTTTGACTGTAGGTGGTCGTGTAGGCAAAGCTGAAGTAGAGCTATGGGACTGCAGTGGAGATACAAAGTTAGTAAGCTTTTTTTAAATATTAAAGTGAAAAAATTAAATTGTTTTTAAAAAAATCAATTAAACTATTAAATTGTTTAAAACTTGAAAATAAAAATAATTAATTATTTTAACAATTGAATTATTTGAAAAATTAATTTTTATCAAACCATACAATATGTATAATCAGTTTCCCCTTATTTCTTATTAAAAAAGTAATTTCAAAAGAAATAGTACTAATTAAATGATTTTAACACTTGTTCTAGTATGTTTTTTATCTGTGCCAAAGGCTACTTAACTAAATGATTTTGTTCTTAATTAAGTTTGTTTGTTAATCTTAATTAAGTAAGTTGTATTATGTTTATAATATAACTAATACTATGTTGTACATAATATTTTATTGCACTTTAGTAAAAGTTCTAATATAGTATAATTTTCTTAGATCAATAATTTATTTACTTTTTTGCAGATTCGAAAACTGTTGGCCTGCTTTAATGAAAGATGCCAATGGCATTATATTTGTATACAATGTTGATTTCTCTAATATAAGAAAAGAAATGGATATGTGGTATGTATATTGCAATATATACTTTAAATATATGTAAATTATACAACAAAGTTCAAAGTTTGTCTGATTTCTAAACCTAACTGAGGCATGTTGACTTAAGCATTTTTAATCTTTCAATAAAATAAAGGAAGATATTGATCCAGGAATGATGTTAGAGTGGATTGACGGAATAAGATAGATATTTTTAATTTTAATATTTTATTTAATATGTTTATGACTATCATAAAATTCAAAAGTTTAAAAAAGTAACTTTTTTAAAGTTTTCCCAATGTTCTCAATTTTTTATTCCTAAGTTCTTTCAGACCATAGTACCTGTACCTAGTACAGTAAACTAATCTGTAATACTACAATTTGTTAATTACATTCATATATTACAAATAAATTGGGTCATTTTGTGAACGTAAATGTCTATGTTAATTGGCCAAATTTTTATACCCCATTATTATTTGTTTACAATCTTTTAGGTATGCCAATTTTGTTCAAGTTCAGGGACTAAAAGACAGCCAATGTCTGGTTTGCTGCCATCGAAAACCAAATCAACATGAAACTCGGTCTTCAGAACTCTGTAAGCTTCTGTATTGTCAATCCGATCTGTTAGTTTTTAATTTCTTGTTTATATTAATTTTGTTTTAAATATGTATTTAAAGTAAGAGTTCCCTTAAATATTTATTTTCTTTTTATAATGTCATTTAGAGATACCTGAAGCAAATATTGTGATGGTATTTGATTGCTTTTTCCCATAATGCTTGCTGTATTTAAGCCACATATTGTTAGCATTGAAACATTAATTTATTAATAAATTAGCTCAACGAAAATCAACCTATCAACACTTTTTAAACACATCTTGTGGTACAATATATCTGTTTCAGATAAATTTTAAGTTCCGTAACGTTCGTGTGCTATAAAGTAATATCTATCTGACAGAAAAAGTTTATATTATGTATTGCCTTTTAGTAACAGGTAACATGACTGTAAGCTAGTGGCAAACATGAACTTTTGTTTTGGTAATATGTAATGGTATAAGTAACTTAACTAGTTTTTTTGCTGTAATATTACTGTTCTCCAACATGCAGTGTGAAGAACTTTTGATTAATCTTCGTTTAAATTAAGGGAGAATAGAAGCGGTAGCTGGGTCTCCGAACCAAAGTCTTCTTTCTGTGTTAATTCAATAATAACAAAAATAATTTTACTAGCCGAATTACTCTGGCTGTATTGAATATTTTTACAAATGTTTTTTTTTTTTTATAATTACTTCTGGCTTACATTATATAACTTTTTAAATTTGGTTTGAACATTCATTTTATTTTTTAAAAATATTTACACCACAAAATATTCGGACCAATTAAAAAAAAATTGGTATCAAGGTACATTGAAGTCAACTACATTTATCATGCAAAAATACTTAATACCGCCAGAGTAATTTTGCTTAGAAAATTATTTTTTCTATTGGATACACACATAAAATACTTCGGAAGGGAGACCTGGCTACTTCTCTCATTCCCCCTTAATAGCAAAATTTTCAAATTGCTTCTTTCACTCTTGGTTTTATCAATGATGTTAAGACTTTTCTGAAGTCTGGAAATAGCTATGGGCTTGGGCTTTAAAATGTTACTTTGTCATTGCATTGTATATCATCAAAATATTTATGTCTTTTAAAGTAACCTTCAAAAATTATATATTTTTTTATCTAGCTAGTCTCTTCTCGAGAATACATTGGATCCAAACCAACATTGAAGATAACGGAAACGCCCTCCGAAGAGAATTCAATGCTTTTCTTCAACGCCTCCTAAGTAACCTTAGTGAACGGAGGGAACAAGAGGAACTGAGCATTCTCAATCAGCATTAGTAGAACCTTACAGAGTTCTTTTGCTTCCTGCGAAAACTCCTGTAAATTGGTTTTGTTTTACTATGGGCTACTTCCATGCAGAATTACCCTTTCTGTAGTGTAAGTCATACATGTTAGAAAGTAATTGAAGAGCTTAGTGGAAGAACATGCTAAGGGACATTTTTGAAAAAATTGAGATTTTTGTGTCAATGAACATGTTATTCTCTCCTTTAAAAAAAGATAACATCCCCCCTTTTCATAAACTTTAAGTTAAGTATATTTTTTATGGTTTGCAAGTTCAGGCAGTTTTTAACAGATTTGGGTGCAACAAAAAACTTTAAAAGCTCATTTTCACGTTTTTACCTTTTTGTCACTTAGCATGTTCTTTCACTAAACTCTTCAATTACCGCTACAACTTTTAACATTAAATGAAATAATTTAAGCAAAATAGTTTATCTACACTTACTTCAACTAAATAATGTAACCTGTTCTATTTAATATATATTTTTTTAATTTAAAAAGCTTTTATCACGTTTGAATTACACTACAAAAATCTTCAAGTACATGGAATCAGCCTAAGGTACAGTGAAGCTCATGGAAATTCATCTGGAATTTCTAAACCTAAACTCCTCGGCACAATAGCCTTTTAGTTGGCCAAGGTCTACAGTGCCCATTTTAGCTTACATGACCAAGGGCTCTGGGGTGCTAGTCATATGTCCCTGTTAGGTGGTTAACCTCACACTGAGCCCACAGTGTTTAATTCCCAAGCATGCTGGGTCCTCATTTTATCGAACCACAAGGGATGAAAGGAGGAGTCAACCTCGCCCCATCCGGGACTTGATCCCCGGACTTGTGGGATGGCAATGCAAAGCGTTGCTACTGGGCCTCATCTGGAATTTCACAGGGTTTCTTTATGTCTCCTGGAAATCTTGAAAATTGCTTTAATTTTCTAGGTTTTCATGGAAATGAATTTGAAATGTCACAGAATTCCCATGACCCCTGAAAATTACTCAAGTTCCCATAAAGTCATGTAAAACTCTAGGAATTGGCCTTCTCAATTAGCATTAGTGGAGTTTCACAGGATTCATAAGTCTCCTGGAAAACTCTTGTAAATGGATTTGGCTTTTCTAAGGTCTTGTGAAGCTCATGGAAATTCTTCTGGAATTTCACAGGTTTTTTTTATGGCTCTAGAAAATTGCTTTAATTTTCTAATATCTTTTAGTTTTCGTAGAACCCTGAAAACTCTAGAAAAGGAATTCAGAACCTTTCAGGATTCTTAGGTTTCCTGGAAGTTGATTTATTTTTTCTGGGTTCTGTGAAATTCATAGAAATTATTTTTGGGACTTGACCAGGTTGATTACTCCTAGAAATCTATAAAATTGTTCTTGATTTTTATGGAAATGAATTTGAAATTTCTCAGAGTTTCCATACCTACTAGATTTTGCTCTAGTTTCCATTGACTCGTATGAAACCCCAGGAAATGAATTTGGAACCTTACATGAACTTTGTAGGATTTCCAAGAAATTGGTTTATTTTTTTCCAAGGTTCTGTGAAACTCGTAGAAATTATTTTGGAATTTAAACGAGTTTCTATGTTTCTTGGAAATTTGTTTTACTTTCTTGGAAATTTATTGAAAGTTACACAAGGTTCCTATGCTTTCCGGAAAACTAATAGAACTTTGTTTTATGTATTAAAGGTTAGCTAGAAATATTATGGAAATTTAAATGAAATTTCACAGGATTCTGGAGAAAGTTCTAGAAAAATTTCCTGGAAATTAAAACACAAAATGTAATATTTTAAGTTCTTTTGGTGTTCTACCTGAGGATTTACATATTATTTCTGAAATCAGTTTTGTATGTTCTAGTCAGTTGGTAAAAAGTGCCGTTGATAACAGTTAACACTTTTAGCAAATTTTTTTCTTTATTTTTTAGAGAATTGCAAGGCTTTTTTTTATAACTTTATAATGCTTAGAGTTGGCTGCTAATTAAATGTTTACAAATATTTGTATGGTTGATTTTCCACACACTTAAAAAAAAAATGTACCTTTTTTATTTTATTGAATAGTTTTGGATTTTATTATGATTATTTTATAAAGTTGTTTAATGGCAGTATGTCAGATTAAATGTTTTAAAATTAAGAGTTATATGGTTGTGCATACTTTTTTTTAGATCATCATTGTTTATTAAGTTGTTTTTTTATAGTATATAAAATTAAGAGCTATATTTTATTCTAATAATTACCATACTTTTAGGGCCATTTCATGTCAAATATTTAGATAAAAAGGTGTGACGGCATTATCAGAATCTCCTCAATATGTGAAACTTCATATTGCAATTTGAAACTCAAACATATTTTCAAAAAAATTGCACTTTGTTTTTTAAAAAAATACCCGTTGTTTAATTTAAACTGCTATTATTAATACATTTGTCTTTTAAAACACCTTTGAAAATTTGTACTGAATATTTTGTTACTCTTCTACTTTTTTAACAAATGTTTTCTAATTAAAAAGTAATTGATCAAGCAAATAATTAATACTGTGTTTAAATTTACTTTTCATTAAATTTCAAATACAATAGCAATAAATGCACAGACTTTATTGAAAACTTAAATAGTTAAAGTTATGTTATTTTAATTTTCATAAATATATAGAAAAATATAATGGTTTTCTTAACACAGTTTTTAAAAAATATGGATAGTATATTGTTTTCTTTAAAAAAGGTATGCATATTTTACTATCAGAAACTATATTAAAAAAATCTATCCATAATTACAAACCAATATTTATTATTTTAATTTGTGTCACATTTCTTATTTATTCATTTTAAAATAAAGTAACATAATCTTGTAAATTTGTACTAAATTTTGCATGAAAATACACAGACCGTGAAAGCAAAGGAGGTTCGAAATTATGAGTTGCGTTATGGTAGTTGTAGTGCGATGTTTATCCAACCAACCATAAAATCTGATCGACAACGAGTCATGGACTTAAAGAATGGTAACACTTCCGACTGCCTATTCTAGCCTCTTTAATGCAGCCCCATACTCCTCGTAATTTTGAGCCGCAATCAAACAAACAGAAACACTTGAATAGAATCCACAAAAAACCTCGTAACGACATCGTTTCGATATCAGACAACGAACAAATTTCTTGTGCAACATCCCGTATACACAAGTTTGGCTAACATCACTTGGGTGTTATAGGTATAGCCTGACCAGATTTGTTTCACTGATTAACATTTTGACTATGAAGTCACCATTAAATTTTCATAAATTACATTTATTTACGTTGTTTTTGTTTGAAAAAATTAAGTAGAGATTATTTGCACAATTTTTACAGCTTGGTAGTTGTATAAAAAACTAAACTGTACTGCGAAATGCAGCACGTCTGGTCACCATAGTTATAGGTAGTCCACCATAGTCATAGGTAGTCAAGATACAAACCAAGCTTAATTTGTTAGACTTCGGTGTTCTGACTGGAACGGCATTTTGGGAAACACAATAAGTCGTTGGATGATGCACCTCCTGCTGATGATGGTGCTGAAGAACTTGCCCACCGCTAATAAGTATTCCAGTCCATGATAACGTCGCATTATTCTATGTCTTTACTACCAAGTACTGATATCGTCAGTGATGAAGATGGTGCTGAAGAGCTTTGGCGATGACGCCCACCGCCAACAAGTGTTTCAGTCCATTATAACGTCGAGTTATAATACTATGTTTTCATTGCCAAGTGCTGATATTTTCAATGATGATGATGGTGCTGAAGAATTTTGGCGATTACGCCCACCGCCAACAAGTGTTCCAGCCCATGATTTCCATGGTGCTTGTGGGGCATCGCATCAGCCTCGCCCATAAAACTCGCCAAAAACACAACACAGAAGACCGCCATAATGGTCAAATTAGCAATGGAGGACAGCATTTCGAATGTAGTCGTTTCTTTCTCGAGAACACAAGCAGTTATGAATTTGTTTGAGAAGGTATTTAATATTTATAGTCGATTTTAAGATTTCCGTTTAGGAAACTTTTAATTGGTAGTTCCCGGTGGTTACGGTATTATATAGCTTTTTTTAAAACAAAAAAAAATCCTATCCTTTTTGATTAAAAATTTTCATAAATATATATTCCTTTTGATTGTGACTGATAGTGCGAGAGGTTAATAAGGATAAAAAACAGATAAAAACAAAACGAGATTAAAATTAATCTCATGGGAAAATGTAGAAAGCAAACTAAAATGAGCTTCCATTTCCTTTTGGGTTATGTATGAGATTAAGTTTATCACTGTTTCTTGCTTGGAGAACTAATATGGATTAAAAAGTTTATTGAATTACTTATGCAAAAATTTGATTTTGCTATTTTAAGTATGATATACTAATATGTAATGCATCACTAACCGAGTATATTAGAATCTAAACTGAAATTCCCCGATAGCGGCCGAAAAACCTTACTTTAATCATTTCAGTTCCAGTGATGCGGCGATCTATATACCGAGGAAAATAGAAATCCAGAAACAGTATTTTATTTTATTCTTATAAATACGGGGGGTTGGGAAGCCCAGTTGGTAAGAGGCGCTTGCCTTGCCGTCTGGGAAATTGAACTGAGGGTTGGGACATACCATGGACGTCACATGTCACACTCTGTGGACTTAAAAAAACTAAAATAAAAAAGAAAATCTTTTATAAATTTTTCTGTTCGATTCTCTATGAACTGTATTATGATTTTTAGCCTACTTTTCTTTTTTTAATTCGAAAGAATTAAAAAAATGAAAAAGTAGGTATTGACATGCGGTCGATGTCCGTCTGTCCGTCTGTCCGTCCGTACCCCCCTTCCAAAATCGGTTCTAATCATCGGATCTTAAAAATTCTTTTTTTGTTAGAAAGCTATAACCTCAGATACCCAACTTTCATACTTTTTGTCCGTCTGTCTGTACGTCCGGACGGACATAAATCTACTATCTGTCGGCGAATTTCCCATTGAATTAGCATTGAAATTCAATTTTGAGTCATTTAAATCACTGTAGGTATTGAAATGCGGTTGATGTCCAACTGTCTGTCTGTCCATCTGTCTGTCTGTTCGTATGTCTGTCTGTTCGTATGTCTGTCCGTCTGTCTGTCCGCCTGTCTGTCCGTTTGTCTGTCTGTCTGTACCCCCCTTCCAAAATCGGTTCTAATCATCGGATCTTAAAAATTCTTTTTTTGTTAGAAAGCTATGACCTCAGATACCCAACTTTCATACTTTTTTGTCCGTCTGTCTGTACGTCCGGACGGACATAAATCTACTATCTGTCGGCGAATTTCCCGTTGAATTAGCATTGAAATTCAATTTTGAGTCATTTAAATCACTGTAGGTATTGAAATGCGGTTGATGTCCATCTGTCTGTCTGTCCATCTGTCTGTCTGTTCGTATGTCTGTCTGTTCGTATGTCTGTCCGTCTGTCTGTCCGCCTGTCTGTCCGTTTGTCTGTCTGTCTGTACCCCCCTTCCAAAATCGGTTCTAATCATCGGATCTTAAAAATTCTTTTTTTGTTAGAAAGCTATGACCTCAGATACCCAACTTTCATACTTTTTGTCCGTCTGTCTGTACGTCCGGACGGACATAAATCTACTATCTGTCGGCGAATTTCCCGTTGAATTAGCATTGAAATTCAATTTTGAGTCATTTAAATCACTGTAGGTATTGAAATGCGGTTGATGTCCATCTGTCTGTCTGTTCGTATGTCTGTCTGTCTTTCCGTCTGTCTGTCTGTCTGTCCGTATCCCTCTTCCAAAATCGGTTCTAATCATCGGATCTTAAAAATTCTTTTTTTGTTAGAAAGCTATGACCTCAGATACCCAACTTTCATACTTTTTGTCCGTCTGTCTATACGTCTGGACGGATATAAATCTACTATCTTTCGGCGAATTTCCCATTGAATTAACATTGAAATTCAATTTTGAGTCATTTAAATCACTGTTGCCAAATCAACAATGGCATGAGAAACTTTATTTATTTAAACATATTTGAAGCAAAATAATATTTTCATGAATCAGTTTGGAAAGACGTCATAAAGTGTAGCACAATTCGATTCTTTGATTATTTATTAATTATCTACCAAGAAAGCAGCAAGGCATACTTTTGCATGCAATTATGCTTAGTTTTAATTTACATTTCTTATTTTTTAATGCAGTTCGGAGTAGTTTCATTACTTTTGTTATTAATAAATATTTAATTATTCTTCGAACTACAAATAAATCACGAGCAGATGATAAATAATATTTAATTAATTTGCGAAAGAATATTAAGGAAAATAGTTGATTTTGGCTTTTAGAAGTTTAAATTATAGCTGGGTGCTGTGTTTCGATTTTTTTTTTCTAATGTGTATAAATCTAGTGTAGAAACGGCTGTTGATGATATTTACTTTTGGAACATAGTTTTTTTTCCCGATTAGAACTTCAGTAAGTATTTAAGTAACAGGAAAGTAGGCTATTTTAGTTCTTTATGAACTTCTTGTTTCCTAAGTAACCTTGTTTTTAAAAGTCTACATTACTTATGAAAACTGGCGGAGACAAGAATGGTTCGGGTTTTTTCGCGATTGATCCATTTTGGCAAAAACACTACACCACGATTTGAATGGTTTTTAATTCTGCTGTCTTTTTCGATCTTTGACAAGATTCTTCATTGAGAAAGAACAATCTTTTATTTATAAACAGAAGTTTTTCTTTGGTGACGACTAATGCTTGAAACTACGCGACCGAAGTTCGAAAAAATTACACAGAGTAGATTTACGTTTCACGGTCACTATAAAACAGTTTTTAGTTGGGTGGAATTATTGTCGCGATAGTGCTACTCGAGGGTTATTGGCGAAGGCGTTGTAATTTAGAATTACAGTCAAGTGATAGAAGAATTTAGAATTATACAGTAGGCACTTTGGAACGTATTTATCGTGAAATGTGTTATTATTCGTCGATGTTTTAGGCTGCACAAACCAATCATAATTTGACAGGTATTTTGTCAATGCCGACTGGGCTCATTAGCCCCATAATAGTTTTTCATCCTATAATTAAAAAATATCATGTTTTTAAAAGTTATACAAACACTTTTTGGAAATAACCATTTAAATTTTATTCGTAGTCTTCGTTTTGTATTGGTTAATACGTGCCTATACTGGTTGTCTGATAATGTGCTACTACAAAAGTTGTGACGAAGATTTTCTGTCTTATTAGCTGGTCCGTTGCGTGTTTGGGAAGGGGGGCATTGCTCTACTGAGCTGTATAGTCCGTCCCAAAAGTTTAGACAAAATACGTTTTGACTCACAATTTTTACACAGATTTCACTGAAAAGGTTTTATTGAAAAATTTTGTGGTAGTAATGGTCAGGGAAGTATAAATAATTACTTAAAATATCATGAATCACAAAGAAAACAACAAATAATAAATTTTATTGGAATTAATTGTAAAAAGTACCCAAAAAATCTCATATATATAGAGAGAATCAATTTAATGCACGTTTAATGGCTTAATTTCGCATTTTTATTGCTTGAATTGTTTATTTTTTATATGAAACACGGTATCCGGTGAATTTAAAAGATTTAGTAGCACTCTAGGTTCAATTACATACCAAACATCATGTATCGCCGTTTTAACTCTTTTTATGGTGAAATATTTGCTTCAAATTTACAAGTTAACATCTCTATTCAATCTAAATACAGACCGAATGCCTCATTCTATCACTTTAAAGTTTTACCACGATTTCGATAATTTGGAGACATGCTGCATAGACCTTTTCTCTCGATGAAACGTGCATTTTTTGTGACTCAAAAAATGTCCGTCTAAACTTTTGAGACGGACTATAATAGGATTTTATGTAGATCTTCCTGTTATCATAAATATTTCGCTAATCCCTCCAAAAAAAAGTACGCCAAATCATCGAAATGTGTTTTTTTTTAAAATCCTAATTGAGATTCTGACTTGAAATTACATTACTTTTCAATTAAAGAGATTAATGGAAGAACGTGCTAAGTAAAAAAAAGTGAAAACGAGAAAATGAGATTTAAAGTTTTCCGTTTGCACTTAGGTACGTTAAAAACGGCACTTATAAAAGGTAAAAAAATATACTTAACTTAAAATTTATGAAAAGGGGGGATCTTGTTAGTTTTAAATGAGGGGATAAATGTTCATTGACACAAAAATCTTAAAAGCTCTTCCATTATGATTCCATTAGCCTCCTATTTCATAGAGTATTGCGATGGTGAGAAGAAAAGAAAGACTTCAAAAAAAAAATTAAAAATAGATTTCCTTTATTAAAAGTTATATACATGGAGTTCTCAATATCAATATATCATGTAAAAATATTAACTTTATTATAAATTAATCAAAGCTACGCAATTAATTTACAGTGTCCGGTTTAAATAAAACAGCTCCATGTCGTTGCATATAGACTCAGCTGTAGTCACGCCGGTTTTGTTGGTTTAGGATAGTCAATGTTCGACCAACTTTAATAAAAAAGTCTTTCAACCTTGGGATGTTGCTTATATCACCAAAAACATCCTACAGTCTAGTAAACACCCCAAGCACTCGTAAATCGTAGTCATGTTTAGCTGGTTGAAGGTTGGCATTTTGGCAATGCTCAGCCTACTTTTATCTCAGAAATCTTGGAGCCATATAGGGCGGAGTATAAAACCACCCACATAAACATAGTCACAGTTTAAATTCTATCTGAGTCCTACAATAAGATGCCTGTCATTTTATATAATGGGATTGTTTCAGATGATGTAACGCTTTTGTTTTCATTTTTCCGCACCCTGCAATTTTATTGGTTGCTTCGGTTTCACTTACAAAATGACCGTCATAGATAAAAAGAAACTTTTCTTTCTATCCAAAATTTCCTGATTGATTTGAACAACCAGCAGCACAGCAAGAAGTTGGCATTTTGAAAATTTAACAAGTAAATTATTCCTAGAAAACTCATTTTCGAATACCAAAAAAAAAGTAATTCCAGACAAAAAATGAAAACAAGACCAGTTTAGCTGTTGCTATTCACAATGTGGAACAACCCCATAGTATCGGTTTGTAGATGGTTAGAAAATAATGACGTCACCATAGTTTGCAAATGTGTGATGTCATCTATGTCGATGCTCATTTGCTCCACCTACACCTAGCTACCATCACAGCTTTTTGGCTCCACCTACTTGTCAGTGTTTCTATAGTGGCTAAAAGGTATAGTGTTACAAGCCCATTCAAAAACAGGTTCATAAAAATTATACACTTGTTAAGGGGGAATGGGCGCGCTGGACCGCGTGTCTCCAAAGCAAAGTGCATCAGTGTGGAGGGAAAAAATATTTTCTCTGGCATATTTCTCCGGCTGTATTGAATATTTTTACAAACGGATTTTTTATGTGATAAATGTAGCTGACTTAAGGTCCCGACAATCCCACTTTTTGAAATTGGTTCGAATATTTTTTTAAATTTTTAATAAATAATTTTACAAAAAAGTATTCGAAGCAATTTTAAAAAGTGGGTATATAGATACCTGTAAGTTAGGTACATTTATTATTAAAAAAAAAAACGTTTGTAAAAATATTCAATACAGCCGGAGAAATATGGCAGAGAAAATAGTTATTTTCCCATTGGATTAATAACTGAGGCACTTGAGTTTGGAGACCCGCGTTCCAGCGCGCCCATTCTCCCTTAAAGAGCGCTGATCAAGAAAGTCTACTGAAATTGTACTGTTGTCCACACTGGCGATGGCAACGACAACGTGTGTACGAGCACGTGCAGTTCAATCCTGAGCACCACATGATGAAATGCACATACTCGCTCAAGCGCAGTTGTTGTTATTTATACCTTTACCATCGCCAGTGTTTCCAAAAACAAAACAAGTTGGTTTGTTACAGAATCGGTCACTTAAACCGCTTCCACACAACATTTGTGCTCAACAGGAAACACTATTTATACCTACACCACAGAAAGAAATTAGCCAAACAGCGGCTTTAGCTAGTAGTAATTCCAAAATTAACTAAATATTCTTTTGCAGATTTAATAATTAATATTTATCGTTTGCTAATTTTTTTTCGAAGTTCGAGGAATAATGATATATTTTTTATTAAATATATTTTAGTAGCCACCAGTTTACAGTTCGAAATGCATATTTTTTATGCAAAGTTAGAATTCTTTATGCATATTTTTTCATACATATATAATGAACCATCAAAAGAACTCTATTGTGATATTACAACAATCCAAACTGAATTATATCACATAAATAAATATTCTTCAAAATTTTTTATTTTAAATAAAGTTTCTCGTACGTTTAAAGAAATAGCAACAGTGAAAATATTGAATAAATAAATTTGGCTAGTTTCATTTAAATTTTATTTCGAATATTCAATAATTATTACTTATCGTTTGAAAAAATTAATCTATATTAAAAAAAAAAATATGTAATATTCCTCGCTTTTAAATAGAATGAAAATATTTCATATCAACATACGAAGAATCTCGTAGTGAAATATATTTGACGTCATTTCGAACTGATCGATGTCGCAAAAATAAATTCATTTTAATTTATTGTCTAAAAGAATTAAAGTTTTTCGAGCGATTGTTGCGAATGGCAATGGTGAGTTAATTCTAATAATACGTTGAATAATACATGCTAAATTTGGCTAGTTTCATTTATTTTATTTCGAAAATTCAATAATTATTACTTATCGTTTGCAAAAATTAATTTATATTTCAAAGAATAAATATGTAATATTCCTCGCTTTTAAATAGAATTAAAACATTTCATATCAACGTACAAAGAATCTCGTAGTGAAATATATTTGACGTCATTTCAAACTGATCGATGTCGCAAAAATAAATTTATTTTAATTTGTTGTTTAAAATAATTAAAGTTTCTGAAGCGATTGTTGCGATGGCAATGGTGATTTAATGGGGTTGTTTCACGGAGGATCTGGCAATAGCTATGCGGTTTTGTTTGCATGTCTATTTTGATCATAGATATCATAATTAAAGTATTAGATTGGCTGATCACGTGACCTCCAATGCTAACGACGGGACGCGTATGGAGGCTTTTTTGGTAGGCATAATGGCCAGTGTTGCTGCCACTTTAGGAGAAAAATACTACGAAAAAATACTATTAATTCTAAAATTACAAAAAAATACTAGAAAAGGATTTAAAGTCACTATAAATATTCCAAAATGCAGCTAGTATTTTTATGATTTTTTTTTTTGTAATTTTAAAATAACTCTAAAATTACAAAAAAATATCGTAAAAATACTAGCTGCATTTTGGAATCTTTTTAGTGACTTTAAAAATACGTGAAACGCTTTGCTAGTATTTTTATGGAATGTTTTTGTAAAATTTTAGAATTACATGGTATTTTTTCGTAGTTTTTCTCCTAAAACTGGTGGCAATACTGTTGGAAGACATCAACATAGACCATAGAGGTATGAAAGAGAATAGAGAGGTCCATGTATATGCGCAGTAGCGCACAAATGAAGCAGGCTAGAGCAATGCATTTTGGGATACCTCAGTGCCAGTTTCGGTCACTATGTTATGCGCAGTAGCTCAAAACACCGCTAGAGCGGTGCATCTTGGGACACCTCAGTGCCAGTATGTGATGCGCAGTAGCTCGAAAAACCTGACAGCCCTGCTTCAAACCATTTGAACTCATAGACCCCTCTACCTCTCCTTCCTAACTCTATGACATAGACATGCAAACAAAACCGCATAGCTATTGCCAGATCCTCCGTGAAACAAGCCCATTCTAATAAAAATGGCTTCCTATCTTTTTAAATGAGCGTTAAATTTTGCAGTTTTTTTAAATAATTGAAGTACTTCGAATTCGAATTCTTTTCTGAAATTTTAAATGTATTCTAATTTCGATGCGCTGAATTTTTTGACGTATCACACTTCCCCGTAGCATTTGTAGTTTGGATATGAAAGTGGGTGACGGACGGACAGACAGACTGAATGATTATAATAACTTCCACTTTTTACGTTATAAACGTAGTGTGGAAGCTAAAATGAACTGATTTTCGGTTGAACAGGTTCAGCGTAAGAACTGGTGTTTGTCGGTATAACTGAAGGCAAATACCGATTTTTCGGTTTACCATTCTAGTTTTCCATCCCTTAACCTGTATCGTTTTGAGGAAACTTTTATTGCTAGCAGAACAATATAGCGGTTGACACACTAGTTCTTTTAGCCACTATAGTGTATCATGTCACCTATATCATTAGTGTGACTGGATATTCGTTTTGGCTTCGCCTACTTTCCAGTGATTCTCGCCATGTATGTTGATATGTTTATTTATAGTTAACTACCGATCGTCTATTTTTTTATATACTGGACAAGCACCTTATTATAGAAAGCTATATATCTATGCTTCCTCTTGCTTTTCATTTATCTCAGCTCTTCGCTTTCACACTCTTTAGCACTGTCCAGGTCCAGCACTTGCGGTTTCAGCTCCAGCCAAGGGATGGACTTCTTAGTGCTGAGCACGTCCTTCAGTGCTGCCGACCAGTGCTCGTCGAGAGTCATGTTCCTCAGCACTTCGAGCACAGGACTTTCGGCCTTGAGAAGCACATTGGGGTACTGGGTCTTCTCTAGAGATTGGAAGAGGCACAGGAGGATGCTCTGAAGCGAGAAGACCTGGAGTTTGAGTTTTCGGTTCTGAGTCTTGAGATCGTTGCAGTCGGTCTGGATTCTGGAAGGGAGAGTTTGAGAGGTTGTTAGAATGCATATGGAGGATGTAGTTGCATTGAACGTTTTGGCAACGTCATTTTTTACGAAACGGAAATGCAACCAGTTTGCAATGTTTTGAATCCGTTCTGTATAACAAAGGTTAGGATTACTGGCAGGGCCTGATCTAGGATTTTACGAACTATAGGCACAGAAATTTTTGTTTGACCTCCTAAGGAAATTCTTGTGTATTCCTGTGCAATGGTCAATGCTTGAATGAAAATCAAAGGCTAAATCTTAAAAAATTGAAAATTATCATTAATTTAAATCATTTAGCTGAACTTTAAATGCTTTATTCCTTTAGCTTTCAAAATAATACGGATACCAAAATGGCAATGTACAGAAGTTTCAGCGGGCAACAGTGGTGGCGCTAGGAATAGCCCGACGGGTGGGCTGGCGTACCCCGACGGGGGGGGCTTCAGTATAATTTTTTTTAAAAAAGTTTTTTTTTAACATATTCATTCTCGAATTTGCTCCAAATATAACCAACAATCAACATCAAACCGTGAATACTTCGCAAGGTTATTATTAATATTCAAAAATGAAACAAAAACCGCAATTCATCAAAAAATTTAAAAATCGGTTAATACTTTTGTTCAATTATAAAATTCTATTTCAAACTTTTTTAAAGCTAAACGCGCTACTATACAGATTTCTTTTTCAACTCGATACAAATCATCAAAAATGTCCACAAAACAAACAGTAGGATGCCTTGACAAATCATTTTTTAGGGTTGCACATTTTGACAAAAGGGGTACAAACATGGACTCTAAAATTTTTCCAATGGGCTAAAAACATCTAAATTTACATGTTTTTAGAAGTATGAAGCCTTATTTGCCTAATTTAGGCTAAAATTACAACATATTTTTTTGCTGTAAGTATTCCTTACGTGTTGGTAAATTCAGCTAGTGCTGATTCCTCTACAAAACTGTACAGGTATTGGACGACAAAATCGAGGTGACCCTTATAGTCTAGGATTCTTCCAGATTATTATTTTTTTTGCATCATTATCTCCAAAATACCGTGGTAGTTGGACACATGGAATGAGAACTATTAGAATATGAAGAATTAAAGGATTGGAATCTCTGTTGAAGTTGGCTTTGACTTGAGCTTCCCATCTTATGCCCATTTTGAAAAAGTTTCAAATATTTTAATTATTTAAAGGAATAGTTGTTCAAATCATTTAATGTACAGTTATAGCAACGTTACTTGAATTCAGTGAGCATAAATGAGAGAATACATATGAACTTGACTTTTATTCTATTTCACAGAGCCAAAAACAACATAACTTTCGAAAGGCAAAAAGACAAACTGATTTTTAAAAAGAAGAACTGCGCGAGACATTAGATGAGTCGTCGCGAGAGAAAATGTAATAATTACTCTCGTGAAATAATCCTGCACAAAATAATAATACAAAATAAGTTCGCTACAGACTCCCCCTCTGGATTCGCTGACGTCCCGGCAAGGATCCAGCAAGAGTGTCTTGTCTGTGGTTCAGTTCTTCTTGGGACAACCTCTCTTGCGTAGAGGATTTACAGGGCTCCCGTTGTCGGGAGACTCAAGGCAAGGGCGTAGAGCGGAAGTGTGGTACACTCCCAATGGCACGTCCGGATTATTTGGATTTGCCACTTCATAGCTGGTTAGCGAGCGTTGAGTTTTCACTATATACGGTCCGTCACGTCGTGGCATGAACTTGGCAGATTTCTTGTTAGCTTTGCTGCTTATAGGGTGAGTGGTGACCCAGACTTTATCGCCAGGTGCGTACTGTACTGCATTTCTGCGCTTTTTGTCTGCATACTCCTTTCGCTGATCTTGTTTTTCTTCCACTCGGTCTCTTATCTCCCGACTCAAATTTGCAAACTTACACAAGTATGGTGTGATTTCCGCTACGAAGTTGTCGTTGTGAATGACACTACGTAAGTCATGATTCACGTCGTCTGGTGTGCGCAATTCTCTTTCAAATTGTAGGAAGGCAGCAGTATATCCAGTTGAGGAGCAATGGGCAGTATTCATGGAAAATCGAATCATTGGCAGCTTTTCGGACCAGACTGTATGAAGGCCGTTTCCAACTAAGATTGCAATTCGAGGTTTTAGATCTCTATTTTTCCTCTCAACTGGGTTAGCTTGAGGGCAATAAACTGGAGTAAGAATTTGGGCAATGTCTAGTAGATTACAGATTTGCTGCATCACTGCACTGACGAACTGAGAGCCATTGTCAGAAATGAGACGTCTCGGTAGTCCATATCTTAAAATTACCTCTTCTAGCAAGGTTATAGCACACTCTCGGGCTGTGGCCTCTTGTAATGCGAAGAGTTCTACCCATTTCGTTGATGTATCCTCCACGATGAATATCCATTTTTTTCCCATCTGGTGTTTCGGGTAGTGGGCCAAAAAGATCAATTGCCAAAGTCTCAAAACGCTGGGAATACACTGGTGTTCTTAAAAGTCCAGCCGGTTTTTGATTTTCGGCTTTATATCTACTGCAATCAGGGCATTTCTTGACGTAGTTGGAGATAAAGGATCTCATTCCTGTCCAGTAGTATCTTTTGGAGATTCTTTGAAATGTCCCCTCCTCACCATAGTGACCAGCAGTTGGGGCATCATGATGTTCTTTTAGAATGTTGTCCCATTCTTGTTTGGGTACTACCAACTGCGCCTCTTCAGAGTCAGAATCTGGTGAGTATCTGTAGAGTACTCCTTGGGTCATGAGGTAACCGCGATTCGTCCAATTAAGGAAATTCTCGTTCTTGGAACTTTGTTCAAAAGTCTCTATTATTGTCTTCAAATTTTGATCTTTGAGTTGTTCTTCCCTAATGTCACTAGCCGACCTGGTGGGGAGGTCCACCATGACAGCACAGGACTCGCATTCTAATTCACCATGTGTGCACTGAGGTCGGGAGAGCATATCTGCAACTACATTTGCTTTTCCAGGCACGTATTCAAGCTTTAAGTTGAATGTTTGTATTTGTAGAGCCCATCGAGCTAGGCGCCCTGTAGGTGTTTTCAAACTCAACAGCCACTTCAGCGGTTGATGATCCGAAACGACCCGGATTTCAGCTCCTTCGATATATCCTCTAAACTTCTCTGATGCCCAGACGACGGCTAGCGCTTCTCTTTCAGTGGTTGAGTAATTTCTCTCAGCTGGATTAAGAAGGCGACTGGCATACTCTATCGGGTGTTCTTCCAAACCTTGACCTTGACTAAGGACATCTCCCAAAGCGTAGGCTGATGCATCAGTTCTCAGAAGGAAGGGTTGGCTCTCGTCTAGTTGTTTGAGGACTGGTGGTGAAATTAGGCTTTTCTTCAAGGCATCAAAGCTGTTCTGCTCTTCCGAACCCCAAGTCCAGGCAGTTCGTTTTCTTGTAAGATTGCTCAGTGGTTTTGAGATTCCTGCAAAGTTAGCTATGAAACGTCTGTACCAGCTGCATGTCTGTAGAAATGATTGAACCTGCTTTACATTTTTCGGAGGAGGAATATCCATAATGGCTGACACCTTGGCAGGATCAACTTCAATTCCGGAACTTGTGATGTAATGTCCAAGGTATTTGACCTTCTGACAAACGAAGTGACACTTTTCACGATTTGCTTGTAACTTGAATTGTTGAAGTCTTTTGAATACTTGGCGCAAATCGTCGAGATGTTGTTCAAAAGTTGGGGACATGATAATTATGTCATCTAAATAAGCTAGTGTATTGACCTTTAGCCCATTTCTGAAAATGTCTATCAATCTTTGGAAAGTTGCTGGAGCGGTTTTCAATCCGAAAGGCATTCGTGTGAAGCGATAAACTCCAAAGACACAAACAAAAGCAGTTTTATCCTTGTCCGGTGGATACATCTTGACCTGGTGGTAACCTGCTTTTAGATCAATTGTGGACATAAAGTTAGTCTCTGAGGCTTTCTGCAGCAGGTCATCCATCCTCGGTAATGGATAAGGATCAGATTTAGTGACTGCATTTAATTTTCTGTAGTCTACGCATAATCGGAATTCTCCATTCGGCTTAGGAATTAGCACAACTGGTGCCGCATAAGGTGAGTCACACTCTTCTATAATTCCAGAGGCAAGTAGAGAGTCCAATTCCTTCTTGAGCACCTCCTGGCGCGCTGGTGACATGCGATACGGTGTAGTGGCCACCGGGGGTGCATTTCCGGTGTCAATACGATGCTCCATATATGGTGTAGGGCCTCCCCCTGAATTGAAGGTATTCTGGAATTCCATTATTAACTTGTTCAATTGGGTTCGCTGCTTAGGGGGCAAGCCTTCTCCTTCCTCTTCTCGAAGTTGATATTTGATTGGTGGCTCAACCTCTTCAATCTGGGATGTTGCTAAGTCTTCAGGCATTACGCCCGGTTCAGGAACATCCTGTTGTAAGACTTCTGGTTCTGGAACAGCTTCTACTGGCCGTAAGAGGCTAACCGGAATATCTTCCTGGAAGTGAATCTTCCGCTTTGGGTTCTCACAGAAGTGCCAATTTCTGTTCTTCATGTTGAGTACGATACCAGTCTTTTCCAGAAAGTCCGTCCCAAGTAGAGTTCGATTTCCTTTTGCACTTGGCAGAGCCAGAATATCCAATGGTACGGATTTATCTCCTATCATCCTAATGTTCACTGTGGCGGTGTACGCTTCTTCGGTGGATTTGCATCCATTTGCCAATGTCATTGCAATTTTTGTGGGTTGGAATTTCACACCATTGTGCAACAGACAGGAATATAAAATCTCTCCAGCGACCGATCTGGAAGCGCCAGTGTCTGCACAGACTCGAGCATTTACTCCTGATATGTTGGTGTCAATCAAAGCCAGAGGTGAGTTTGTTTTGTAGTAGGTGTGCATAGTCAAGAAGTGACAGCAAACTTCTCATCTCTTCCTGGTGAACAGGTGGGACATTTAGTTTTAATCACGCCTATTCTACCACAGCCATAACAGCTGACAGTTGGCCTTTCCACATTTCCAGTTTCATTTCTAGGGTTAGAGGGAAACGTTTTTATTTTCTGTGGACCAGGTTTAGAATTTCGGTTAAACTCGTTACCTTGACGACACTTCGGAAATTCATTCCTTCTAGGCTCTTGAGAAGTAGCCTTTTGCCTTACGCTTCTAACTTCGTCGTAAGAGTCCAACTTGTTCGCAAGTTCAATAGGATTTACCAGATCCGACCAATTGTCCAGGAAATGGTCTCTGACATCGGGTGGAACGCGACGCTTAATTTGATCACTGATCATCAAGTCACACAGAGGTTTAAACTCTGTTATTCCAAGTCCCGATATCCATCCGTCAAAAAAGTTCTGCAAATCAAAGTAGAAATCACGCCACGTAGTGTCAGGGCTTCTGCGATGTTGCGTAAACAACTGGCGAAACTTCTCGGCACTCATCTTAAAACGCTTTAAAAGAATTCGCTTCACATAGTCGTATTCCTGAGCATTTTCTTCACTTTCTTGAGCAATAAGTTTAGCGATGTCTTTTGGGAGAAGACCGACCAAGTACACAACCCACTTTGTGACTGGTATCTTTAAAAATGTTAACTGTCTTTCGAACAGGTTCAGGAACAGGCTGATGTCATCACTTTTTGCATCGAAGCTAGGAATTAACTTTTCGAATCCAAATTTTGGAAACTCTGTGTCGGTTGACAAAGCAGAACCCGATGAAGAATTCGGATTTTCCAAATGAGATTGCAATCTCAGTTTTTCTAGTTCGAATGATCGTTCTTGTTCAAGATTCAATCGTTCTTGTTCAAGCTTCAATCGTTCTTGTTCAAGCTTTTCTTCTTTTTCTTTAGCAATTCTCAATCGTTCTTGTTCAAGTTTTTCTTCTTTTTCTTTAGCAATTCTCAATCGTTCTTGTTCAAGTTTTTCTTCTTTTTCTTTAGCAATTCTTTCTACGATGATTTCTTCAAGAAGTGTTTTCACATATTCAAGTTCTTCTTTATAAACTTCACTTTGCTGAATGTTGTTTTTTATTTCTATGACTTTGTTATTTACATCATACTCTATATTTAAGTCATCAGCTAACCTTTGCAAATCAGACTTTTTGCTTTAGCAAAGAATGACATGGTATCAATGTAAATCTTCTAAGGTATCAAATATTAAGTCAGACTAATATATACTTGTATACTTTGTTAACAAAATTGCTAAGCAGGTTTGTCTACCTTTTATTTTAAAAGTTCAAAAATATTTTTCTCGTTGCAAGTATGAACACTTATTAGTAACAATTCACTATAACCTCATTAAAGTTAACAGGGATAAAAAAAATAATATTCTTCAGGTACTAAAGGTAGGTATACACATGGAATTTTATAAAAAGAATTCCTATCATCTTGGATTTATTTCGACCGAAATGTTCCCAAACCAAATTTGAATTGGATAATTCAATTTTCCTTTAGTTCCTGATTTCACAATTAGCAAGACAGCGCAAAAGGGTTTTACTTATCTTTCTTCTCGGCGACCTTCCATAACCAAACCGTTGAAAAAGTCGCCATCTTGCATCGTTTCACTACGTTGAAAATAAGACTGCTAACTTCTTTCTACAAGTTCAAAGTTCACCAAATAACTATTTCAAATATCGTAGATCGGGCCACGAGTTGGAGCGCCAATTTATAGCAACGTTACTTGAATTCAGTGAGCATAAATGAGAGAATACATATGAACTTGACTTTTATTCTATTTCACAGAGCCAAAAAAACATAACTTTTCGAAAGGCAAAAAGACAAACTGATTTAAAAAAAAAAGAACTGCGCGAGACATTAGATGAGTCGTCGCGAGAGAAAATGTAATAATTACTCTCGTGAAATAATCCTGCACAAAATAATAATACAAAATAAGTTCGCTACACAGTCTATTATTCTTTGAAAGCTGCATGATCTAAAAGAGCTTCAATACCGTCTAACTTTAACTTCAAATCTATAGGGGCTAATTGAAGAATATCAGTTTTCTTTGCTTTTTATATGACCTTTATACAAACGAAATTTATACTTAGCACAGGCGAGGCTCCATTAGCCTAGACTTCCGGGAGTTTCGCACATTGCTTTGCTTTTTCAGAAAAAGATTTGCGGTATTTGAATGCTCTATAACGAGAGCTTTTATGATTTTATAAACTTCTAGCTTTCCACTAGCCCTCAGTCATTTATGTTGCATAAGTTTTGGCTTCTAGAGTGACTTTTGATCGTTAAACGTAAATTTTCCTTTGTTTTGACCGTTCCTACTTTCGAGAAAATCAGGTGATGGACTGATGGTCGTCCTAAATTATTATTTGCAAAAAATGGCACAAGAATTTCCTCGTCTATCTACTTATTTTTGCAAAGAAAATTTAGCTTTATTCTATGTACGGTTGTTCATCTCAAAATTTCATTTTAAAGGATTTTTTTTTAATGTTTTAAATTTTATTTTGATTTTAAGGAAAGATTCATCCGGAAATTTGTCATTTTTTGGAGTAAAAACAATTAGGATATACATATTTTGTATTTAAAAAAAAACGTACAAAATTTGAAAGCAATTTTGAAAAACAACATTTTAAGGGATTTCAAACTGCGTGCATTTTTTAAGGGCCGAGACGAGCACAAACAACAAATTTGCTGCTATTTAATTTGAACACAATAAATATCAATAATCGAGGAATTCATTCTTTTAAAATTGAAATATATATATATTAAAATGCTTCCGAAAAATCAAATAAAATTAATTGAGGTTAAACATACCACAAGTAGTCTGTTCCTTTACATTCTTCATCCCTTACAAAAAAAGCAAATCTTTTTAAAGTGCACTAAGTAAATCCGTTCTGAAGAAAACTCTTAGTGGTAATGAACCTTCCTACGAAGGTCAACTATGCACCCCCACGACAAGTTCCCCGAGGCCATAAATTTGTCAGCAGTGTGACATATGATACTAGCTGGAAACTCAAAAGAACGTCCTTTTTTGTTTTTGTTTTCCCAGCTTTTAGAGGGTTTCTACAGCTACACCCCCACTGTTTGGGGTGGTGGGATAATAAAAGAGAAATTACATTTCGTCGCTCAGTGGTATGCACTCAAGGTCAATTGAAGAAGGGTACGAACCACGACTGAGACGACAGTTTTAGAAAATGCGAAACAGTGTTGAATTTTGAAACGGTTAAAAGGTTTTTTTTCCGACGCAAATTTTTCCGATATAAGTTAGTTTTACCCCGACGAAGTTTAAAATTTCCCCGACGGGGGGGCTAGCCTTGCCCGACAGGGGGCTGGAGCCCCCCTAGCCCCTCTGCTGCCGCCGCCCCTGGCGGGCAACACAATTTAGCATGAAAATCACTAAAGTTTGGGGGCCCTTATCATCCCCCTAACGGGCCTTATGGAACATCAGGGCTTGATTGCGGGTCTATTACCTTTTATTCTGCGCAGCCATCTTCGCCTTGTCGGCCATCTCCGAGTTGAGCCTGCTGACGACGGCCGTCAGTTCCTGCCGCAGATTGGACGTCTCTCTCGGGCCACCGCCCCTCTGCGCCCCGGATGTAGGACGCAGGAAGACGGCTCGGCGCAGTGGGCGGGACAGGACACGCCCCACGTCCCCCGGATCACGCCCTATCACGAGATGGCCGTTCACTTCGAGAAGCCTGTTGGGAAGAAGTATGAAATATACTCCTGGGACCTGATAGCCATTGAAATTGATATTTTATTTTACGCTCTTGTTCGCATTGAAAAAGTCTGTTGTTTTTACAGAAAAAGAACTGCCGGCTAAAAGCGAGTACCAGTGGTAATTTTGAATACGTTAGTTAACCGTTTAATAAAGGACTTCAAAATCTGCTAACTTTAAATTTTTCATCTTCTGTGAGTTCCGCCATTACGAAACTGAAGAACATTCCTAAAAAACTGACACCGTTTCGGTTCCAAATTAATTAAATGGATTTGAACTATCAATTAAGAGTTGAAACTATACTTTATAAAGTAGCTAGAAAGTTCCAGAATTTTGTTTTTTCCGTTTTTTTTAAAAGTGTAATATGCGCCTGTCTGTTCATTTTTTTTCGTCCAAAAATTTATTGTAATCCAAAAAAAGAAGACTTCGAAAAACAGACTTCCAAGAAAGAAGTTGACTGGCAATAAGAAATCAAGGAAGTCTTCCAATAGTAAAGCTAATCCAGAAGACTGCTCAATCTGGTAAGAATGCATGCATTATCCGGTACTCTTAAACAAATCTCTAAGCATTCGCAATTTTTACTAACTCTAAAAATCATTTTATCAAAAGAGTTAGATTGACAAAATACCAAAATAAATAATATTTCCATATATAAACTTAAAAATATATCACCAAAAGTAGTTTTCAAAGAACTTCCAATTTTGCAACTCACCTGAAACGCCCTTGAGCACAAATTCGAGTGGTCCGGGAAGTTAAATACTGTTTTTCAAGAGCGTATGCAGGGCGGAGCTTAAACCGATCTCATTCGCATAGCAAACGAGCGCGAATTCAAAGTGTTTTAGTTCAATTTCACACAAAGATTGTAACCCACCTGTCTCCTGCCTGCAGTTCAGTATCCGGGTGCGCCCACTCTACTCTTGGCACCCCAGGGGTGCCGCCCCCCTGCGAAATGAGCACCGCGTTCTCAGGGGCACCCCCGTGCGGGTGCGTGACTGAGTGCAAGGCCGGTACGCACCCTTGGTCGCGCACCCCGGAGATGTACGAGTGCAAGGCTTCGCACAGATCCTTCTGGAAGAGAAGAGAAGGACAGTGAATAGGTTACAGGATGACATTCAAATTGTAGTACTTAGATGGATATTTTTTTAATAAGGATGGTTATAATTCTCAGGGCACTGCATCACTGTGTATAAACACTGTATTTTTTATTCAGCAATATTATTGAATTTAATGTCGCCTAGTCAGTATGGGGGTTTCGACTCTCGCTTGGCAAGCGAGTGGGCCCGGGTTTGAATCCCGGATAAGGCATGGATATTTGTGTTGTGAGTACATGCGGATATCACGCTCGTTAAATCTGTGTTTCCCAAAGTCCTGTGGACGGTCGTAGCGCAGTACTATGGGTGCAGGTTGTCTGGAGAAAATTGCCTCTCCCCTCTAGTAACGTGCCTAAATTGAGGATTTGGCTTCCTCTCGGAGTAAAAGTCAAGCATCCACCTTCTCACGGGTACTCAAAGCCTTGTGCCAACGGCCCAAGAACTCCTCTTGCCGTCCAGGATATACAATTCCAACATTTAGGAATCGGAAAAATAGAAAAAAAAAGTTCTTAAAAAATTACAATTTTATATGTTGGAAGCTTGATTTTTGGCTAAAATTTGAATTTTTAAAGTGCAAAAAATGCAAGGTTGCCACATTGCATTTTTTTAAAACCATGCTCAAATATAGTTTTTTTTTTAATCGAACACCTTCATAGGGATATTTTTGATTTACTCATAATTGCAAACTACATAACTGTATAAGTAATGGCCCAACTAGCATGGGTTTTAACTTTCTAAGGCTGCAGCTGTATAATACTCACCTGTGTTGTGCGGTGCGCTGTGTGCGGCGTGGTGTCCCACTTGGCAGCTGACTCCCAGTGCTTCTCCTGGAGACTCAGCAGGGACATCTCTTCTTTAACCAGCCTGTATT
>JAFNEN010000887.1:0-143668 GCA_019343175.1 Oedothorax gibbosus | reverse complement strand
CAAAAAAAAAGAAAAAACCTAGGATTTTTTTCGGATTTGGGTTTCCTATGGAATCGGCCCTTTTTTGATTTTGTGAACAAAAAAATTCGATTTAAAATTTCATTCCCCCAAAATTTGCATAAGGGCCGGTTCCTTTTTTTAAAAAAATGTTCCCAACTTAAAAATTTTTGAATTGAAACACCCTTTTTGGGGCCATATTTCAAATTTAGGACAATTTTAACACGAAATACCAAGTTTTGTTAGTTTTTGAGCATTATTAGTGGGGGGGGAGACGTGCAAATTTTAGGGGCCGTAATGTTAAATGAGCCCCCACAAAAAAAAACTACCCCACTTTAAATAATTAAGATAATGAAAAAAATTTTTTTACTAAATAATTTAATTTATAATAACCCAACAAAATGCATAAAATTTTGGGGGGTTTTTAAAAAAAATTTTTATCTTTTTTTAATAATTATATGAAAAAAAACCCCCTTAAATTTTTTTAAAACGGGAAATAAAATTTAAGACTGAAGTTTAAGCAAAACCCCAAATTTTTTAAAATTTTTTCCATAATTTTCTGGAAAAAAAAATTCAAAAAAAACCCCTTTTTAAATTTACCCTTTAGGGGACTGTATATAAGATTACAATATGTGAACTTGATAAACAAATACGGCCTTGCAAAAGGAAGAAAACATTGAACTAACGACCTTGAAAATTCTGATGTATCACACAACAGGCGCCTTTAAGGTTGATTAATGATATTTCATTTGGTTTTGGCTTAAATAACGTCCCACTAGAGGTACATGAGGGCTATTAAATATTGATATATATACAACTGCCGATGTGCCGGAAAAGCTCTGAGTGAACATAAGTTAAATCTGTATTTGGTATAAGTAACGTTAACCAAAGTATTATATTTTAAGCAAAATATAAACTATCGAATTATAAGCTTAATGTCTATCACTTTCATAGTCATCTCTAGAATAGCTACGTTTAAATTGATTACTTTAATAGTAGTAGGCCTTCTAATATTTCATCTATTATTATTATTCGCTTTTATTTATTATTTTTACTCTCTACTCGTAAATATTGTTTTAAAATCGATGTTCAATAAAAATATTTGTTCATCTAGCTCTGCTTTATTCATCTTTTATTTAAACATTGAAGCGATGCGCGGTATTTTTAGGAAAAATCTACTACACAACTTTTAGGAAATTGAATCCAAGTTTTAAGAAATTAAATATTAAAATTTTTCGTTTTGTATTTAAATTAGATTTTTACTTCAGGCAAATCATATACACACATGAACTAATGTATTTGAGCCTATATATCCGAAAAAAATATTCTATTCATATTTTAAAATGTTTTTATTAAATTTCAATGGTTGCATCTCCAATTAATTTTTTTCCAATGGGGCTGCAATATTAGCGGTCAAGCCTTTGCAGACTCGGCATGTTCCACAGAACTGAAAGCCATTTTTTAAAATATTTTTTCAGTGTCTTGTGTTAAAGTCAATTTACTTCGTATATTTAAACAAATGTTTATAATTTTTATTTATTTTTTAGTATGAAAGTATATTAGTTATTTAACGTCACATAGGATTGCTTAAAAATGAACTCACAATAAATTTAATATTTTCTAAATAGCGCGTATATGCGCACGCGCTATTTTTTTTCTTTTTTAAATCACTTATATATTTTTAAACTTCATCACCGAATATTTTTTAATGGAGGATTATGGTAAGAATCTTTATAATTAACCTAACTTTAAGAGGCAAACTCTTGAATATAATTATACGGATGCAATGCTTTTTTAAAAATAATAATCAACTATGGTAAGTGCTCAGAATATTTTTAAAAACATAACTATAGGCTTGTGTTGCATTTCCATGCTTTATTTTTTTTTAATTACAAAATGAAATTTTTATTTTACAGTAACAAACGATTTTTCGCATTTCAAACTATTATCGTCTGCTCGTCTATTTTGAACGCGCTAAAAGTGTTTAAAAATATTCCATCGTCATGAAAATATTATAAAATATTAGTTAGATATAAATATCTTTGAATCCAATTCATAAAATAAAATCTGTTAATAAGTAGTAAAATAAATGAAAAATAAGTACCAATAATAATTTATTTACTTTTTTAAAGATAATTTATAGTTTATTCTGTCATTCTTAATTCAAAAATTCAAATTAATATTTTTATTTTTGATTAGAATTAAATTAAGTTTGAATTTTTAATAAATTGTGGATCAGAAAACATTCTTTAAAAAAAACTAAATCACACGTCCGTCTCTCTCAAATATATAAACTAAAATTTAACTACAACTTTCAGCATGCCACCGAATGATTAATATTCAATAATAAATAAAAAAAATTACAAAAAATTGTATCTTTATAAACAAGTTTACCAACAAAACATTTACCTAAACTTAAAACATATCGTGGCTCTCATAAAAAAATATATATATATTGTTGTCTCGTTACTCAATGGCGCCCAGTATAGAAATCCTTGACATACACAAAAATTTAAACTTTAATAAATAAACTTAAAATGTTACCTTATAGAGTTGAAATAAACTTGCAAAAAGGGGGAAAAAATTAGACTTCATCACCATTAACTTTTGAACCCTTGCAGGTCTGCTCAACATATTCTACCTTATATTTCAATATTTCGCTTTTCTCCTCGGACAAACCTATAGACTACGCTTGCTAATTTAGAGATGGTCCCCCAAAGGACATCAAGTGATTCGATTAAATAACTCGTCAAATATTCATCCAAATGTAACAAAAACTTAGACTTAGGGGTTTTCGAGGGTGCTTAACATTTTTAAGTTATTAAAATTGGGTGTTGCTATTGGAAAATTTAGAGTTCGTAACATTTTTAATATGAAGACGGCCCCTTATGCAAATTTTTTGTCATGCAATTAACTCAGAATGTTATTTATTCACAAAGACAAAAAGGTCCGATTCCTTATGATGACTAACGGCCGAAATAATCGTTTACTTTTTTTTGTCCACAGCTGTACCTCAAAGAAGATTTGGGTTGCTAGGTCGATTGGGCGAAATAATTCAAAGCGTATATTTGTGATTAAGATGCTTAATACGGGTGTAGAGCCTGTGCATCTCAATAAGGGTATGCGGTTGGTAAGCGTGGAATCCTTGGAAACTGTTGCAGAGTCTGCTTAGGTAAATAGTGTGGAAACTGAGCTGGGAGATAATTTTAAGGCCTGGGGTGTAAATTCGATTTTTCTCACCTTGAAAGTGATGTTAGGAACAAATTCCTGGACTTTTTGAAACCAAATGCTCATATTTTTGCAAGTACTGTTCAGGATTTGCCTGGTTGTGACACGTTGTTACATAGGATTAACCTAACAACAGAACATCAAATACGGCAACACCCCTACCGTGTTCCCCAGCAGTTAAAACCCGAGTTGAATACGCACGTAAACGAATTGTTGGAAAGTGGTATTGTGCAGGAGTCGGAGAGCCCCAATTTGGCTCCCGTTTTGCTGGTGCGTAAAAGGGATGGCACTTACAGGCTATGCACTGATCTGAGGCGCATAAATGAGCATACGGTTCCTCTTCCGTATCCCATTTCAAACATTACCGAATTAGTGGATAACTTGGGAGGCTCGAGATTATTTTCTACTTTGGATTTATGCAGTGGTTTTTTTCAGATGAAATTACACCCCGATGACATGTGGAAAACTGCCTTCTCCACCAAGACTGGGCTGTATGAATGGACCCGAGCTCCTATGGGTATGCGTAATGCACCTAATAGTTTTCAAAGGCTGATGGAAATCGTGCTACCTGGGTTGTCTCCCTTGGGAATAGCACCCTATTTTGATGACATTATAGTAGCGTCATCTGATTCGGTTGATGAGCATTTTTCTAAATTGGAATTGGTTAAAACTGAAACCCGGGAAATGCGAGTTTCTTAAAACAAAAATTAGCTATTTGGGTTTTCAGATTACAGAGGGGAAAGTTTCGCCGGACCAGAAAAACATACGGGCCATCATAGATAGCGTTGTTCCGGGAACTGTCAGACAGGTGCAATCCTTTTTGGGACTGTTTTATCGTTGATTTCTAGATAATCATGCACAAAGGGCGTATCCTTTGACAGAGTTGGTGAATTCTAAATCTATGTTTACCTGATCAGAGGATGCTCAGAGAGCTTTTGATGACTTGAAAACTGCTATTGTTTCTGAACCATGCTTAAAACTGTCCGATTTTCCCAGATATTTCTTTCTGAGCACCGACGCCAGTGGAGTAGCCTTGGGGCGGTTCTTTCGCAAGAGGATGAAGCAGGTCCAATCGGGGCCGCCGCGAATAGTACACAGCAGCTAACACTGCTTATCGGGCCCGGTACTGAATTGTGATGACTCATCCTACGCGATGGGGGAGAAAACGAAACTTGCGTTCACACGTGCGAGAGAGCTTCCACTCCGTTTTTAGAAAGAACTTTTCTTACTTAAAATCTGCTGAATTTTAAAGGGTACTTGGATATGGAAAGTATTTTAGATTTTCTTTGGGGTTGATTTTTGGTTGTTTGATATAATGAAATAGAACCACGGGATAATTAAATTTCAAATTACAATGCATTAATAAAATATAAATAGGTTAAAAAAAATTTTTAAAGAAAAGATTATAGATTATTTAAGTCAGATCTATTGACTCTGGTAGTTAATATTGTATTTCTGTTCATGTAAACTTTCGGACTAACGTCTTCAAAATTATGAATTATTTTAAATTAAATATAATTTAATAAAGCATTCTTTTCAGTTTTTAAATTTGTATAATTATTTACAGGTACATTTAATTTTTCAGTAGTGATGGTTAATTAACAACTTAAAAACTATGCAAATCAAATTCATTTTTAATAGTAATAATAAAATATATTATTTAATAAATACAGCACATAGATTGAAACATAATTTATTAACATAAAAACTTTTTATCAAGATAATTAGAATAAACACTCATTTTATAATTCCGATAAACTAGATAAGAGATTAATACACTTTCTTATCTAGAAACAATATAATAAACCACAAATTTTGACATAGATATAAAAGATTGAGTAATAACTTCTCAGAAACTAAGTAATCATCTTTAGCATTTGCATAGTAGTTCGAAAAAATATTAGGAATGAACTTATTAATACATAAATCAAATTTCATACAATGGCAGAGCTTGCATTCTTCTTGCACAATAAATATCTATCCTTTATCTTTTAATTACTAGTTGTGTAAAAATAGCCATAATTTTATATTAGATAAAAAATCACTATTTTTCAGAGGAACTAGATAAGAGGGCATTACATGTTCATTTTATTACATGTTATTTTTAGCAATTCTAAAGCAATTAAAAAGCAATAATCAAACATAAACACACGTGTAAACATTCAACTGCCATCGCGTAGTGTAAAAAATGGTATGTGTATCATCTCACCAACAGAGGGCGCTACGGCGCTAGTTATGTAACTTCGCCCACGATTGAATCAGAAATAAATTTGTCATAAACCAAAAAGTGGGCCAGTGGCGGATTAATACAATTTTGTCGGAGGGGGCGGTCAGCAAAACCAGAAGGGGGGGGGGGGGGATTTTCTTAAAACTGTTCATTTTTAGACGCCCTCATAAATTAGCTTTGGCGCCTCATCAATTTATATTATTAATTATTCTAGCAGTATCTATTTACCCGTAATTACATTAATTACTAGTTGTGGATTAATTTAAATACTAAATAAATTTAATTACTAGTTAAAAATTATTAATTACTAATTAGACTAATAACCTTACATTTATTTAATTTAGAACTAAATTTCAAATGTAAGCATTCTTTTTTTTTTTTTTTTAAATATACCTAAGCTTACAAATTATTGACATTCTCACACTTCCTAGAACAAATTGAATTTTTGTCTACTAAAGATTAATAGAACACCTGAACTTCATCCTAAATTAGCTGACATCCATGAAAATGTATTGGAGTCCATGAGAGAAGAATCGGGCACTTCCGGCAGCCCAACCTATTCAAATCTATGAGAAAATAGTAAGATCGGCGAAGAAAGTATATCGTCCAAAGTGCAGGCAGCTCGTCCAATTTCATATTTAAATTTGTAAACTCGATGTGGGCCCACTGTACGAATTTATTCAATAACTTAACATTATTTACAACACTTGACGAACTGTTACTTAACATCTGTCAAGGTTCTACAGTTAAACTTGTATTAAAATTCAAATATTAGGTCGTCCATGGGCATGACTACCTTGCAACGAACATGATGCATAATAAGCTGTTAAATAGAAAGAACATATTTATATCAAGTATAAGAAATAAGTAGGGTATTTATGAGAGTTCTGAAGCGCTACGGTACCATAGTAGCTCATGTTAAGCCATTCCGACGATTTTCCGATTTTAAATCTTTTGATTTTTTTTATGTTGGATCAGATTTCCTCAACTAGATTTTAATTATGTTTCCGAATTTAATTTAATTAATGTTTACAAATGGTAAGAAATGAAGATATGGCGGAATATATTCGGCATAAATAAGGAATTTGTACAACTTTTCCAACCAAACAAGAGGATGAATGTCTGTTTTGTTTTCAGATGTTAAGATGGCGTAATGGCCTTTTGAATTTTGGCATGACGGCTTTTGGCGAAGTTGAAAATTTAACGTAAGGTAGCTATTCCCTTACAGTTGAATGGGTTAGGGTTAGTTTGAATTATCGTAGCATTTTTAAAGCTACACACGAGGGCTATGGGAAACGGGAGTCGTAATTTAAAACCACAGTCAAGTTACGAGCCGATACGTGAGTAGGTACCCAATGCAACTTTTTAAGGGCGACATCCTACGCACCGTTGGGAATTTGGAGGATATTTAAAGTGCCCTTCACTACACGGGGTATTATTCGTCGGACATTTTTTGGCTGCACGAGCCGTTTATAGGTCGGCAGTTATTTTGGCGATGCCCGGACCTGAACCTGGGACCTACCGCTTGCAAGACGAAAGTCTTTACCGATTGGGTCCCCCAGCCCTATTGAGTTGTATGAAATATGAAGTGGAATGTTTACCACATTTGGGCAGTTTCGTTTTGCGCTAATCGTGAAATAGAAACAGGCCATTATTATATCATATAGTTGTTCTGGCAATTTGAACAGGGGCCTATGGGAAAGCCCTCAAACTCCTGGAATGACCTGGATAAAATCAACCCCTCATATCAGAATGGGAGGAGATTATAATATCCTGATGGAGTGGACCAGAACAGAACAGAACTGGCCGGATACAGGATACCCGGCCGAAACAACGGGCGAAGCCCCTTGCTTACAGCCGCCGGAGCTGCGGGGAAGCTCTGGCCAAGGGGCACCGGAGAAACCACTCCACACTCATGACGAAGCCACGTTCAAAGGAACGGCGACGCCCCAGACCAATCTCACAGCTCACCTCTCACAGTCCCTTCCTAAGGGCCCCACCGCTCAAGGGGTGACACGTCCCCCCGGGTCGGATCCATGGGGTTGCGCCATCGAAGGCCCGCAACGCCACCACACTCTCATGATCCCTACTACAAAGTTGACATCGTCGTCCGACGTCGAGAGGCACAACTGGTTTTAATTTCGGCTCAAGGGGTAAATCGCTCATAGGAAACATCCAACCTTACAAAAGGTGCCGTCTCCTTTCCAGGCTTCATACAAAACCAGTACTTAGGTCGCCCTTACAAGCCACGTCGGGACATTCAGCCGATTAACGAGGCATGCGGCAGGCGAATATGAAGAATCCTGCAAGTGCCCACCCACTCCTGATGGAGTGGACCAGTGGAGAGTGTATCAATTGGTATAAAATAAAAGTTTACATAAAAAAACCTACTAATTAGGGTTATTAAGGGTACACCCGTGCAACGCCGGTTTTATAAAGCTAGTTTTAAATAAATAAGACTTATACAAAAGTAATTAAATCCTTTAATTATAGTTTTGAAGAATTTTTTTTCGTTACCTGCGTAATGACCTGGGTAATTTGAACGATGCAAATTACAAATTTAATACAAAATTTGTATTGAATGATGATAAAGTGGATTTTTTTTATATATCTTTATACGAGATGATTAAAATAGTTTAATATATGTTAATCAACATTTTCTGCTACATTGTTTATTTTATTAGAATTGATGTGAAATAGTTTTCTAATTTTCTTACCATAAGATTTTTTTAAAATAGGATTATCCAAAAATCTTCATAAATAACTTTTTTTATCTCACAGAGTAGTAAAAATAATGAAATTTGCATAAATTTTTAAAACATTTTTTTTCTATTTCACGCAGGTTTTTTTTAATTAAAAAAATACAAACTTAAAAAACCAAAAAAGTACTAGTAATGAAAAAAAAATTGTTGAAAACATTACCAAAAATATTTTAATGTCACAAAGCTTTTAGACAGACATGTTTTTCCCATTAATGATTTTTATATAAGCATTCGGGTTTAACATTCGGGTTTCTAGTATCGAAGATACGAACCGCAATTTCTATTCAATTATCATACATTAAAAAAAATGTAACATTAAAAATCATAAAGTATGGAAGAAAAATTATAAATTTGAATGAAAACATATTAATGATACAGAAGAAAAAAAAGTCAAAGTTTATTAAAGCAAAAATATAAATATTGAAAGGAAAGAAAATTGAAAAAAAAAAATAAATAAAACTATGAAAAAAATGCATAAAATTTAAAAAGAATTTTTAAAAAAATAATAAATGAAATCTAAAACATACGAAATAATATTTGAAAGGAAATAAAATTAAAAAAAATTAAAACTATGAAAAAACATTGCATAAAACATTTAGCTTAACATGAGCTCCTATAGCACCGTAGCGGCTCAGAACTCTCATAAATACCCTACTTATTTCTTATACTTGATATAAATATGTTCTTTCTATTTAACAGTTTATTATGCATCATGTTCGTTGCAAGGTAGTCATGCCCATGGACGAACTAATATTTAAATTGTAATACAAGTTTAACTGTAGAACCTTGACAGATGTTAAGTAACAGTTCGTCAAGTGTTGTAAATAATGTTAAGTTATTGAATAAATTCGTACAGTAGTGGCACCGTAGGCAGGCACCGTAGTGGCGCAGAACTCTCATAAATACCCTACTGAAATATATATTTAGTACTAGCAAAATTATACCCGTTCTTCGCACGGATTAAAAAATATCAAATACATCCAAGTATGTGTACCATATAAGCTGTTATAGGATCATAAACTTATGTTATTGTTCCCTCTCGTTATGAAGTATAAAATCCCGTTTCATTGCCTTAAAATTCCAAAATGAAATATACGCTATAAAATGCACTCATAAATGTCATCACAATTCCCTCATAAATACATAAAACCTTTTTGCTCATTTGGGAAATAATTTAGCGAGAAAATAGACATAGCTACAAACACACCCATTATACAGCTCTAACACAAAGACCTTCGAACAACCAATCAGCTTATAAATTATTTATTAAAGAAATTGCCCATTTGGCGAGTTTTAGTTAATAATTTGGCAAGTTTGGCAAGGTATTTGGAGAAAAAATTAAGACATAAAACCCTAATATGCAGCTCTAATGCGATGGCCTTAAAATTCCAAAATGAAAAATACGCTATAAAATGCACTCATAAATGTCATCACAATTGCCTCATAAATACATAAAACCTTTTTGCTCATTTGGCACGTTTTGGGAAATAATTTGGCGAGAAAATAGACATAGTTTCAAACACACCCATTATATAGCTCTAACAGAATGACCATCGAACAAAAAACCAGCTTATAAATCTCTCTATATTAAAAAAAAGTAAGTTAGTTAAAAAAGAAATTGCGAATTTGGCGAGTTTTAGTTAATAATTTGGCGAAAAAATGAAGACATAAAACCCTAATATGCAGCTCTAGTGCGATAGCCTTTATTAACCATCATAGTTCAGTAATAGCTTAACTATACATTTAATGCTTAAATTTGCATACATGCAGTCAACAGAAAAATCAATGAAAAAATCATCAAATAAACCCACAATAAAATACGGGAATGGAGACTGGCGGAATTACGTCACTTGAAACATGTCAATTATTTTTCAAATAATAAATTTAGTTCCTGAAGGTAATGGCAACAGAATAGAATAAACATTTTCAATTTTAATAAATTTCGTTAAAAGTTTTATTTAATTTTTTTAGCAGATGGCATCAGGAAAGGAAAAAAATTATCGGATTTGAGCCATAGAGTTAGGAAGGAGAGGTAGAGGGGTCTATGAGTTCAAATGGTTTGAAGCAGGGATGTCAGGTTTTTCGAGCTACTGCGCATAACATACTGGCACCGAGGTATCCCAAGATGCACCGCTCTGCTCTAACCTGCTTCATTTGTGCGCTACTGCGGATATACATGGACCTCTCTATTCTCTTTCCTACCTCTATGATTTGAGCCAAAGTGGTGTAGTTTTTTCCGAAAATTCGAATTTTCTTTAAAAATAGAATATTTTGAAACCTGAAAGTTCAAAATTCATAATCTAAGTAAGAACTACGCATTTGTGCCAAGCTACGAGTCAAACAGATACCTAGTTTAAAAGTGTATAAGACACATACGGTTAATTCCACGTAAGTACATACCAAAGGTGAATTTTAAAAATATTTTTTATTCCAGTTGAAACTTTTATATGTGATTTAGAAAAGTTTTAACTGAAAAAATTTTACATCAAAATCTATTATTGTTTTTATCTGTGGCAACACTGAAGTTTCAAAGTGGCTTCATTTTTTGAAAGCATGTGTTATGGTTTTTCATCATTTTGAATTCTTGAATTTTAAGTTAAGTATTATTTTTTTTCAGATTTTTTGGTAAAATTATTAAAATACACTATAATAAGTATCTTGAAAACACATTTTTAATCAGCATTTATAAATAAAAGTTACTTAATTAGAAACATAAACATCTCCTGTTTTGGCTGTAGTGTAAGTCACGAAAAGATCTAAAAGTTTCTATAACTTTTTAAAATAAGGCTTTGCTTCAAAATTTTTAAGATATTTTCTTTCTATATTAACCTTTGTGAAATTCCACACCTTTAAATTTTAAAATAAAAAGCATTTTCTCTATTTATAAAACATTTTAACTTTGTAGTGTAAGTCACAACGTAGTGTCAGTCACAGCTTCTGTTTGATTTATCTGTTGTAGATTATTTATAATATTTGTAGATGTCTTATATTTTGATAATTTTGATTTAAGATGGCTATATCAACAGTTAAAAGAAAAAAGAGAGCAAAGGGAAAGACTTTAAGCATGTGGTAAATTTCAAACCTTTAAAGAAAATTAAAGCAAAAACCACTTTACGGACAACACTTTAACTAAAAATACACCATCTCTATTGCAATGTTCCAACCGTTAGACAACATTGAATGGCATTTCTTTGTTACCAATGTTGGCCATCTTTACCTTTAGTCATGAAAAAGGACCAATTGATGGATTTGGTGATACAGTGAGGAGGAGATAAAGGCGGTCACACATTCCAGGAAAATTGACCCACATTCTGATAAAGATTTTTTCAATTTGCATAAGAAATCTGCCCAAACAAATCACTATTATACATTTCTGACAACTGTGTAAAGGGCGAAATAGGTAGATTGAATGATATTTGCTCATCAAAGGAAAATAAATATTTCCAATTACCGACACTCAAAAATTGCTCTGCTTTTTTAAAAATTAAACAAATACCTACTTAAAACTGCCAATGTTTCATTAAATCCTCAAAAATACTACACGGCTGATTAAACAAATTTAAATGTTGTAAAAGGAAATACCTCTCAACAAAATTCTGAAAATGAATTTGATGCTGAAAGAAGAGCTTTAGTTCCTTTTGTAGGAAAATTATCGTTAAATATTTTGTGGGGCAAATGTTAAGTAATATGCTTATTCAATAAAACTGAAACATCTGCAATGGTCGGGAAGTCTCTTTGCGTGGCCTGCGAAGGAATGTTTTTCAGACAATGCTATTGAAGAAAGAATTAAGAAGTTACCAGAAACTAACTTAAGGGGACGTTGTGTAACTTTTTCTGACTATGAGTTTACCATGTATGCAATTTTTAACTTACCATGTTCAAAATAATTTACGTATGTTATGTTATTATTGCCTAAATTTGCATATATTTGATACAATTCACATGATGTAGTGTAAGTCACAAATTGAATGTAGTGTAAGTCACGCACAAAAATGTTAATAAATTATTTCCTATGATATTTCAATACTTTTTCCAATTAAGTTATTTAGCAATAAACCTTATACATAAAATAAGCACTGGTAGAATGTTTATTTACTGTACTATGAAGAAGAAATTAGAGTTTATAATGATAACCAAAAATTTTCATGTAGTGTAAGTCACATCAGGACATTTTTATTATTTTTTTTAGTAAAATATTAAATTAAAAAAGTTTTTACTGATTGCTAAAAATACTATATGTTCAGGGGTAAACTGACATACAATATTTTTTTTTTGAATAAATAGAAAACTATTATGAACTATGCAAACGAAATTTGTTAAATCGTCCGATGTAGTGTAAGTCACGCAAAGGAAATGCCCATACATACACACACACAAACACACAAAAGTTCATTTTTATTATTATAGACTAGCTGTTATACCCGACGTTGCACGGGTAGAGGTGGAAAAATAATTTAACAGTCAATTTAACCATTTTTTTTCTTTCATTTTAGTTACATAAGATATGAAGATTACCCAGTAATTTTCCATTTAATTACCCATGTTGGATATAGTAATGATTAATATTAATTTCAAAAAATACCTTTGATAAGAAGCTCAAATTAAAAAGAATACCTATTTAAGTAAAAAATAATCAGTAAGAATTAAAAATGGAAAAACAGCTAAATCTTAAAAGGGTCTCAAGCATTTATTTTAACGCAATTCAAGGGAGTTCTATAATAAATTAAGTAACTGTTTTTGGGACACTTTGTAGATATAAATACAATATATAAGCAGTACAAATTTCTACCTTAATTTAATACAAATGCTGAAAAATCAAGAATTCAATGCAAATGTATACAGTACTAAATCAATGCAGATATGTACAATAATTGAATGAAAATAAATACAATAATAATTGAATGAAAATAAATACAATAATAATTGAATGAAAATAAATACAATAATAATTGAATGAAAATAAATACAATAATAATTGAATGAAAATAAATACAATAATAATTGAATGAAAATAAATACAATAATAATTGAATGAAAATAAATACAATAATAATTGAATGAAAATAAATACAATAATAATTGAATGAAAATAAATACAATAATAATTGAATGAAAATAAATACAATAATAATTGAATGAAATAAATACAATAATAATTGAATAAAAATAAATACAATAATAACGCTAGCAAATTTATACCCGTTCTTCGCACGGATTAAAAATTATCAAATCATTCCAAATATGTGTACCATATAACCTGTTATATGATCATAAACTTATGTTATTGTTCCCGCTCGTTATAAAGTATAAAATCCCTTTTCATGGCCTTAATATTCCAAAATGAAAATACGCTATAAAATGCACTCATAAATGTCATCACAATTCCCACATAAATACATAAAACCTTTTAGCTCATTTGGCGCGTTTTTGGAAATAATTTGGCGAGGAAATAGATATAGCTACAAACACACCCATTATACAGCTCTAAACACAATGACCTTCGAACAACCGACCAGATTATAAATTATTTATAAAAGAAATTGAACATTTGGTGAGTTTTAGTTAATAATTTGGCGAGTTTGGCAACGTATTTGGCGAAAAAATGAAGACATAAAACACTAATATGCAGCTCTAGCATACTATTCGAAACATCAGCAAAGTCTTGTTCTTAGGACGATGTTTTTGGAGGAGAATTTAAAGAAGGAACGGATGATTTTTGGGAAGTAAAAAATAGGTTCTAGTCTCTTGTTCCGGTTCCGGACACAATCCTGACAGCCGAAATCCCGACAAGCCATAATCCCGAAAGGCCATTACCCCGACAGGGACGAAATCCCGAATGGTTGAAACCCGACAAGGACGAAATCCCAAATGGGTCGAAATCCCGACATATATATAAATTAAAGCCGTTATGCTTAATTACGGGCAATTTAATTGTTAATTTTTCATTAACATTTTTGTATTTGGGAAGAGTGACTTTTTTTATTGCTATGTAAACATAAAATGCTTTTGGTTCGAAAAAGGTGTGTTTTAATCGAAATGCATTTTTTATATGGAAATCACACATAATTAATTGGAGTTTAATAGTATATTGTTTATGTTTTTTTAGTGTTTTTGTTTTATAATTTGGACTTATTCATTATGTGATGTGGTCTAGATGGATATAATTTTTCTTATTATAGGTAATGTAGCAAGTTAATTGTGTTTTTTAAGCTAAGTTCAAAAATTTAATAAGACACGTGTGATTTATTTGTTTCTTTTGTATAGTCAAATCACGTTTTATTTAGTATTAAATCAGCAAGAAATGCAAATAAAACACCAAACATTGTAATTGCATTATTTAAAAGTTAAAAAAAAAAACTATGCATGTCATTGAAGGTGTCTTTTGTCAATAGTACAGTAGATATAGCTTTGGGAGGGTGGGGGGGGGGGGTGAAACTAAATCACAGAATGTGATGAATGTTGAGGCTATTGTACGTTTAGATGAAGGCCACTAGACGAAAAGTCTGCTATTGTAAAGAGTAGGGTACCTCTATCTACGCACGAAAGTATTTACAGCAACCCTAGAAAAGTGTAACTTAAACTGGTTTTTCCGCCTGTTTTGCTATTTTGTTTACCACTTGTGTTTGTTTAATAGTAGTCTAGTAAAGTTTGATTTATATTTATAAATCTAACTTAATAACTGTCATTGAACGGGAATTTACCTATTCCACTGTTTTAGAGACGGGAAACAAAAAAAACAAATTGGATATTATAAATAATTATTAATTGCCTTTAATACTAGTTATTAATTTGTAATTAAATGTTATTTTGTACTAATTGGTGAAAAGTGATAATTATTTTTGTTAATTGTTATAACTTCCGGAATGGAGTAGGGGGCTTACCTAGTTTTTTAGTTTTAGTTAAAAAAAAAACCTATATGCGTTTTAAATTTCTTTTCCACGTGTTTTGTTTTCGCAAATCTATGATTATTTTTTAACTGAGAGAAATTTATTTCGGGATGTGATATGAAATTACAAGAGCATATTTTATTGAAATGGAATGAAAAATAGATGGATTTGAATTTTGGTCACAAAAACAGTACAAACCACTCCAGGTAGCACAACAATTTTTGGCCAATGTCGCATGAGTATCGGCCAAATTTGCAGCGTATAGGATGAAATCGATCATTTTCTACCGATTTTAACCAGATTTCCCCGTTCCTTGAGGTTTCATTCAGGAAATTACAAAAAGTGCAATATTTAATTTTACTGCAATATTATAGTATTTTGCAAGTGTAAAAGGCAAATATTATGTTTCGCAATATTTTTCAATCAAGAATTTCGGATTGTATTTTTTTTCAAAAAATTATTTAGTCAGTTAGTTAGTCAATTAATTAGTCAGTCACTAAGTTAGTTAGTCAGTTTCGTCAGTTAGTTAGTCAGTTAGTCTGTTAGGGAAGATGCCATATATTAGGTGGGTGAAATGATAGAAGGTAATTGTCTTTAATGAAAGCCTTTAATATTTACAACTTGTTACCAATATAGATATTATTATAGAGACGTTTAGGATAAATAATAAACTTAAAGAATAAACTTAAATTACAAGCTCAGTAGCTTTTAGACATTCATGGAACACGGCAAGATAGTTTTGTTTTGAGAAGCAAAGTTACGTTGCCCTAGCAACGAGGTGCGCTGTTGCCATCCAGGATCAAGGGAAAATAAAACTTCGCTGCTCGGGAAGTATTTCAGCTCGTGCACCACAGTACTCCCCCCCTAGTGAGTTTCTCGATCGATGGAGACTTTATGCGTATGCGTAACGATCTGGAATGCGGGTTGTGCGTCCAGATCTTGTCACTTGAGTTGGAATACTAAACGTAACTCTTTTGTTTCCTTGGACCTTCTCTGATGAAGAAACAGTTCTGGGATTCTTGTCACCAAGCGTAGGCGCTCCGGAATTCTTTTCAGGTTCTGTATAATTTTCCGAAAAATAAGGTTTAACTCTATCTATAGATACGGTAACATCTTTTTGTTTCATCCTAAGAGTGAAAATCTTGTCTGTTCTCTTTATTACTTCATATGGTCCGTGGTATGGTTGTTGTAAACTGTGTCGAACACTGTCAGTACGAACAAATACGTGCGAGCAAGTTTTTAAATCCTTGAAAACAAAAGGCTTTTTCTTTGAATGGTGATGAAAGGGAACGGGTTTCAATTCTTCCATGGTGTTTTTTAAATTCTTGACAAAATCTGATTGTACTTCAGTATTTGAATTTTCGAGAAAATCACATGGTAACCTAATATTTTCACCATACAAAAGCTCCGCTGGGGTGGCTTGACAATCATCACGCATGGTCGTGCGCAAACCAAGTAGAATAATCGGAAGTGACTTGGTCCAACTCGGGTTTTCGTGGCACATTATACTGGCTTTCAAGGTACGATGCCAGCGTTCAATACAGCCGTTTGCTTGCGGATGATATGCGGTCGTTCTATTTCTTCTAAAACCAAGAAATCTTGAAAGCTCTTGAAACAATTGAGACTCAAACTGAGCACCTTGATCAGTTGTAATTACGAGTGGGATACCGTAGCGAGAGATCCAGTTCTTCAGTAAGGCGTCAGCACCCGTCTCAGCTCGAATATCCGGTAAAGGAATAGCTTCAGCCCACCGCGTGTAGCGATCAATTATGGTGAGGCAATATCGAAATCCTTCTGATGATGGCAAGGGACCAATCAGATCTAGGTTAATGCCTTGAAAACGTTGACTAACGGTAGGAAATTCTTGTAATGGAGAATGAACATGTTTAGAAATCTTAGATTTCTGACATTTCACACAACTTTTGGTCCAATTACGAATGTCTTTGATGATTGAAGGCCAAATGAACTTTGATTTAGCTAACCGAACAGTTGCTTTAATTCCAGGATGTGAAAGATTGTGAATACTTTGGAAAACTGCTTTTCGAAAATTAACTGGAACAAATGGTCGTTTAATTTTAGAGGTGGTATCACAATACAAAGAGCGGTTAGAACCAAAAATTGGAATCAATTCGATCTTCAATGAAGAGTTTCGTGAAGCCATCAGCTCCTTCAACTCCTCGTCGCTTCCTGTGCCTCGGCCAAAGTCTCAAAATCAATTTGGGGTGAGATTCCTATCTCCTCCAATCTTGACAGGGCATCAGCAACGATGTTGTTCTTTCCTGAAATGTGTTGAATTTCTAGGGTGAATTGACTAATGTACTCCAAATGCCTTTGTTGGCGAGGGGATGCTTTCTCTAATTTCTGTTGAAATGCATACACCAGTGGTTTGTGATCGGTCAATAACGTAAATTCCCGACCCTCCAACAGATACCGGAAATGCTTAATAGACGAATATGCTGCTGGCAGTTCGCGGTAATAGGTGCTATAATTCTTTTGTGCCGGTGTTAATTTAACAGAGAAGAAACCAAGTGGTTGCCAATCATTAACCACTAGTTGTTGCACCACTCCTCCTATTGCTATATCCGAAGCATCTACCATAAGAGCAAGTTTGCTGAAGAAATTGGGTGAGCTAAAGTTACCGCCGATTTCAACAACTCTGTGCAGGTTGCAAAGGCGTTTGACGCTTCTTCTGTCCACTCAATTACACGATTGTCATTCTTCTTGCTGTTTTTCAAATAATTGTTTAAGCTTGCTTGGTGATGAGCTGCTTGAGGTATAAACCTTCGATAGAAGTTTAAAATCCCCAAAATATCTTCTAAGTTGTTTGACAGTTTTTGGTTTTTCGAAATCTTCTATGACTTTGACCTTTTCTTCCGTTGGACGAATTCCTTTTTGAGATACAATATGGCCAACAAAATTTTCCTCAGGCTGAGCGAAGTGGCATTTACTGAGATTTAACGTTAACCCAAATTGTTGTAATTCTCAAAAACTATTTTTAGATGACTTAAATGTTCCTCTTTAGAGCGAGATGCAATGAGTATATCATCCAGATAGACGAAACAGAATTCCAGACCCCTTAGCACGGAATGCATAAATCTCTGGAATGTCTGCGCTGCGTTTCGAAGACCAAAAGTCATCAAGGGAAATTCGAACAGCCCGAACGGTGTACAAATTGCTGTTTTTTCTATATCAGACGGTTCCATCGGAATTTGATGATAGGCACGATGAAGGTCTAATGTGGAATATACAGTTGTGCCTTCTAATTGGTGCGTAAAATCATGTAGGTGTGGTATAGGATACCTATCAGGTAATGTAGCTGCGTTCAAAGCACGATAATCTCCACATGGCCTCCAACCTCCGTCCTTTTTCTTGACCAGATGTAACGGACTAGACCACGGACTGATTGATGGCCGGCATATGCCATGCTCAAGCATGTAGTCAAATTCTGCCTTGGCGATTTTTAACTTATCTGGCGCCAATCTACGCACTTTAGATGTAACAGGTGGACCTTTCGTTACAATGACATGGTGACATTATGGCTAGCGTTAACGTTGTTTGGCTCCATCTTTTCTGAAGATAAACTTTTGTATTCTTGCGGAAGAGAATTTATAGCTGGCTCGAAACGACTACTATCGATAGGTGTCAAAAATGATGATGGTCCTTTAACAGTTTTAGTTGGAACTGATAATGATGTTAAAGGATCAATCAAACGCTTTTGTTTAATATCGACCAAAAGTCCGTGTGCCTTAAGAAAATCCGCGCCAATTATGGGTTTGGAGACATCTGCTATGATGAAATTCCATTTGAAATGTCTTTTTAAGCCCAAATCTAAGCTGATAAGTTGCTTGCCATAAGTTTTGATTGAACTTGAATTCGCAGCATATAGCTTAAAATCGGATGATGACAGCTTATTTGGTCTTGGCGGTGGAATTACAGACACATCTGCGCCAGTGTCTATAAGATAGTTTCTCATGCTTGATTTATCAAAGAGAAAGAGGCGACAGTTTATCTGGCCGTAGTCGTTGGCCTCTTCAAGCGACTGGCCCATCAGTTTTCCCGGAGTACTTGCTGACTCTTCAAATTCGCATGGCTTTACACATTGATGCCCCCTTTTTACCAAATTTGTAATGGTACCAACATAGCTTATAACTTGCAGACTTGGATCTCGAACGACTGCGATTACGATTATTTGGCAGATTTATTTGTCGGCCTACCCTTGTCATCAATGTGTCAAACTTCCTTGTTAATTCTGCGATGCTAATCTCCAAAGAACTAATTTTCTCATCTTTAGTGTTATTCGGTTCGGGAATTTTATCGATCGGTTTAGCCACTGTACATAATTCTGTTGCACTATATATACCGATTTTTATCTGCCATCGCTGCAAAGTTATCCAGAGAATCAGAGCTTATTGAAAGTATAGCCTGAACTTGTTGTGGTAACCTCTGAAGCCAAAGTGACTTTAACAATTCTTCAGAAAGGGCTTGTTTCAGCCAAACCCTTCATCTGTCGTAACAGGTCAGATGGACGTTTATCGCCAAGATTAAGTTCGGTCAAAACTTTTCTTAACCTGGATTCTTCCGTATCTGTCAATCTACCGAGTAATGCGTTCTTTAATGCGTCGTATTTCCCTTGCGCGGGAGGATTCGATAAAATATCCACGACAAAATCTGAGACATTTTCATCTAATGAAGCAACGACAATGTTATACTTTGTTACATCTTGAGTAATATTGGAATTTGCGAACTGTGCTTCAAGTTGTAAAAACCATAGCTTAGGCTTATGTCGCCAAAAAATTGGCGGCTTTACCGACACTCTATTTACTTCCAAATTAGTATCTAGAATTGGCGGGTTTAAATTTTCGCCACTATTCTCAGTCATTTTTAAAAGTCAATTCAAATAATAATAGTTACATTTAAAATCACAGACCTTCTTTCAGCCACAAGAGATCACGTCCGGGTCACCAGTTGTTAGGGAAGATGCCATATATTAGGTGGGTGAAATGATAGAAGGTAATTGTCTTAATGAAAGCCTTTAATATTTACAACTTGTTACCAATATAGATATATTATAGATACGTTTAGGATAAATAATAAACTTAAAGAATAAACTTAAATTACAAGCTCAGTAGCTTTTAGACATTCATGGAACACGGCAAGAGAGTTTGTTTTGAGAAGCAAAGTTACGTTGCCCTAGCAACGAGGTGCGCTGTTGCCATCCAGGATCAAGGGAAAAAAAAACTTCGCTGCTCGGGAAGTATTTCAGCTCGTGCACCACAAGTCAGTCAGTTAGTCAGTCAATTAGTCAGTCAGTTAGTCAGTCAGTTATTTAGTCAGTCAGTCAGTTAGTCAGTCAGCCCAGTCAGTTAGTCAGTCAGTCAGTCAGTCATTCAGTTAGTCATTCAGTTAGTCAGTCAGTTAGTTAGTCAGTTAATTAGTCAGTCAGTTAGTCTGTCAGTAAGTCAGTTACTGAGTGATTAACTAGTTAGTCAGTAACTGACTGATTGACTGACTGACTAACTAACTGACTGACTAATAAAATGACTGACTAATAACTTACTGACTGACTAACTGACTGACTCACTGACTGACTAACTAACTGACTGACTAACTAACTGACTGACTAACTAACTGACTGACTAACTGACTAACTTACTGACTGACGAACTGACTGGCCGGCCGACTAACTAAATAACTAACTGACTAATTAACTAACTGACTAATTAACTAACTGACTAATTAACTAACTAAATAAAAAATTGTTATAACTTTCGGAATGGAGTAGGGGGCTTACCTAGTTTTTAGTTTTAGTTAAAAAAACCTATATGCGTTTTAAATTTCTTTTCTACGTGTTTTGTTTTCGCAAATCTATGATTATTTTTTAACTGAGAGAAATTTATTTCGGGATGTGATATGAAATTACAACTTAAAAAATTCTGTTTATAAGTAATAAGCAAATAGTTATCGAAGTGCTCCCTGGGGAATTAAAAGAGCATATTTTATTGAAATGGAATGAAAAATCGATGGATTTGAATTTTGGTCACAAAACAGTACAAACCACTCCCCAGGTAGCACAACAATTTTGGCCAATGTCGCATGAGTATCGGCCAAACTTGCAGCGTATAGGATGAAATCGATCAATTTCTACCAATTTTAACCAGATTTCCCCGTTCTTTGAGGTTTCATTCAGGAAATTACAAAAAGTGCAATATTTAATTTTACTGCAATATTATAGTATTTTGCAAGGGTAAAAGGCAAATATTATGTTTCGCAATATTTTTCAATCAAGAATTTCGGATTGTATTTTTTTCAAATAATATTTACTTTCAAAATAGGGAAAGGTTGTGAATCAATTTTCCCCAAGATTCGGTTGAAATCGGTCAATATTGAAAGTATAATTTCCAGATATGCCATCTGCGCAGCTTAGTGCGCAATCTTGCAGCCTCCGCTGTAACCATTTCGAATCAGCAATCAGCAGTGCATTTCGTTCTTCGTCTAAAAATTGGTGAGTACTTTAATGTGTGAATAAACTAATATAATGTTAATATTTGAGATTGCAATAACAAAATATTGAAAAAAAAAACCCGTTTAGTTGTTATATTTTATACACCTGTACGATTAACTTGGATTGGCAATCCTTTGCTTTGTTTACATTTGGCAGATGTGTGTAATTTTGGATGTTTGGATGGATTTAGCTGCTTTCCTTTCGAAAACTTTCTTGTTAAGTTAAAAAATGTTTTATTTTCAGCAAATCGCCCCCCATCACAACTATATCGTAAAATAACGATTATCGTAGATTTAACGATTTCGTAGAACTATATCGTTAAAGCTCATAACTATTACTTCCAAGAAATTTTTTTGCCTGTCATTTCCGAAAGCAGCGGGTCTGGAACATTAACCCGACAGCCGAAATCCCGACAAACCAAAATCCCAAATGGGTCAAAATCCCGAATGGGTTAAAACCCCGACAAAGTCAAAATCCAGAATTGTTCGAAATCACGAAAATAGATTTTTTCCATTTCTCGATTTTTTAAAAAAAATATTAGAGATTATTTATTTAGTTAGTTAGTTATTTAGTCATTTAGTTATTTATTCAGTTAGTTATTTAGTCAGTTAGTTAGTCAAATATTTAGTCAGTCACTTAGTTAGTCAGTTAGTCAGTCAGTTAGTCAGTCAGTTAGTCAGTTAGTTAGTCAGTCAGTTAGTTAGTCAGTCAGTCAGTCAGTCATTCATTTAGTCATTCAGTTAGTCAGTCATTCAGTTAGTCAGTCATTCAGTCAGTCATTCAGTCAGTCATTCAGTTAGTCAGTCAGTTTGTCAGTCAGTTAGATAGTCAGTCAATTAGTCAGTCAGTTAGTCTATCAGTAAGTCAGTTAGTAAACCGGCCGACTGACTAAATAACTAACTGACTAATTAACTAACTAAATAATTAATCTCTAATATTAAAAACTGTTGAAGTTATTGTTCCGGACTTCCCTTAGGTAATCACATATGTCGAGATTAAGTGCATCCTTTTTGGCTCATGGGAAAAACCCACTTCTTAGATAGCTTCTCCACCTGTATATCCGTCTTTACCTTTTAAAGTAATAACAACAGCATTGCAATATTGTGTCAATGCCCACAGCATTCTGACCTACTTCCTTGTACAAAGTATATATACACCTGCACATTCCCATGTAAGATTAGACCTCTTTAGATACTAATAAACTGTTGTTTTGTCGACCCACAGCCTCTTTTACTCACCGTTATTTCATCAGCAGAGCGTGGTTCTCCTATAACCCGACTGCGTTACGCAACTGCATCTGCCTCGCAGACCAAAACCCGTTACCAAAGGCCGCATCCGTTTATGGGTCAGACGAAGAGGTGCTCGTGATCGTTGTTTGAAATAGAACTTTTCTCCTTTCCTCTGAGAAACCGACAGAAAAATTGCATCGTCGGAGGAAAGAAAACTACTGAGCCGTTGAGATGATAACTGCTGATCCGCTCATTGGAATCAACTCAAGCCAACTCCTAGCTGACTCCAGTGGCCGAATGATGACCACTAACCTCAACATTTTCGATGTAAGCAATTACGACAATTGGAAGAGGAGGACCCGTGCTGCATTTGAAGCTAAGGAGCTGAGTGATTTCCTGGACGCTGATCCCACTCCGAACGAGCAGTTGAAAGGACGCAAAGCCTACTCGAATCTCCTACAACTGATCGGCGACGACGTCCTGTCCACCCTTCAAACCGAGACAACGGCTGCTAAAGTATGGAGCGCACTGGAAACACAGTACGGAGGGACAAAAGGAACCGTCAGTCAGATACTTACGAGAAAAAGACTGATGACGCTCAAGAAAACTAGGGAAGTGTCGATGAGACAGCACCTGGACACCGTGACCAAGCTTGTCAGCGACCTGAAATCAACGGGTGCCACAGTAGTAGAAGGTGACATCATTGCCTATATATTGATGTCTCTCCCCAAGGAGTACGAAGGAACCCGTACAGCCCTGGAGAACATACCAGTTGGAATACTGGGTATGAACGTTTCCTTGTTAAGGAGCCGACTCCTGGATGCAGAAGCCCTCCTTCAAGAAACCAGAAAGGAGACCCCTGCGAGACCAGCCAAATGTCTAGGAGACACAGCGGCGTTTGCAGCCTCAAACAAGAACTTCTTCTGTACAGTCTGCAAAAAGAAGGGTCATACAGCAAAATACTGCAGAAATAGAGGAGCGTGCTACTCGTGCGGACAGAGAGGCCAAATGAAAAGCGACTGTCCGAATACAAGGAGACATTCTAGGCAGCAGCTTGAAAATGCATCGTCTGCAGTCTCCTTTGTTGCTGGTGAAATGGACTCGAAAGATTTCATCATGGATTCCGGTGCTACAAATCATATGTCATCGGAAAGAGAATGGTTCTCCAATCTAGTAGAACACTCCGGAAAAGTAAAGTGTGCATCCAAAACAGAAACCCTCGACATTGAAGGAATGGGGAACATCGAAGGAGTTACTTCGACAGGTATGAAGATCACGCTGAAAGATGTTTTATTTGTGCCCAAAATCAACGGACAGTTAATATCCGTCAAGAGTATTGAGTCTGCCGGCTACACCGTTACGTTCAAAAACGAGAAAGTATATGCCAGCAAGAATGGAGAAAGTATGCTGCTAGCCACGAGGACACGAAACGGCCAGTACAAATGCGATTTTACACCGTTTTGTGACACCGCCTTGTCCACATCAGTCGAAGAGGCCATGATTTGGCATCGCCGTCTGGGTCACCCTAGCAAGAACACGCAAAGACTCATGTCACTTCCTGTGACGCATGACTTTTGTGAAGTATGCCCTGCTGCCAAGCAAAGCACGACACCGTTAGGAAAAGGTCCCAGAAGAAAGGAGACATCTGCTTGGAAAACTATACACACAGATCTGTGTGGACCGATCACACCTGAAACACCGTCTAAAGCAAGGTACTTCATGACTCTAACGGATGATTATAGCCGCTTCACGGAAATCCGTCTCCTGCGTACAAAATCTGAAGCAGCTGCAGAATTGATAAACTTTCTCAAGAGACACCCGACTATAAAAAAGGTCCGTTGTGATAACGCAAGAGAGTTCTTCTCTGAAGAAGTAAAAACATATTCAAGAAACAATGGAATTATCATGGACCCCTCACCGCCATACACTCAAGCTCTAAATGGGGTGGCCAAGAGAGTGAACAGGACTTTATTACAAAAAGCCAGAGCCCTGATACTTGATGCGAAGCTTCCCAAAACGTTTTTGGGGGTATGCCGTGCAGACAGCAGCCTATCTTAAAAATAGAATCCCAAGCAGAAGCATTGATAACCACTCACCCTACGAGAAACTGCATGGTGAAAAACCGGATTTAAAGAATCTGCGAGTATTTGGCTCGGAAGCCCATGTTCTGATTCCAAAACAACTGAGAAACAAATTGGATGGTTGCACCAAAAAGATGGTATTTATTGGATATTCTAACATGGGATTCCGTTTACTAGATAGATCTTCAAATAGGATCACAGTAAGCAGAAACGTTACATTCAATGAAAAGAAAAATAGTATTTCCTCGCCGAGTCTCATCACTACTCAAAACATTGAAGACTCAAGTGAAAGTGAGCAAGCAGATGCCCCGGAGCATACAGCTGATCCAATCGTTCCGCCTGAATCAGAAACGAGAAGGAGCACCAGAACGCGAAAACCGGTCGTGAAATTTCCCCACCCGGAAGTGTATGCCGCAACGAACGCGGAAGAAACTTTCTCCTACAAAGAACTTTGTGAGAGGCCCACTGCTGAGCAAAGACCTTGGAGAAAAGCAATGAAGGAAGAAATAAATGCCATGAATGAAAACCAAGTTTGGGAGTTGCAACATCCACCTCCAGGCGTGAAACCCATCACAAGCAAGTGGATTTACAAGAAGAAAAGGGACGGTACATTCAGAGCACGTTTGGTTGCACGAGGATTTCAACAGCGTGCCAACATCGATTATTTCACTACTTACGCTCCAGTGATAGGTTATCCTGCCCTTAGACTACTGCTAGTATTAATTTTTATAAAGTCTCTACATGCCTTTACGTTGGACTGCAAGACAGCATTTCTACATGGAGAAATCAAAGAGAAAATCTACATGATCCAACCAGAAGGATTCGAGGATGGTACCTCAAGACTGTGTTTATTAAAGAAAAGCTTATATGGACTAAAGCAAGCACCCAAAAACTGGTTTTCCAAATTCACGGAATTCATGACACGGTTAGGATTCAGTTCATTGGAGTCAGAACCCTGCATTTTTCATCGCATGGTAAGCAATAACTCCATATTCATCGCCCTATTCGTAGATGATATTTTAATTTGCGGTAATTCTGTTAATGAAATTAATCGTGTCATTGAATTAGTGTCAAATCAATTCAAAATGTCCAAAACTGGACCATTAGTAGAGTTTCTAGGTATTAACATTAATTATAATTCCAGTTACCTAAGTAATGACCTAGAAAAATATATTTTAAAATTACTTGATAAATATCAAATGTCAGATTGTGGACCACACACGCTACCTTTACAGCCCAAAACTACTGCGGCTGATTTTATTGAAAGCCCTCCATTTGTCGGAGAATACAGGGAATTGATAGGTTCGCTTCTCTATCTGACACAAGTCTGTAGACCAGACATATCATATGCAGTAAATTGTCTGAGTCAATTACAGGAAGCACCTACCCAAGTCAGTTGGACGGCTTTAAAAGGTATACTTAAATATTTAAAAGGCACTTATAATCAGAAATTATATTACAATAAGGTAGATATTCTTAATAATCAATTAACTTTACACGTGGATTCTGATTGGGCCGCAAATTCAAATGATAGGAAAAGTATTACAGGGTATTTTATTAAATACTGTAACTTCCCCATATTATGGAATTGTAGTAAACAAAAGGTGATATCCTTATCATCTACAGAAGCCGAAATTGTTGCATTAAGTAAGGGTCTTCAAGACCTTATATATATTAACAACCTAACAAAGGAAATAGTTAAAGATGAGTTACAATTAACCATATTTGAGGACAACATGTCATGCATTAAATTTATAACTAATGAAAATAACAAAGGACGATTGAAACACATGGATATCAAACTAAAATTTGTCAAAGAAGAATTAACAAAGAGAAACATTTTTGTAAAATATGTACCAACGGAAATTCAAATAGCAGACATATTGACCAAGGCTCTATCCAAAATAAAATTCTATGAACTTTTGAAATTGATAGGTATTTCGAAAAATTGAAGTATATTTTTGTATCTTGTATTTTATGCATTTAAGTATAAGGTAGTATTAGTAAGGTGAAGGATAAGAATTTGTAATCTTGTGTATTTTATTTTAAACTGTAAGTGTTTAAAAATTTTATTAATATTATGTGATTAAGGGGTGGTGTTTGAAGTTATTGTTCCGGACTTCCCTTAGGTAATCACATATGTCGAGATTAAGTGCATCCTTTTTGGGTCATGGGAAAACCCACTTCTTAGATAGCTTCTCCACCTGTATATCCGTCTTTACCTTTTAAAGTAATAACAACAGCATTGCAATATTGTGTCAATGCCCACAGCATTCTGACCTACTTCCTTGTACAAAGTATATATACACCTGCACATTCCCATGTAAGATTAGACGTCTTTGACCTTTTGGAGCCATGCAACAAAAATGAACAAAAGGACATCATTAGGAAAAAGGGACTCAATGCAATAGAACAATTTCCAAAAGAAGACTTTGTACATGCATACACAGATGGCTCCTCTGACAAAACCATCACCAACGGGGGTGCCGGTGTGTTTTTAACTACTTCAGATGGTGTGTTTCACCAGGGCAAATATGGTGCGGGAAACATAGCCTCTAACTTCACCTGTGAGCTGAGGGCAATTCTGGAGGCACTAAATATATATAGGGCCCTTCCCACTTCCAAGCAGGCAAAGGGCCTAGTGATATTTTGCGACTCAAAGGCCCGCCCTCCAAGCAATTCTAAAAGGACATTCTTCTATCACCCAAGAAATCATCTCAGGTCTTCAAGATCTTCAGACTATAAACAAGACCTGCATCCTCCAGTGGATTCCTGCACACGTCGACATAGAAGATAATGAAACTGCGGATAGATTGGCCAAGGAGGGCAGAGACCTCAACACTAGCAGCAGTGATGTTTCTCTTCAGGATGCGAATGCAGTGGCCAGATATAAGCTTAGAGAAAAATCCATTCAGACCAAACATCTTCTCTCTGAAATAACTGCGATCAGATCTACTCTTAAAACCATAACTAGACTGAGAACCGGACACCACAGGGGTATGAAGATAGATGGAGATGGCAAGAAGATCTATAGAAGCTGTGAACATTGTCCTGATACACAGCTTACGCCTACTCACATCTATGAGTGTCCGGCTATGAGCGCCAGCCTGAGAAAGATTGGAGTACTGCCGACTATGCTAGATCCGTATGGAGACAACATCGAGCAAGTCGTAGAAGAAATTATCAAAATTCACGGACACACATAGAGTTCGACTCTCATGGACACGACAAAAAAAAATTAGACCTCTTTAGATACTAATAAACTGTTGTTTTGTCGACCCACAGCCTCTTTTACTCACCGTTATTTCATCAAAAACAAAATCGAGGAAATGGACGAAAATCTATTTTCAGTATTTCGACCCATTCGGGATTTCGTCCTTGTCGGGATTATGGCCTTTAGGGATTTCGGCTTTCGGGATTCTGGTTTGTCGGGACTTCGGCTATCGGGATTGTGTCTGGAACCCGAAAGCAGCAGATGTTTCAATAGATGAATCCAGCTTAATCTACTTTTTTCTGTTAATTCACAAATTCCACTCTTATTTTTTTTAGCAAGTGTTAAAATGAAGCACGAAGATGCTCACACAACATCTATTGCCAAAGAGAATTGGAAAGTTCTGGCTGGGTGAGCGGATTGGGATGACAAACGACTTCAGAGAAATTAGTTTTTAAAATTTAGACATATATTCAGCATCGTTGGATTCGTTAATTTAATTTACTTTCTTGTGTTTCCTTTTATGTATTTAAGTATTTGTATATATTTGATTTATTGTTTTTATAATGTATAATTGTAAGAGTTATGTATAACCTTGCCAACCATTGAAAACGGGTCAAGGCCCAGTACTATAAAATTTTATTATCTAGCTATTTTTGTACAATAAAGCTTGTTATTCTGTTGTATTATCTTTTTATTAATTAACATTGAACAGAATTTCACAATGTGGTGATTGGTAAGCATGAAATATAACTACATTGTTTTATTTAATACATGTATTAGTAATTTTCCATTTTGTCGTGCAATTTTTGACAGTATTGTCATATTGTTTTTGAGCAATTCAATTGCATATATAATAGTTTCTAATTTTATTAACTTTTCTGTATTTTTTCTTTCTCTAACAGAACCTTGCTACATGTAATTTGAGTTTTTAATATTTAAATATTAAAAACTCAAATATATTATTTATTTATTACTTTAAACCTATAGCAATATATTGCATTTCTAGTGTAATATTTGTAAATATACAATAGAAATTGCATTTCTAGTGTATATGTAAATATACACTAGAAATGCAATATATTGCTATAGGTTTAAAGTAGATATTTCGTTCTATTTTATTCTTAATCATTATAATTATACACGTCGAAATAGCAAGTTTTTTTGGGGGAAAATGCTGCAAAGAAAGTGGGTAAAATTTAAAACTTTATATTGCGATATAATTGATAAAAAAAAGCACGTTAAGGGGGAAGTAGGAGCGCTGGATCGCGGGTCTCCGAATTCAAGTGCCATAGTGTTAATCCAATGGAAAAACCTAATTTTTCTGTCACATTTCTCCGGCTGTATTGAATATTTTTACGAACAGTTTTTTTTAAATGATAAATGTAGATAATTTACAAGTCTATCTTCCCCCTTTTTGAAATTGCTTCGAATATTTTGTGTAAAATTATTTATCGAAAATTAATAAAATATTCGAACAACTTCGAAAAGCGGGATTGTCGAAACCTGTAAGTCAGCTACATTTATCACATAAAAAAATCCGTTTGTAAAAATATTCAATACAGCCGGAGAAATGTGACAGAGAATTTTTTTCACCATTGGATTAACACTGATGCACTTGCTTTGAAGACCCGTGGTCTAGCGCGCCCATTTCCCTTTAATACCGGTCAAATTAGCAATGAAATCTTGCCCAATATCGATAAAGGATTATCCGCTTGACATCACCCAATATTGCACCCCGATATTGCCCAGCGTCGGTAAAATGTAGTCCATTATGCATTGGCCGATGGGTATGAACCGACGTCGGCCAATATTCCTGAGCTCTTGTTGCCAAGATCGTCCAATATTGCACCCCGATATTGCCCAGCGTCGGTAAAATGTAGTCCATTATGCATTGGCCGATGGGTATGAACCGACGTCGGCCAATACTCCTGAGCTCTTGTTGCCGATATCGCCCAATATTGCACATCGATCCACACCAATATTGCCCAGCGTCGGTAAAACGTAGTCCATTATGCATTGGGCGATGGGTATGAGCGGAGATTGGCCAATATTCCTGAGCTCCTGTTTCCGACGTCGGCCAATACTGCTGTGCTACCTGGGATCTTAGATGCTTCCTTGTTTCGAAATCTTTTGATATTTTACAATAAATTTTATTTAAAAGCATGGCATTTTATGGAAATTTTTTTTCCCCTTTTGAACGCTTTCTTTTTTGTTTTTTAAATATTTTTTTAATGTTTAAATCCTTCTCTGGAATGTCATTTCAAGGAAATCCAGAAGATGAAAGTGAATGGTAAAGTCCCGTATACGGGCGAGGGGGGGGGGGGGGGGGGGGGTTCCAACTCAGCGTGCTTGCATTTAACCTCTCGCTGCCAAAAAAGTGTAGGATCTACTTTTTTAAAAAAATAGCAATGCTACTTTGCACAGATATTAGGAAGGCAATGCCCCAGGTAGCACAGCAGTATTGGCCGACGTCGGAAACAGGAGCTCAGGAATATTGGCCAATCTCGGCTCATACCCATCGTCCAATGCATAATGGACTACGTTTTACCGACGCTGAGCAATATCGGGGTGCAATATTGGTTTGGATCGATGTGCAATATTGGGCGATATCGGCAATAAGAGCTCAGGAGTATTGGCCGACGTCGGTTCATACCCATCGGCCAATGCATAATGGACTACATTTTACCGACGCTAGGCAATATCGGGGTATAATATTGGGCGATGTCGAGCGGGATAATCCTTTATCGATATTGGGCAAGATTTCATTGCTGATTTGACCGGTATTAAGGGGAAATGGCGCGCTAGACCACGGGTCTTCAAAGCGAGGGCATCAGTGTTAATCCAATATAGAAAAAAAATTCTCTGTCACATTTCTCCGGCTGTATTGAATATTTTTACAAACGGATTTTTTTATGTGATAAATGTAGTTGACTAACAGGTTTCGACAATCCCACTTTTTTAAAATTTGTTCTAATATTTTTTTTAAATTTTCGATAAATAATTTTACACAAATATTCGAAGCAATTTTAAAAAGTGGGAAGATAGACTTGTAAGTTATCTACATTTATCATTAAAAAACTGTTCGTAAAAATATTCAATACAGCCGGAGAAATGTGGCCCCCCCAAAAAAACTTGCTATTTCGACGTGTATAATTATAACGATTAAGAATAAATTAGAACGAAATATCTACTTAAAACCTATAGCAATATATTGCATTTCTAGTGTATATTTACATATACACTAGAAATGCAATTTCTATTGTATATTTACGAATATTACACTAGAAATGCAATATATTGCTATAGGTTTAAAGTAATAAATAAATAATATATTTGAGTTTTTAATATTTAAATATTAAAAACTCAAATTATATGTAGCAAGGTTCTGATAGAGAAAGAAAAAATACAGAAAAGTTAATAAAATAGAAACTATTATACATGCAGTTGAATTGCTCAAAACAACATGACAATACTGTCAAAAATTGCACGACAAAATGGAAAATTACTAATACATGTATTAAATAAAACAATGTAGTTATATTTCATGCTTACCAATCACCACATTGTGAAATTATGTTCAATGTTAATTAATAAAAAGATAATACAATAGAATAACAAGCTTTTATTGTACAAAAATAGCTAGATAATAAATTTTGTAGTACTGGGCCTTGACCCGTTTTCAATGGTTGGCAAAGTATACATAACTCTTACAATTATAGATTATAAAAAACAATAAATCAAATATATACAATACTTAAATACATAAAAGGAAACACAAGAAAGTAAACTATTATACGAATCCAACGATGCTGAATATATGTCTAAATTTTAAAAATTAATTTCTCTGAAGTCGTTTGTCATCCCAATCCGCTCACCCAGCCAGAACTTTCCAATTCTCTTTGGCAATAGATGTTGTGTCGGCATCTTCGTGCTTCGTTTTTTCACTTGCTAAAAAAAATAAGAGTGGAATTTGTGAATTCACAGAAAAAAGTAGATTAAGTTGGATTCATCTATTGAAACATCTGCTGCTTTCGGGTTCCGGACACAATCCCGATAGCCGAAATCCCGACAAACCAGAATCCCGAAAGCCGAAATCCCTAAAGGCCATAATGCCGACAAGGACGAAATCCCGAATGGGTCGAAATCCCGAAAATAGATTTTTGTCCATTTCCTCGATTTTTAAAAAAAAAATATTAAGATTATTTATTTAGTTAGTTAAAGTCAGTTAGTTATTTATTCAGTCGACTGGCCAGTCAGTTAGTCAGTCAGTTAGTTAGTAAGTTAGTCAGTCAGCTAGCTAGTCAGTTAGTCAGTCAGTGAGTCAGTCAGTTAGTCAGTCAGTTATTTATTAGTCAGTTCAGTTAGTTTAGTCAGTCAGTCAATCAGTCAGTTAGTTAGTTACTGACTAAATAGTTAACCACTCAGTTTACTAACCGACTTACTGGCAGACTAACTGACTGACTGACTAACTGAATGACTGACCCGACTGACTTACTGACTAAATGACTGACTGACTGACTAACTAACTGACTGACTAACTGACTGACTGACTGACTGACTAACTGACAGACTGACTGACTAAATAACTGACTGACTAACTAACTGATTGACTAACTGACTGACTAACTGACTGACTAATTTAATGACTAACTGACTGACTTAGTGACTGAGTGACTGACTAATTAATTGACTGACTAAAAAAACTAACTGAATAAATAACTAAATGACTAAATAACTAACTAAATAAATAATCTCTAATATTTTTTTTTAAAAAATTGAGAAATGGACAAAATTTATTTACGGGATTTCGAACAATTCTGGATTTCGACCCCTGTCGGGATTTTAAGCCATTCTGGATTTTAACCCATTCGGATTTTGACCCATTTGGGATTTTGGCTTGTCGGGATTTCGGCTGTCGGGTTAATGTTCCAGACCCGCTGCTTTCGGAAATGACAGGCAAAAAAATTTCTTGGAAGTAAAGTTATGAGCTTTAAACGATATAGTTCTACGAAATCGTTAAATCTACGATAATCGTTATTTTACGATATAGTTTGATGGGGGGCGATATGCTGAAAATAAAACATTTTTTAACTTAACAAGAAAGTTTTCGAAAGAAAGCAGTTAAAAATCCATCCAAACATCCAAAATTACACACATCTGCCAAATGTAAACAAAGCAAAGATTGCCAATCCCAAGTTAATCGTACAGGTGTATAAAATATAACAACTAAACGGTTTTTTTTTTCGATCTTTTGTTACTACAATCTAAAATATTAACATTATATTAGTTTATTCACACATTAAAGTACCACCAATTTTAGACGAAGAACGAAATGCACTGCTGATTTGCTGATTCGAAATGGTTATGGCGGAGGCAGCAAGATTGCGCACTAAGCTGCGCAGATGGCAGATCTGGAAATTATAATTTCAATATTGACCGATTTTCAACCGAGTCTTGGGGAAAATTGATTCACAACCTTTCCCTATTTTGAAAGTAAATATTATTTGAAAAAAGAAATACAACCGAAATTCTTGATTGAAAAATATTGCGAAACATAATATTTGCCTTTTACACTTGCAAAAAAACTATAATATTGCAGTAAAATTAAAATATTGCACTTTTTGTAATTTCCTGAATGAAACCTCAAAGAACGGGAAAATCTGGTTAAATCGGTAGAAAATGATCGATTTTCATCCTATACGCTGCAAAATTGGCCGATACTCATGCGACATTGGCCAAAATTTTTGTGCTACCTGGGGCTATCTTATTTTCTTCAAAATAAATAAAAGTAGAAAATATACATTCAAAACGAAGAAAACATGGAAAGCTAGCCCCGGTCACCCCTAATAATTAACCGTTACAGCAATCAATACATAAAAAAGCTACAATCAGTTTTGCTCTTTTTTACAGTTTTATTGCATTAACTAACATATTAAAATTGTGTAAATTTTGGTTTCATAAAATCAATAACCTTATATTTTAATCCCTTCAAGTATTTATTATCAAAAATACAACATGTTTAAATTTCGATTGATACATCATCCTCTCATCCATTTTTTTTATCCCTTCGGTTAAAGGAATAATCTTTTAAAAAATGTAAATTGTACGCACATTTTGAAATTTTTCACCTCCCTTCTTCCTCCGAAACCTCCTCCCCCCAATTTTTTTTTTAGGCATTTCTTTCTGCCCCCCCCCCCCCCCCCCCCCCCCCGAAAACACGGTTTAATTTTCGACTACACCCCTGAATCAGCCAGTACAGCGATTACCTGCGCCAAACTAAAAAAAACTTACGAAAACGTTAAACGAAGTTTAACTAATATTAATTCCAGAGTTCATACATTTATCTCGCAACAGATTAATAATTGAGCAGAAATAAGAATTGAAAACAGTCCTTTTTTACAAACTAAAATGACCAACCAAGAAACAAAAAGAAACGAGTTATTAATTTACTATAAAATAAAATAAAAACCATACATTACTATACAAAGCCATAATTAAAGACTCCATAAAACTATAAAAAAAAATTAGGAACACATTTTTTATAATGACACAATTTTAATAAAAGGAAGACAGTCTATAGTATTTTTTTTAACAAAAAACAGCACAACAACAGTTTACATTTCATTTAAAATAAACAATCTAAATTTTATTAAAAAAAATTTCGAGAAATGGACAAAAAATCTATTTTCGGGATTTCGACCCATTCGGGATTTTGACCTATTTGGGATTTTGGCTTGTCGGTATTTTGGCTGTCGGTATTTTGGCTTTCGGTATTTTGGCTTGTCGGGATTTCGGCTGTCGGGATTATGTCCTAGACCTTCCTGTCCCATTTTACAAATTTCCTGTATGATCATTGATGATTTCAATTACTAATGGTTTTTTCTCTTTTAGATTTATTTAAAAAAAATTATAAAATGCTAATCGACACAAAAATTTCTTTGTTATATCAGTTTAAATTTTAAAAACATGATATTAAACCTTATATTAATAAATAATTGTCTCGAATAAACTTAGTCTTACAAAATGTAAAACTTTCGTCATTATTATATCACCATCACATCATCAAAACTAAAATTTTAAAGAAAGTTAAATAAAATAATTAAAATCATAATACGAAACAGATTATTTAAATGAAACTGAACTTCTAATTTATCAGTATTTCCTAGATAATTTTTAGAAATTCATAAAATGTTCAAAATATGGATAAAGCTCTTTTCAACATCGTACTAAAGCGTTTCTGTGTGCAAGTTATCTCATAAAACAATGAAATGCTAAATACTCACCTTTGACTTCTTGGATTTCTTGCGGGAAGAGCAGCATCTTTAAAAAAGAATACATTTGATATAATATAAGAATATACAATAGTATTGTACTTATTAACATTGTAAGAGAAAATATTAAATGCACTATTTATGGCAAATCTCTCTATACAACTAATTAGACAATCTTTGTCTAATGAGTTTGTATAATCTTTGTCTAAATGACAATCTTTGTCTTTGAGTTTGGAAGTACAAAGACTATTGGAATCTGTACATCTAATAGTTTTGGCTAGCCAACTATATTAAAAATAAGAATCATAGTTTCTAATTTGAAAGCTAATTGTGTCAGTATCTTTAATTTAATAAACTGCATTTGGCTGTGATATTTGAGGCGTCGGGTAGTGAAATTGGGTGATAGACAGACCAACGAACAAAGCTAATTTAAAAACTTTTATTTTTACTTTAAACGTAGTAATAGCACATGCTAGAAGTTTCCTATTATTTCACAAAATAGCTATTGACAACTGACAATCTTCTTCAATGACTGTATTAATAATTTAAAAGTACATAAAGGAGATTTATGTAGGCAAGATTTTAATATTAATAAATACTTTTAAATAATAATAAACTTTTAATGAAATAATTTTTTTTCGTTCGCTAATTTTTTTCACGCCTGCTTTTAAGGCTGTAACTGATTATATATAATTTATAAAGCAAGTAATTTAAGTCACTGAAAATAGCAAATACAAAAGGTATATCATCTTTTTTACCTGTTTTGATGCAATAAGTATAAGTTATATTTAATAATTGGCATGCCTTTTAACAATTATTATGAAATATATATTGGGTTATTTTTTAATTCAACTTTTAGCTTTTAAAAATTCACGATTGAATTAATTGCAAATTCGAACTTAAATTTCCTAAACGCATACAAAAAAGGGAAAGGTCTTTGTATTAAAATATTCAGTTTTGTTAACTCCCATTTTCATTAAAAAAATAGCCCGGCTAGACATTCATTAATATTGAACAAAGTAATAAACGTTAGTGCAATTTAATTGGAGTCGAGCTAGTAAGTTATTCTTTTATTTTTAATTTAAACGTAGTAAAAGCACATGCTAGAAGTTTTCTATTATTTCACAAAATAGCTATTGACATCTGTCTATCTACTGCAATGACTATACATTTAATAATTGGCATGCCATTTAACAATTATTATAAAAATTTATAGGGTGCTTTTTCTAAAAAAAGGTATTTTAAAGGGCAAATAAAGCAGTAGTAAAAATGTAACGCAGTTTAATAACTTACTTGGTTGTGAAATTCATGTTGTCATAAATATAAAACTCTGTACATCAAGTTAAACATTCTATAAAACTTAAAACTAGTAATCTTGAAAAAAATGTTTTTCGTTAAAAAGTATTGCTTAATATTTGTTAATAATTTTAACGCGCAGAATAAAAAGAAGCTCTATATCTGTCAGTGCAGCGTAAGCCTCCCATAACAGGGGAGCTCAGGAGATCGCTATCTTAGGTCTATCAGTTGGCGCAATTTGGCGGTCTACCGTTGAAAGCAATGTAAAAATCTGCTAACTTCTATAAAGCGCTCTATTAAATTTAGGTTTAAAATACCATGAAAACTGCTAAAAATCGTTTTCAGGTATCTTCTTTAATGCATAAGGATAGAAATTGGCAATTTTGTGCTGCTTCGGCGACTCACAATAAAATCAAGTTAGGGTTTATTTTTGTTACTGTAAAATGTATTGTTACTGTGTGATAAATATATTTGTACTCATTAGAAAAATACCTAGATTTCGAAATGGAATATGTTGTTATTTTTTTTTCATTTAATATTTGCTGTAAATGATTATCTTGCGGGTGAGCTACAAAAATACTGCTCCGGAACATTTACAAATTTCAAATGGCAGGTTTGGTTGTAGATGATTTACTAACACAAAAGCTATTTGAGGGCTTTCTATTGTCAATCAATCGATAAACTTTTTTTTATATTTAATATAATCTATTAATATATATACATTTCACACAAAACAAAAAAACCACAATAAGACAATAGTTAAAATAAATTAAAATTGTATTGCAGAATTTCTTCAAACAAGCAATATCTATTTAAATGATATATTAGTTTTATTTTTATTAAATTACAATTTTCCATTTAATAAAAAAATGAAAAAAAATACAAACATGAAGCATCTTTAATTATAAAATAAAACACCATCAGAAGGTACGAATTAAAACAATTTTTTAAATTCATACACATGAAATTTACGAGCTGATTTGATTTGGTAATGTTTTTCCAATTCAGATAAGGTTGCAGAATGCAATAGTTACACACATAGTTATAAGTTTCAATTGCAGGGCTAATTAGTACTTCGTTAAGGTAATTAGCACGTTTTTTCGAAGTGTCTTTCGAATAGTTTGAATCGGAAGAGTTAATGGCCGAGTATATCCACCCATTGATCCATTGCAAAAAAAAATCTTAATAATATACTACAAAAGTTTACTTAGAACCTACGGGTAGAAAGCAAACACGCCAAGCAGTCTATATAGGTGCAATCCACGTCGAAAAGAAGAATGCGGTAACCCTAAAGACCTAAAATGCCGAACGCGCCGGCCTCCTTCTCTAGTGAGTGTGACTCTAGTGCAGCGTAATAAGGAGTGCAGTGTAACAATGGAGAATCTTGGTTTAAAGTTGAAGAATGAAGAGAACAAACCTCCAAATATTCTACTTGTAAGTAAGAAGGTGATCATATGGAAACTTTTAAGTTTCTCGTATTTATCGTTTGCGTCACAGGTTTCACTGTTCAAGCTGTGAACTTCTTCAGTCATTTTTTTACGTATCCAACTGTAATCAACACTGAAGTGAACGCTATAAAAACATTCAGCGCACCTGCTTTGACTTTTTGTTATCCTTCTCAGTAAGTATTTGCCTGTATTTTAAAATTCCTTTCTATAATTAGTATGACAAACACCCTTTCACTCCCAATGATTCTATTTGGAATCATCAAAAAACTTGCGATCTTTTTTCACACTAAATTAAACGCGCACTTATTTAAAATAAATTTCATTAAATTATGCATACATTTTGTATAAAAATATATTTTATTTTTGTATCGTTAGATGGAAGATTAATTGCAGAATTAAATAATGTTTGTTGTAGTTAAATGAAAATATGAAAACTATTGTAAAAATAACATCACTTAGGAATGATTTTATTAAATAATTTGGCCCTAAATTCTTCATGCTTGCATTTTTAAATGTTTAATAGTTATTTATGCAACAAGTGTGAAAGTAACACTTTTTAAAACTAGTGGATTTTATTTCACGAGCGAGGTACGAGCGAGTGAAATAATGACACGTGTTTTAAAAAGTTTCACACGTGTTTCATACACTATTTTTTATAATTACGTGAAAAAAATCAAATCTCATTGGTTCAAAAATAATTCACGTGCTAATTTTTTTACGTAAAGAAGATCGGCATCGATAAATCTCTGGAATTACAAAAGGTAAACTAATTTTTTAGTTTAAAGTCAAACATTTGAACATGGATACTGATTCAAAAATAAAAAATAATATAAAATTCACGCGCATAATATTTATAAATAAAGCAGATCAATAAATTTCTGGATTTTATGAAGAGTATGAAATAGAAATTTTACTTGAAATGTTGGCATCTTATGAAAAGAGTGAAAAAAGGTACTTTTTTTTCACTGCTTTTGGGTGAAAAAAAGTAATTTTGTATCACTGTTTCTAAAAAGTATAACTTTTCGCACGCGTCTGATATTAAAATTATAATGTAAAAATCGGATTTTTTTCACGCAATTATAAAAAAATCTAATTTTAACTATTTTTAACAAATAAGTTTCCAAACATTATTGTTATAATTTATTCAAAAGTTCTGATTCTAAAAGTTTCTTCCTTAAACTTTAGTTAAAAAATTCAGATTTTCCCTCTGCTTTTCACCATTTCATTCTGGATGCATAATGAATCTATTTCACAAATTTTAGATTTTTAGAATAAAAAATAAAAAGTTTGGATTTTTTGTTATATTAAACTTTACGTTTACAGCACAAAATGGGGGATAAATGAAAACTGAGTCTGTCTTGTTCAGAGACTAGGCTGTTCCGAAGAACAAACTTGTTCTCGAAACTTATTCGGAACCCGAAAAGGATAGTTGACCGTCGTTTTTCTTCTTTAGAACAGTCGATACTCCCAACAGAACGGCTAGTATGACGTCAACGAGAGCTTCTCTTGACTTGTAAGTTGAGTGGGCCGTGGTCAATCACTCTGCATTCCACTGAAAAGATAAAACATCTGATTGCTAATTCCAATCACGCAGTAACTTTTAAATGCGATTACAAAGTCAGAGGGAGAAAATAACTAATAACGACTACAATGATAAAAAAAACCCTCTGCTTTTGGTAAATAAAAAAAAGACATTTTAAAATATTGTGAATGAGCTTTTCCCCAAGAGGTTATTCGTAAACGAAATGAACTCAAATTTGTATTAGAATTCATATTTTGTTTATGCCAAACTCTTCTATACCATCTCTCATAATTCCTTTTGTAACACATAATAAGCGAGATGCAATCGGGGTTGTTCCATGATTGTAACGTTGCTTTCCTGCTTTCTATGTGACACTATTCACCAGTAAAAATAATCTCTGTCTATATTTGTTGAGTTTTAAGTACTTATTCTTGGGTTAGGATCACTGGATTTACTTACTTGTGAGTTGTGCGTATAGAAGTTTCTGCTCGTTAACGAAAGTTTTAATTCTTGCTCGTCATCAGTAACGTCATTGGGACATTATAACTCAGCAAGGTAAGACAGGGATTTTTTGTACTGATAAATATTTTCACATGGTTTTAAAACTCTGGCAGGGAAAGCATCTCTCTTATATGGGTACAAAGGAATTATGGGGATATATAAGCGATTTCCCTAAACAAAAGATGAACTCAAATAAAAACTTACATTAGTTGACAGAACTAGTGAAATGATAGTTTAAATAATAACAGAATTAATAATAAACAAATGTGAGGAAGAGCTGAGGACCGAACCTGGAACTTCTTGTTATGTTTCAGGCATTCTACCGAGTAGACCATGTGGACTACACTCTGGCATTATAAAGGGTTCTCTTCAAATAAGAAGTTTAATTAACGACAATGCTTACGAACCCTAAAAAAGCCAACTTTTTCGGCAAATTAATTATATTTATTTATGTCTAAAGATTAAGCATCTCTTGTTTTAACATAACAAATGATGTAGAATATAAAAAATTCAATTTTAGCTTTCACATTACGTTTATAACGTAAAACAAGTAGGTTTGTAACAGAATCTGTCACTCAGCCCTCTTCCACACAACATTTGTGTTGAACAGGAAAAAAAGTCCACCAAACACAATATTAATTCTATCATAAACATTTACACGTTAAATTTGGCTAGTTTCATTTATTTTATTTCGAAAATTCAATAATTACTTCTTCAGTAATTATTCAATAATTACTATCGTTATTGTCAAAATTTTATTTATGTTTCAAAGTATAAATATGTAATATTCCTCTTTTAAATAGAACTAAAACATTTCATATCAACATACAAACAAAGAATCTCTTAGTGAAATATATTTGACGTCGTTTCAAACTGATTGATGTCGCAAAAATTAATTTCTTTTAATTTATTATTTAAATGAATTAACGTTTCTCAAGTGATTGTTGCGAATGGCAATGGTGATTTAATTCGAATAAAAATGGCTTCTTATGCTTTTTAAACTAGCATTAAATTTTGCAGTTTTTTAAATAATTAAAGTACTTCGAATTCGATTTTTTTTCTGAGATTTTCAATGTCTTCTAATTACGATACGCTGAATTTTTTGAAGTATAACACTTGTCTGTAGAATTTGTAGTTTGGGCTATGAAAGTGGGTGCTGGACGGAAAGACAGACGGACTGAACGATTATAATAGATACCTTTCACTTTTTACGTTATAAACGTAGTGTGGAAGGTAAAAGTGGAAGGTTTTATAATCGTTCAGTCTGTCTGTCCTTCCGTCACCCACTTTCATAGCCCAAACTACAAATGCTACAGACAAGAGTAATACGTCAAAAAATTCAGCTCATGTGTGTGTGAAAATAAGAAGGCATTGGAAATTTCATTAAAAATTTTTTTAATTTGAAGTACTTTAATTATTAAAAAAATGTAATGCTTATTTTAAAAGCATATATCAAGGTTTCTAATATAATTGTTCATATTTAATTAATGCAAGCGCTCCTACTTTGTTAAATTCCTTGCTCCGCACGAGGGCGCCTTGTCTTTCTGTAAGCTGTGTGAATTAATATTGTCTATGTTTTGGAATATCTTCCTGGGATTTTAATAAAAAATGGTGGCCTTATGCTCAAAGTTGCGTTTGTGATTCTTGTTGTTGTTTAAATATTTAGAGTAAAGGCAGCGACTGATACATAAGAAGTCATTTGTAATAGAATTTAATCACCATTGCCATTCACAACAATCGCTGGAGAAACATTATTTCTTTTAAATAATTAATTAAAAGAAAATTATTTTTTGCGACATAAATAAGTTTGAAATGACGTCAAATATACCTCACAAAGAGATTCTTTGATTGTATGTTGATATGAAATATTTTGTTTCTATTTAAAAGCGAGGAATATTACATATTTCTTTTTGGAATATAAAATAATTTAGCAAACGATACGAAATAATTATTGAATTTTCGAAAGAAAATAAATAAAACTAGCCAAATTTAGCTTGTAAATATTTAATATAGAATTAATAACGTGTTTGGCGCCTTTTTTCCTGTTGAACACAAATGTTGTGTTTAAGCGGGCTAAGTGACAGATTCTGTTACAAACCTACTTGTTTATTTATAGGTACATGAGAGAGAAGTATTGCGATAAATTTCCAAGGGATTGTAAAAAGCCTAAGAATATGACGCAGTTTTGTGAGAAGCATTCACATTACTGCAGAAGCAACACCAACTTGACGGACTTTAAAGTAAGTATACAAGGACTCAGCAAGTTTTCGTATATCGGAGTTTTTTTGTTTTAATTTAATTTTTAAAATATCGTCACTGATATATAGAATTTATAGAGACTATATAATTTACACATAATTTAAGTATAATTTATACATAATTTAAGTATAATTTATATATAATTTAATAATATAATTTAAATACAAATTAATTAGGGTCTGTGAAACCCTTTAACAACTTTTACTGGATCATATTGTAATAAATTTATGTTTTAATGAATGCCACTATTAAGTAACATACATATCTATTATGAAGTAAAATAAAGAATGGAAAGAAATTATACTTTTTATTTTTTGTTTAGAAAATACGTTGTTAAAAATTGTGAAATATGGTTTTTACTTTTTCTTTCTAGATTCCGAAAAATAAAATAAGATTTTTTAAATATGAATCTGAAGTCGGGAAAATCCGGGATTTATCCCATAGCGTTTCAGTCCATGGCCTTAAATATGCATTGGATGATGATTTCGTAGATAGGTAATATTTGCACGGTGTAATACGTATAAGAACATTTATACATGGTAATAGAGCCTGGATACAATCGGTATCTACTTATTATAATTTTTTTATATTAATGCTGATATTAGAATGAGAGGAGATTATAATAACATGATGGTGTGCGGACTAGTGGGTACTTGGGTATGGGGATCAATTGGCATAAAATAAAAGTTTACATAAAAAAACCAATCATAGTTATTAAGGGCACCCTTGCAACGCCGGATTCATAAAGCTAGTTATTGTATAGCTGCGAAAAAAAAGTTGCTTGTTATTATTTCACTTGTCTTCATTCACTCTTAAGATATAGTTGCATACGGAGCTTCTTTAATTAATACCTTAATTTATACATATTATTATTATTATTAGCTCTAATTTAAGTTGACAATTCAATTTTAGTAGAAATTTCAATCAAAATTCCAATTTTTAACATTATTTTTTAGGGTATATAGGGTGACCCGGAGTAATTATTGGACACGGAAAATCGGGGTAATTATTGGACGGGCCAAAAATGCATTTAAATTTATTGCGGCTTACAAACCACAATTTGTTAATTGCATATTCAGCAATTCTCTGATTAATTATTGACCTTACATAAGAACTTTTTTTCAAAAAATATATTAATAATCCAAAGCACTTAAAAAGTTGTTTAAATTTTTGTTCAATCGATGCCAAATTGTGTATAATTTTGTTTCGTTTGTCTTGAATTTCGTAATGCCCAGTCTTAGATCTGTTTATGAAGGTTGTTTGGGCTGAAAAAATTTAACTGTGGTGTTAAATATCAAATACACAGTACTATAATACACACCATATCACACACTTGTAGATAGTCTAAATACTATGCAGAATAGATTGAAAGCTATTGTAAAGTAATTACCCCACTTTAATTTTAATTTAATTAATTAATTGAATTTAATAATAGTAATTTTTGGACACATGTTTAATTTTTTTTCAACTTCTTCAGAGGAAATAGTATTAATTAGGAGTTCTTCAGAGGAATAGTAATAATTGAACAATGATACTCGACAGATATATCTAATAGTCATTGCGAAAAAAATTACTGGTTAGAAAATTACATAAATGTGGGAGCTATGGTAAAAGTTGATTTTTGTCCAATTATTACCCCTGGTCACCCAACATGGCATATTTCACGACGTAATTTTAAGTGAGTTCCTCATATTATTTTTTCTTCGGTTATTGTTTTCAAAGACAAAAAAAGACACTTTGGTTATATTTAAACAAATTTATATTTAATACTTGCTATTTAATTTTTAAAAAAAAATCATGAATATAAACCCACTTAATTTTTTTTATGGAAATAAATTCAGGATGTAAAAAGTTAGACCGAATTTTTTTTTGAAAATTTAACCCATAATTTGTTGAGTGAGTAATATATTTTTGCTTAAAATTTCTCATTTTGAAGGTCTAAACTGCAAATCAAATCCGTTGTTGCTTAAAAAAAAGCTGTTGGCTTAGATGGCCGTATAATTTGTAGATTAAATCTTTTTAAATGTTAAACAGATTTTAACGGTCATTAATTAATTTAAACAGATTTTCTCTGTATAAATTATACAGAATTTTTCTCGCACACTAGTTGAAATTTTTTTTTCTACAAAAATCACATTTTAGCATCCACACTACGTGTATAACGTAAAAAGTGGAAGGTATTGTAAACGTTCAGTACGTCTGTCCGTCACCCACTTTCACAAAAACAATCACAAGTCCCACAGACAATTGGGATATGTCATATTAAAGCAAAAAATAAGGCAAGGTTATAGGGGGAGCGCCTAGAGAAGGGTAATTGCGCCCACTTAAGGAAAAATGACTGCAACGCGCATAATACGACACTTAAATTATGTTTTTTATTACTATTTATAACTGAACAAATATAAAACAGAATGTAATATCGTTAAACATGAAAACAACAACAATTGTGCTTAAAAATTGAAAACAAGAAAATATTACATTGAGCGCCATTACCCGAACATGTTGGGTAATGTCGCTCACTGCGCGACGAGTAAATGCCGCTCGTTATTTGAAGCTTTTATACTACATATTTCACAACTGATTAAAGTAATTTTACAATTTGTAATAGTCACAAATACAGTTTTCTGCTTAATCCTCTCCACAGCAATCTTTGTGGATCCACTTAGAATAGAATTTGCACCTAAACCATAGTTCGTTGTCCTTTCCGAACTCCCCTCAAACATTACATACGTCATTGATTTCATTACTAATAATACCTTCGCCAGATAAATCGTCCATTTCATCATCATCACATATCAAGGTTTCATCGATGGTTTCCTCATCTGTACTAGTCAAATCTTCTTTCTTTGACGATTTTTTATTTTTCTTGGTCTGGATTTAATTTCGGCTTTCGACTCTTGTTGTTTCGCCAAATACGGCCTTTTTTTCACCCTTATATTTTTCTTTTTCAGTAGATTGTACGTATTTACAGCTTTCGTAGTATTTAAAGAAAAGCCTGTCTTGTATTCCTTGAGACGGCGTAGTTCCTCTTTCTTTTCAAGCATAATTTTCATGGACATTCCTATAATGATGGGAGATTTTTGTTTTGCAGGACCCTTCTTTTCTCAACTCTAAAAAAGTTAATAAAATGATAAAACAGTTTTGATTATTTATAATTCTACTCTTCCAACAGTGGAGGGTAATGCCGCCCATCTGAGCGTCATTACCCGATCGCGCCATATTTGATTTCAAGCTGTTTAACTAGGCACACAATGTATCCAGTGAAAAAAAACGTAGTTACATTAGATAACAAGATTATTATGCTTCGTAACTATACAATGATCATACTGTTAATAGAATTTAAAGTTGACTTACCTCGAAATTAGCTTCAGAAGTTTTTTAGATGAAAATACACGATAATTGATTCCCGGACGAAAGACTATGTGTTTTTGCTTTGGTAACCGCCGCCGTTATCACACTGAGCATTTCACGTGCTTTCTGCTAAGTGGCAGTACTGTCCAATTAATTTAGGGGTTGCCCAGTTTGTCACAAGTAAGCTGAGCGCGATTGCCCTTTGAGCGCTATTACCCGTCTCTCCTATATACCAAATTTCATTAAAATTTTTTAATTAGAAGTATATTTGAAATTTAAATAACTAAAAATTTAATCTACATTGAAATAACATGACAATTCCATTTTTATTCAATACTAGCAAATTTATAACCGTACTTCGCACGGATTAAAAAAACATCAAATCGATCCAAATATGTGTACCATATAACCTGTTATAGGATTATAAACTTATGTAATTGTTCCCGCTCGTTATAAAGTATAAAATCCCGTTTCATTGCCTTAAAATTCCAAAATGAAAAATTCCCTCACAAATACATAAAACCTTTCAGCTCATTTGGCGCGTTTTGGTAAAAAATTTGGCGAGAAAATAGATATAGCTACGAACACACTCATTATTCAACTCTAACGGCCGTATTCACAAGTTCGGGTCACCCGCAGGTTTCCCCGTCTGGGGAATAGATCTGTGGGTTTCGTCAAATTCCTTATTCACAAGTGCGAGTTATGCCAAAGGGAGAGATAAGGATCCGAATCTGCTCTGCGGGTTATCCCACCAATATTGGTGGGTTTTCAGAGGGATATCTCCGAGAAATGTTGAAAATCATAATAAACAAGCTTATCGGGTTCTTCTTTCAAACTAGTGATTATAATTATTTAGTTCTAATCCATTTTAATTGATCTTTATAAGATTGTTCATTGTAGAAGTACAGCATATTAGAAAGTTAAATATATTTTCAACATGATTTAAATTGATACTAAATTTTACGTGAGATATGCGATGATAATTTTTATTGTACAATCTATTTAAAAACGTATCTTTAAATTGACTAAAACTGTTTTAAAAGTTGTGTGCTGCGGTAGTTATGCACAAAAATGTTACAAACTCAATAAAATACAAATAACAGAGGAATATTATAACCGTACTAGTATTTGCCACTGCAAAATATAATTAGCAGTTTAATTTTCTTGGTTAAAAATTTATACATATACATAATGATAATTATAAAGGCATTAGTTTTCTTATTTTCCAATATTCCTTTATATTTTTTAATTAAAAGTTATTTTAACTTCAGAGTCGCATCTGGAATAAAGTTTATTTCTTCGCTTCAGCCATTTTTTTAAAGGGGAGTCGGATGTTCGGGTCAAAAATGTCGATTTTCTGTGTTTCTTTTATTTTTAATTTTCATATCTATAGCTTTAATTTAAGACCAAGAGTATCGATTTCTTTTAGTAGTTTTCTTTTATGAGCATTTTTCAGAACCTATGTTCATCAGTTACCTTAATTTTCTTTTGCATTTTTGTGTTTTCTTTTGCGTTTCCTGAAATATAAGGTTTTTCAACACTTAGGAACATTTTTCTCAGGAACTATAAAAAATATCAGCGTGTTTTTGTTTTATTATCTCTTCCCCATTAATAGCTCTGTGATTTAAACTGAGGAATTTTAAAATATCTCTGCTCAATTTTAAATATCTCTGCTAAAAAAAACTTACGTAACTTTAAATTGGATATTTTGGGTTTTTTTAATACATATTTTTTTAAAAAATCACTGTGAAAGTATTTTTTTATACTGAGAAATATCCTCAGTTTAAATTAAAGAGCTATATTTAAAGAACAAGCTATAAAAAAATTCAAGTTCCTGAGAAAAATGTTTCCAAAATTAGTAAAATTAACATTGGAGAGATAAAACCATCCGTCTCCCCAAAGGCGATTGCGATCTGCCACACGCTGCAAATAGAACACGTGAGAAATATCTCTAGCAGTAAACAACGTCACGTGATTCCGCTTGACCAATGATATGTCCTGTTACAAAATATGAGTGAAACCTGGGGAAGAAACCCGAAAGGTGAAACCCAGATAAATCTCGCTGTTGTGAATACGAATTTGAAATAACCCTCAAGTTGTCCCTTCCTCGCAGGATTCATGTTCTGGGGATATCTCGCTATTTGACTCGAACTTGTGAATACGGCGGTAACACAATGACCTTCGAACAACCGATCAGCTTATAAATTATTTATAAAAGAATGCCCATTTGGCTAGTTTTAGTTAATAATTTGGCGAGTTTGGCAACGTATTTGACGAAAAATTAAAGACATAAAACACTAATATGCAGCTCTAGTGCGATGGCCTTTATTAACAATCATAGTTCAGTAATAGCTTAATTATACATTTATTACTTAAATATGCATACATGCGGTCAAGAGAAAAATCAATGAAAAAATCATCAAATAAACCCACAATAAAATCTCACTTGAAACATGTCAATTATTTTTCAAATATTGAATTTAGTTTCTAAAGGTAATGGCAAAAGAATAAAATCAACATTTTTAATTTTTTTTCGTTAAAAGTTATATTTAATTTTTTCAGCCGATGGCATCAGTAAAGTAAAAAAAGATCGGATTTGAGCCAAAGTGGTGTAGTTTTTTCAGAAAATTCGAAATTTCTCTAAAATAGAGCATTTGAAACCTGAAAGTTCAAAATCATAATCTAAGTATGAACTACGCATTTGTGCCAAGTTACGAATTAAACAAATGTCTAGTTTATGAATCTATAAGACACACACATAATATATATATATATATATATATATATATATATATATATATATATATATATATATATATATATATATATATATATATATATATATATATATATATATATATATATATATATATATATATATATATATATATATATATATATATATATATATATATATATATATATATATATATATATATATATATATATATATATATATATATATATATATATATATATATATATATATATATATATATATATATATATATATATATAATTACTTTTTTATAATTACTTTATATTTACTTAATATATATAATTTTTTCATATTTGTTTTACTTTTTTTGTTTTTGTACTCGTTTTATATATATATATATATATATATATATATATATATATATATATATATATATATATATATATATATATATATATATATATATATATATATATATATATATATATATATATATATATATATATATATATATATATATATATATATATATATATATATATATATATGTTATGGATAAGTGGAGATGTATATAAGTGGAGATAAGTATGGATGAGTTATGTATATGGATAAGTGTCTCACTTTCACGTTTGATTATTTTTATTAACTTGAGTACCCCTGTCATGTCCATTAGCTGGGTGTAGTTCGGGTATAGGGAAATTATGTTAGGTAGTTTAATAGCACATTAATTTATTATATTCCATAACTTATTAGTTACAACAGCACACATCTTAAGTGCGCTTACTAGTGCCTTTTACAAAACAGAACAGAATGCCGACCGGTACAGTCACAGTTAAACAGTTCATAGCCGTATGCTGACAGTTACAGTTAGACAGGTCACAGTCTCAGACACCACATCTCCTCCCTCTCTACAAGTCCAAGCGGTCAGGAGGTCTCCGGACTCTGGTGGATCTGCGAAGAGGCTCAGGAGGTGCTGGAACTCGGGAGCTGGGTGGTCCAGGAGGTCTGACGGGACTCGCTGATGGTGCTGGGTGGTCTACCACAGAATTCCCCGGCTGGTCGACGGCGCTGTCCCGCAGAGCAGCAGGCTCGTCCGGTGTTGGTTGCTCCGCAGTTGTCACAGAGCCAACATCTGGGGCATCACCCTGTGTAGAGATCCGAGCATGCGGATCGCGCTCCCACTCCTGGTTTGTCAGTTCTCCACAGTCTCTCAACTGGTCTACGTGACGACGCCACCGTTGATTACCAATAGCAACCGTGTAGTGAAGTTGGCCATCTTTACTCACTACCGTTCCGAACTTCCACCTTTTGTCACCATGACGGTAGTTACGTGCAGCCACTTTATCTCCAATGCTGAACCCACGGTCCGCGAACTCGAAGTTTTTCTTTCTGATCCGGTCCTGGACACGTGCTTGTAGATCCGGTCTGACTAGATCAATCCTTGTGCGAATCTCTCGCTTCATCATCAGCATTGCTGGACTATGGAGTGTTGTCATATTTGGTGCTTTCCTATATTGAATCAGGAAAGTGCTGAGCTTTTGTTGTATAGTCCCGGAGTATTCCTTCATAGCTCTAAGAGCTTGCTTGAGAGTGAACACGTAACGTTCGGCCTGTCCATTGCTTGATGGTTTGAATGGAGCAGTCGTTTTGTGCTTTATTCCGTTGCTATTCATGAATGTCTTGAACTCGTGGGACGTGAACTGAGGTCCGTTGTCACTGACCAACGTCACTGGTAAGCCAAATCTTGCAAAACAGTCTCTCAGGGATTCGATGGTCTTGAATGTAGTAGTTGACTTCATTGGGTAAACCTCCAGCCACTTGGAGTGTGCATCTACGATGACCAGGAACATGTACCCGAACATCGGTCCAGCAAAATCGATGTGAATTCTCTCCCATGGCTTGCTCGGATACTCCCAATAGTGAACCTTGGCTTTGTGAGGATCTGTCTTGATTTCAGCGCAGTGGATGCAATTCTTGGCAGTGTCCTCGATGTCCCTGTCAATCGAGGTCCAGACAACAAATGATCTTGCAATCGCCTTCATCTTGACGACCCCCAGATGCCCATGATGTAATTCTTCGAGAACTCTTCTCTGGAACTGCTTCGGGACCATGACACGAGTTCCATACATTATGCAGCCATCTTGTAGACTGTACTCAGCTTCTCTTCCCCTCAACTCTCCTCCTCTCTGAAGTTTCAGGAATAGTGGCCCAAGTTCTTCGTCCGCTTGCGTTCCTTTTGCCAATTCCTCAGCCGTAACAGGAAGATTCTCTATTTGTTGTAATTGGAAGAGGGTAACATCATCTTTAACCTCCAGGTCCTCCGACTGGCCAGGTAATCTTGACAGGAAATCTGCATTTCCGTGTTCTTTTGTGTTTCGATAGATGATGTCGAACTGAAAAGACTGCAAAGTCAAAGCGTAGTGCAAGAGTCTAGTTGCAGCTAGGACTGGTAGACCTTTTTTGCATCCAAAAATCGCGACAAGAGGCTTGTGATCGGTAATTAGGGTAAATCTCCGTCCTTTTAGGTACAGGTAGAACTTCTTGACAGCCCACACTATTGCTAGAGCTTCTTTATCAATCTGTGAGTACTTCTTTTCAGTATCTGTCATAGTTCTTGATGCAAACGCTATAGGTCTCTCTGTTCCATCGGACATTTTGTGGGATAACACCGCGCCTAATCCTACAGGACTAGCGTCTGTTGCTAACATTACTGGGAGTGCAGGATCATAATGTACCAGAACTTGAGGAGAACAGATTTCCTCTTTTATGTTCTGAAATGATTTTTGACAATCCTTTGACCAAATGAACCTAGTGTTCTTTTTTGTCAAGTTATTTAGCGGATTAGCAATTGTAGCCAAATTTGAACAAAATTTCCCATAAAATTGCACTAATCCCAAAAAACTTTGAACCTCCTGCACATTTTTTGGTTTAGGGGCACCAGCAATGGCGGAAATTTTTTCATCAGTTTTATGCAAACCGTTAGCATCGATTTTATGACCCAAAAAGTTTATCTCTTTTTTGAAAAAATTTACTTTTCTGTAAATTCAACTTTAACCCATGCTCTTTGCATTTCTTGAAAAATTCTCTAAGTGCCTCAAAATGCGCTAACTCGCTTGACCCTGTCACCCGTACGTCATCCATAAAAACCTTAATGCCTCCCATTCGTGGAATAACCCATCGATGTAGCGTTGCCAGATTGCTGGGGCTGCATTTAATCCATACATGAGTCTTTTGCATTTATACAACCCTTTTGTTGTATTTATTGTCAGTAGATTTTGACTGTCTTCATGCACCTTTAATTGTAAATAAGCATGCTTAAAATCTAATTTCGAAAATTCTTTTCCCCCACTTAGACTTGAAAATATTTCCTCTAATCTCGGTAACGGATGTTGCTGCACCAAAATACTAGGATTAACGGTAATGGAATAGTCCGCGCATAACCTGATCGAACCGTCTCCTTTTACCACTGGTACGACCGGGGTCGCCCACTCAGATGTTTCCACCCGTTCTATTATCCCCTCTTTTTCCAATCGGTCGATTTCGAATTCAACTCGATCTTTTAGAGCAAAGGGTACGGCCTTGCACGGCAAAACTTTGGTGTAACATCGATTTCAACTCTAATTTAACTTCGTAGTTATTTATTTCTCCTAGTTTATCGTCGAATAGTTCATGGTACTCATCAAGGAGTTTGTTTAAATCAAACTCGCTACTGGTGCGTATCGTTTTGATCGCAGTCCAGTCCAGGTTTATTTCGTATAGCCATTCTCGGCCGAAAATTGTATCTAAGTTTTGTTTTACAATATACAATTTTAATGTTGTATTTTGATTTTTATATTCGACGGCTACGTTTACAACGCCTAATGGTACAAGTTTTTCTCCACTGTAGGTAGTAAAAACGATATCTGTGGGCTGTAACATACGTTTAGAAATTTTTCGAAAATTATTAAGACTCATCACTGATACTGCCCCTCCCGTATCTAATTCCATTGATACTGGTTTACCATCAATTTTTATTGTTATCATTATTGGCGGTCTTTTAGCTTCTTCTGACCCCATAACATGTAACGGAACTAAGTTTTGGTTTTCTCTTTCGTTTTCATAACTCAAATCAACCCGCTTTTGTTTAACATGTTTTTGCTTTTGTTTTGCGAAACACGCTTTTTCAATATGCCCTATTTTTTTTACAAAAATGGCATTCGCAGGTTTTGAATTTACAGTTTTGAGAATCATGATCCGTTCCATTACAACGCGAACACGATTTATTTTTTGCCTTGTTACCGTATTTCCCTTTTTTCCCTACGGTTGTTTTGTTTTTAACCATGCCGACATTGTGTATAGTCATTGGTTTTTCCAATAACTGGGATGTACTTTTTACCGCCTTTTCCATGGCCAAAGCAATTTTTACTGTAGCATCTAACTCGATATTGTCCTCCTCAAAAATTCTATTAAGGATAGATTTATCTCTTAGACCGCTCACAAATACATCCCGTAACATGATATTTAACATGGCTTCGCCATAAGCACACGGAACGGATAGTGATCTCAACACTGCCATATATTCATTAATGGTCTCACCCTCCCGTTGCTTCCGATTCAAGAATACATGCCTACTGGGAATTATTAATGGCTTAGGATTTAGGTGCTTCTCTAAAGTACTTTTTAAAAAATCATAATCTCTATCTGAAGGATTTACTGGAGCGAGTAGGTTTTTTAATAGATTAAACATTTTAGGACTTAAATTTGATATCAGTGTTAACCCACGTTTGTCGTCAGGAACACCCTGAACCGCAAGATAGGCTTCAAATCGTTCCAAAAATGAGTCAAAACTTTCTTGCTGTTCGTCAAATTTTTCCAAATGCACAGAAACTTTTGGTGTGGGAACCTTTGTAGGCTCAGCTATCCTTGTTAGCTGCTGCATCAACAATTGGTTTTGTTCTATCAACCCTTTCACTAGCTCCTCCATTTCAAAATTGTCGGAGTGGAAAAACAAAATTTTACCTCAAAAGCCTTTGGATTCTTCTATAAATTAACGCTAAACACTCTTTACCAGCACATGGTTGACTTGCTTCAGTTTTGGTTTCACCGGAACCAAAATCTTCGCATTCATAATCCCATAAATCGTCGCCAAGTTGTCATGTCCATTAGCTGGGTGTAGTTCGGGTATAGGGAAATTATGTTAGGTAGTTTAATAGCACATTAATTTATTATATTCCATAACTTATTAGTTACAACAGCACACATCTTAAGTGTGCTTACTAGTGCCTTTTACAAAACAGAACAGAATGCCGACCGGTACAGTCACAGTTAAACAGTTCATAGCCGTATGCTGACAGTTACAGTTAGACAGGTCACAGTCTCAGACACCACAACCCCTCCCCCATAGTCCTGTCTCAGATGGTCGACAAGCAAAAATCAAACCAAAACCCTAAATCCTTTGAAAATTTCAACTTCATCTTTTATTACTATATTTAACATACAGAGAGCTTTTAAAGAATATGTCTTAGAATTTAACTTTTAAATCAGAAACGGTATTTTTGGATTCACCGTTATCATTAAGTAAAATAACATTCACAAAATGCACCTTTCAAATAATTTTAATAGAACTGTTCTTGACTGCAATTAATTCTACTGGATGAGTTCTATCTATGGATGAGTCACACTTTCGGGTTTAGTTATTTTTTTAAACTTGAGGATCCCCCCCCTCCCCCATAGTACTGCCTCAGATGGTCGACAAGAAGCAAAAAAGCCAACAAGGTCCCTAAACCTGTAGAAAAAATTTTCCCCTCATCATTTATTATTGTTTTGTATTTAACATACAGAGAGCTTTTAAAGAATATATAAAGTTGCAAACTTTAGCTTAGAATTTCATTCTTAAACCAGAAACTGTATATTTGGATCTACAGTTATCATTAAGCAAAATAACATATTCACAAAATGCACCTGGCAAATAATTTTAATGGAACTATTCTTGAGTGCAATTAATTCTACTAGATGAGTTCTATCTATGGATGAGTCACACTTTCATGTTTATTTTTTTAAACTTGAGGACCCCCCATAGTACTGCCTCAGATGGTCGACAGGAAGCAAAAAACTAACCAGAAACTTAACCCTTTTAAAAATTTCCCCTCATCTTGTATTATTGTAGATAGATAAGTGTCACATAGTACTGTCTCAGATGGTCGACAAGCAAAAATCAAATCAGGACCCTAAACCCTTTGAAATCCCCCCCCCCCCTCATCTTTTATTACTATATGTAACATACTTTTAAAGAATATGTGTGGTGGCCAACTTTAGCTTAGAATTTAACTTTTAAATCAGAAACGGTATTTTTGGATTCACCGTTATCATTAAGCAAAATAGCATATTCACAAAATGCACCTGAACAGTGAACATTGATATTTATGGAACTGTTTTTGACAGCATTCAAATCTACAAGATGGGTTAGTTCTATCTATGGCTGAGTGTCACACTTTCATGTTTTATTATTTTTTTAACCCACCCACGCACATTATTTCAGACTGTCCACTGGAAAATATATAAAGATGGCACAATAAAATCTGTAATTTTGTGTTACAAATTTTTAGGTTAAACATTTTATTGACATTTTCTTTCCCAAAATACATGAAAACTAAATTTATGTGGCTTTTTAAATCTCATGCATGGTATGACAGCTTTTATTTCTTGTGAAATGTCAACAATATATTATACAATCAATTAGTAACCATAGGTTTTTTTTTTACAAAGGGACCCCAAAAGAGCTGAATTGCATGGAAATAACTGCAACAATTTTGTTTTATTCCACAGAAGAATCTATATTTGAAAAATTAATATGTTAAGTAAATTATTAAGTTACCATTTAGTTAAATATAGTCTGCAACTATCGTGAAGATCGCTAAAACTTTGTTGTTTAGGGGTAGGGTAGGTACATATATATTCCGGCTTGTGTGCTTGATCAGAGACCTGCTTATAAGCCTTCGTCAAGTAAGACAGACACAGAAAGAATTTTTACTGTCACAGAGAAAGGAAGTACACGCAAAGGCGGGAATCGAACCCGCACAAGTTACAGCGCGCAGACTGCTAGCGTAATGGTCTGCGATGCAAACCACTCGGCCATCCGGGCCCCACTTTGTTGTTTATTTATGTTTGATAACCTTTATTTTTTGCCTGCCAATTTCCATTAGAGGCCTGCATTGAAAAAGCTTTAACAAAACCATCAACTGTCTCTTAATTTTAAGTCGAGGTTACGATTTCTACTTAGATAAGAATAAGGTTTACGTTAGACGCTAACGCTATGCAACAAGGGCATTTTTGCAAGGCATCCCTTATTCCTCGCGCACAGAATAAAATTTAAATCATACCCCCGTAGATTCTGAAAAAAAATTGGGATGAAAAAGGATTTTTGAAGTTTTAAATTACAACTCACATGGCTAAATCCTCTTATGTTATTACCGCTGTAAGTAAAGTGGCAATGATCCAAAACTTTAACGTCTGTTGGTAGAAAAGGCTCTTCGCAAATATGGCACGAAGTTCTATTACTCGGTATATTCCCTTTCATGGGTGCTATGTCATGCATTTTGGTAATTAATTTTTTGTGATTTTTTTAGGGACCGTGAGAAAGTTTTGAATAACGTCCCACTCTTGGTAATATTTATGAAATATTATAGTGTCGTTAATATCTAAGACTACCAGAAAATACGTGTAAGGAACGTGCTCTTCAATGGGGGTTGAAAACGTTTTAGCCGGTTGTTGTATGGAATTTAATATGGGAAGAAGCATACTCTCGAAATCGCAATATACTACAAAAGGATGCTACAGCATTTTATGAACATTCATAAACTTGAGTCTAGTTTTTTCTTTTAACGGCATAGTTATTTTTTGAGGGGCATTTTTCAAACAAAATTCTTGGTGGTTTAGTAAAGTGGACCTCCTGTGAATGCCACAGAGACAGTTTTCACAAAAATGGTGTAGGTTTGCCTCACATTTTAACAATCGATTGAAATTTCTGATAAGAAAGTAATGTTTTTTGAAGAGTAGCAAATTTACTTTTTTAACTACATTTTTACTTTTAAATATGGGATAGAGGTCAGATGCATATCCATAAACGTTTACTTGCAGTTTGTTTCTTTTTGCAATTTGATCAATAGTTCCTTGGAATTTAAGAAAACTATATTCTAAGTTAGCTAAATATCGATCATGTCGCGATGGTCTATTAGAATGGGCAACGACGGGATACAATTTGGCTAGTATGCAGTACAGAAAGCACATATTGTTGTTACATTTAATATTTAATATGGAATTTTTGTTTTTGAGACGTGGCGGCAACGAAATGGAGCCGCATCCTCCCGCATGGCTACATAATTCCCGATGTGGAGGTCCAGAAACTGTATGCTTTTGATCGCCCAATTGCTCCCATTGTGAAGGAAGTTTTCTACGGCATTTTTAAGAATATCAAAGGCACTATCTACGGCTGAGTAAATGTCGTAAGTCGAGAGGATTCGCGCTGTTTTCGAGTTGAAATAAAAAGTCGGCGTAATTTCTTCCTCATCGATGAATTTGGCAAAGAGAACAGATAGGCATATAACTAGGCGTAATCTTAAGACTAAAGAGGTACTTAAAACATTGAAAATGTCCTCTCTAATATCGGAGTGTAAGCGGTCTACGTCCGAGTAATTTAGTGAGCAATGCAGACTACGTATGTACCCTCTGAATGCTGTACGAAACTGTTCAAATTGAAACATTTTTGAATAAATGCACTAGAGTACAACAAATAAATTTCGGACTGCAGCGTGAATTTTTTTTTAAAACTTCGAAGTTGTTGGACTCGATCATGGCATCAATTGCTCGCTTTACTGTATGTATTTGCTTGACATTTATGTTGAAGCGGTTTTTGATCTCACCATCAACATTTTTAGAAAAGCCCAAATAGTGCTCCTTCTTGAACGGCTTTATTTCCACGACGATATCCGACCCCAGATAGATGGAATAGGGGGGGGGGGGGAGTGTTTGTTTGGAACCTCCAGGCAATTCGCTTGCTGACAAATTGAGATCCACTTTAACTGATCGCTTATTCTTTCGGCTCGCATCTCCTGGAGTTTTTGCCTTTTTTCTGAGTGGGACGAAATCCTCTTCGTCGGAGGACACAATCATAGCTTTGATTTTTCTGTCTGGGGCAAAAAGTAAGTTTTGAGAACTTGCGGGATAAGTAAATTCACTGAAGAGCAAACTTATTTTCACAGCATGATATTTTAAATTAAAAATTTTAAATGCGAATTTAATTTCGTTATTTTTTAAAATTATATTTCTGCAATAGATGGTTACAAAATGGCTCATCTATGCTTTAATAAAATTATTAAATTTATTATTACTTAAAAATTATGCGCCTCGCTGGAAAACCTGATGACGGGATTATCCCTTATCGGAACCGCCTACTATGGGAAATAAGATAAGAAAATGCTTACCAGACATGGCGAAGGGGCAACAGAGTAACTGCTAACACAGGCACAAAATGAAATAATGATGTTGAAAAAGCAATGGCGGTATATATGTGGGAGAATTCACCTTGGGGAAATTCCAGAAAAGTCTTGGACACTTAATTCCCATGACATTGAAATTATCACGAGGTGATTGCATGTTGAAAGGAACTGCAGGGGATGAGAGAGTCCTTGAAGTGGCGCCCGGCGCGTGAAAACCCATTAAATATTTCTTGTTACAGGTGCAATGCTTCTATAATTTCCTCAGGGTTGAGCTTTTTTAAATATCCAATTTTCGAGCGGAATGACGGGTGGTCGATTTCCTCCACTGAGATGCCCTTGCATTCCAAGATAGCGTCCAAAATACTTGTGAAAAATTGCGTTGAATGTGTACAGATGGAAAAATATCCAAAGGGCGGCATCAAATGCAGAATTATATAACCATACTGCCGGTCTGTTGTGTGGAATTCTGAAATTATGGACGAAGTAGGCATAATCTTAAAAAAAGAAACTTCGCATTTTTGCTATATAGCTTGCTTCACACAATCCACAAAATTTTTAAATAATTTTTCGTGGGGGCACTTCAGCCCTTGGGGGGTTTCAACCATATAACCGAAGCGTTCCATTATTACTGAGTTATTACTGCATAGGCTGGGTTTATTTATAGCCTTGTTGGGACATGAAATATTTTCTGATTGGTCACAACCATGAAATAATTTTTCAGATGTAGTGCTAGGATAATGCGCTTAATTTATAGCCTTCGAACTTGTTAAAACATGAAATATTTTCGGATTGGTCACAACCATGAAATATTTTTTCAAATGTAGTGCTGGGATAATGCGCTTTATTTATAGCCTTCAAACTTGTTAAAACATGAAATACTTTCTGATTGGTCACAACCCTGAAATAATTTTTCAAATGTAGTATGGGAGTTTATGTGTTGAAACACGAAATATTTTCTGATTGGTCACAAGTTTTTTACAACCATGAAATATATTTTTTCAAATTCAGTGGCGCAAAGAGCAAGTGGCGCATTCAGACAAATTTTAAATAGAGCTGATATTTTTCCTTAATTGAAATATTTTGATTTCACAATGTTTTCAAACCTTCCAAAAAACTGCTTTCACATCGGGGACGGACTGTTTGTCATGGTGTGTCTAAATGACAGTCACATTAATGTCATCTTTTCGGAGCATGTGGAAACCGCTTCAAACCAACTGGCCCGCACCGAAAATGAAATGATTCTTCCAGCATCAGCGTGGATAAGCCTGTGCGACTCCATCAACAACCCAGATTTTGTGGTTCTCCCAGATTTTTATGAAGCATTTTTACTTGTGAACAAACGAACTCTTTCTCGCAGTGGTGAACACTGATCACCAACAATGCATTTCCATGCAGAAATGTGTTCTCAATCCCGATTTCTCCAGGCAGTTCGTTCCGGGAGTCTGCCTATTATCTGACTATCAGTGGCGACGCTTAAAAGAATTGAGCGAAGACATTTCTCATTATGTGGTTACCTTCATACTGAAATATGCTTTCCCCGTGAATTCGAGAAGCATATCGAAAATCGTGAGCTACCACTTTTTGACCCCACTCTGGATAAAATAGAATGTGAAATGTTTTTGTCTTCATCGTTATGTGAAAACCTAGAAAAGTTTTTACGCGAAGGAATCTACGCAGTCTTCAAATGCAACGGCTGCATCCGGCAATATGGAAACCAACTGGGACATGAATGTATTACAATGACAAGACAGAAAACGCTGAACAAATACTTCAATTTAAGTGTGTTAAAAATGGATTTAAGACTGTTTGCCAATACGTTTGTGACCCAGCATCTAAATATGGTTCAGTTTTTAACCTCTGAGTGTTTTGAGAGCATTCTCGTCATAGCTTTGATGGAATCTATTCGTGATATATATTTGAAGAAAGCGCTTTAAAAAGCTTTTTTGTGTAATTTCATTTATGCTGAATAAAACATTTTAAAGCTTTTTTGTGTCATTTTATTTGTTAAAAATAATTTTAGGTTTCCAAGCATGCTTGGTACATGAGACAAGACAGGAAATTAAAAAAAAAAACACTTTCATTTTGAAATCAATTATTACAAAATTTGATGGATACAATAGCTTCACTGAAGGGTGGCTTCTTCCAAGCGGTACGTTGCATGCAAACTTTTCACAATAGCTCCATTGGACATCACTTGAAAGTAGGCGATTTTAGTCAAGTTCGGATTCGGTCTTAGGTTGTGAGATGCACTTGCTTCGTTCATACAGGTCCACATGTTAGTAAATAATTTACTACATACAGCGGCGATCAAGAAAGATTCGCTCAAACAATCTTTCTCCAGTAGCAGATAACAGTATTGTGCTTCGTTTGACGACATGGTGGCTGACGTCTGCGGCCGGCAAAGGTTTTTATAACTGCGTTAACAATACTTGACACTCCCATATTGTCCAGGATTGGCTAATAACTTGAAATTTTCCCGAGCAAATTGATGGATTAGTCGTTCATTGGTGCATGGATTTCGAGTTCGTAGTTGCGTCACAGATAAGCCTCGAGATTTGTGCCACAAGAAGTACAAGCAATAGAGACCGCAGCTGGTCGCGCGACGATGCTGTAACCGCCATGAACTATATTCAAAACTCGAAGAATTTCATATTAGGAATTTGTCACCTCTTCACTTGGCCGAGTCCCGTAAGAACAGAAAAAGCTAGCACAATTCCGAGCACAAAAAAAAACTGCCTGCCAATGTTCGCCCGGTTTGCTGGAGGGATGCGTGTTTATGATGAAGCTGTTGAATTGGTTCCGGTCTCGTGGAAGTTGGTTCACGGCTCGTACTCCGCCAAAAACAATTTTCATTCGGCGATCCGCCCATACAATACGATCGAGAGTGGCAGTATTCATGATTAAAAATCCACGAATGCACTTCTGGACTTATCAATTTCCAGCGAAAATTGCATTTCCATGTAGCATAACAACGTAAGTGTTTCAGTTAAGGCGGAATAGCCCCGAGGAGCCAACTTAACGTGTCCGAGGGCGACATCTGCTGAAGATATCGGAACTGCTATAGAGGGAGGGTCAGAGAATTTCGAGACCAGCAAATCACCATGTTCAATTCATTGATTGACGTTTTCATCCTAATTATCTCTGATTTCAACCGTTCTATAAATAGCCGATTGGTCATTTTTAGTTAACTTTTCTAAGCCCCTCCCTTGTAAACGCATCTCACACTCCTTTCGATAAATTCCCGCCTTCACCCTGAGTGTAATTTCTCTCTCTGTGTCAGTAAAAATTCTGTCTATGTCTGTCTTACTTGGCGAAGGTTTATAAGCGGGTCTCTGATCAAACATACAAGCCTGAAATACATGTACCAACCAACCATCTCCCTTCGAGAAGACGGGACGACACACTTAGTTTGCAGGTTAATTGAATAACGTTGCACTAAAGCTACACTTGCGCTTTAAGCAACGGTAACTTACCACTTAAATTCTAGTTTTGGTCGTCATCAACCCAACCAAATCCAAATTATAAAGTGTCGTTTGGCAAATTGAGTTATGGCTTTTGTAATAATTTTTCAATTTATGTTGAAATGTGTAGGTTTCTTTTAGAAGCCATGGTGAATGATAGATATACAAAAATTTACTGCATAATCAAAAAAGATAATTTACATAAATAACAGATGAGTGTAAAAAATCAAAGCAGTTACAGTTGGTTGAAAATTTTATGTGTGACATATAAACTTTTATACCCGCCTACCTATTACTATTAGTCTCTGTTGGATGTCATGCCTAGTAATTTTTTTGGTCGGTACAAAAAGATTTGCTAGACATGACATCCAACAAAGAAAAACATTACTAGGTAGGCCGGGTGTAATTTTTTCTGGTATACGGATAATCAGCCCCGCTTCGGATAATTGGAGTTCTACTGTACGTGGTTTTAGAACTTAGATTAGAAATTAAACATTGCACACATAATAGCCCTACGTGAATTTTTGTCGACGTGCCTCGTAATTTTGAAATGCCGTCAAAAAGAAGATGCTTATATCTGACCAGGAACCAATTCGCGATGTCGTAGAAGACTATAGGCCGTTGCACCATAATGGATTTAACGTGCACAAATCCTCTCACTCTAGACGGTATATATTTGATTGATGTTATGCTTTATAGGAGAACTACATTCGATTCTCGGATCTCTATGTTTGAAGGTCAGATTCAAGTCAAATTCAAATCAGATTCAAAGTTATATAATTTTTTTTGAAGCAGAGATATTTAAAATTCCTCGATTTGAATCAAAAAGCTATTAATAGGGAAAAAATGACAAAACAAAATATGTTGATATGTTTTATAGTTCCTGAGAAAAATGTTCCTAACTGTTGAAAACCTTGTATTTCAGGAAACGCAAAAGAAAAGTAAGGTTTATTTAAGAATTGATATTAAACGTTTCTCAAAAATGCTTATAAAAAGAAAACCACTAAACAGAAATCAATAACCTTGATCTTAAATTAAAGCCAAAGATAAGCAAAATAAATAAAAAGGAAAAACAGAAAATCGACATTTTGATCCAAACATCCATCCGACCCCCTTAAAAAATTACATTTTATTACGATGCATTATTTAACATTATTGTATTAATATTATTTACATAAATTCTCATACGATTATTTTTCATAACAAAGAAATTATATGTTTGACAAAGGTTTATTTTTTTAAAATTCAAATTCATATCCTTTCTGCAAACACTACAATATTTTATTGATAGATTTAAAAAGCACATAAAAAAAGTAACATTGAAATTAAGTTTAGAATATGCAGCAAAATATTGATTTTTTCGATAACCAAAAACACAATATGTATTGAAAAACACCAGCAAAATATGTAGAATAGAAAGTTTAGTCTGAAATGTTTGTCACTTAGATAAAAAAAATAGCGAACATTTATGAATAATATTTAATTGACTTTTATAGAGATTATACAATTTGTACGTAAAAGTTTAAAAACGGTTCTTTTGCAGTTGTAGAAATGGTTACAAAATTTGGTTAATGCTATTTTTCTTTAAAATATTATAAATAGCATTGATAAGCAATTGATTCATACAGTTTTCTCGAAATTGGCCCTTCCCCAGTTGGCTAAGTGGTCAAATAGAGTGAGGAAAACATTATTAGTCACGCAATTAGATTATAAGTACTTACGTAATATTGACATAAGTTTGAAACTTTGTCTTCCGATGTGTCTTTTGACTTAGGTTTGAAACTTTGTGTTTTTGTGTTTGATTAAAATTGCTTTTAAGGCGATTTAGTCAAAGAAATGCAAATGTACCAACTATTGGCGCAGCTAAAGATTTCATTGTAGGATGGATGGACAAGGGCAGAACCTTTTAATGCAATATACACGGCTTGACGCCACTCGTCCATGGTTACTTAGTATGGCAATTCGGAGGAAATAGGATTTATAATTTTTAAGGAAAAATATAACTTTAAGATTGCACAAGTTTACTTGATTTTAGTCCAAAATAAATGATACTTAGTTAAATTACATTTAAAAATGAACAAATGGAAAATTATTTTAATTTAAAATGGGCATATATACTTAGACGTTTATCTTGAAGGTCGTACTAGGCGGGTGGGTCATAAATGCCAATTACAGATGCGTAACCACGCATAAAGATTCATAAACACTTTTCCTTGCTTCAAAAGACATACTATAGGACCCACAATACTCGATATCAACATTTAATCATTAGAATAGGTTTAGAAAGTCGTGGAGTTATTTCCTTATTCAACGTAACGACATTTTTTAGTTCTAATACTTAATTTTAGTCACAACAGTTCTCCTCACAATTAGTAGTTAAAATATCAAATAGTGCATTGGTAATGACAATTTATCTTTTTGAAACTTAATTTTTACGTTTTTACACATAATTGTAGCATAACTTGAATTTGACCGAAATACTTACAAATTATAAGAATGATTGTTTTTTTTTTGTAAAAAAAATCATATAAGAATATTCCCAACACTGCGTACGATGTCTCCCTGAACGGTTGCGTTGGGTGCCTACTCTGATGTCGTCTCATCACTTGACCGTGGCTCTAAATTACGACGCCCGTCGCCAATAGCCCTCGTGTAGCTCTAATGCGAAGATAATTCAAACTATCTTAACTAAACTAAAATAGAACAAGACAGATGAAAATACCTCGCATTGAGAGTGGAAACGAAACATCCATTGAAATCAATGCCTTTTTTCATATGCAGTCAATATATTTTTTGTGCACGCTCAGGATGGAACAGCAACGCTTGAATAATGCTTTTGTAGGCGTAATTATTTTCAGATGAAATATGTCGGTCGTTTAACGATACGTGGCATTCGTCAAACATTGTATTCAATAAATAATTTACTGGTGCACATTTATCTGCAGCTCCGGGGGCAGTCCCGTCTGCTTTCACAATTTTTGCTTGAACTTTTAAATATAAATGGGACAAATCATAGTAAGATTCTAACCCAGGAATAAGAAATTCTATTGTGGGGTTGTCTGAAATCGATGCCACTGGATGAATTTCAACAAACGAGGATCGATCAATTGCCATTTGAACTGGAGCCTGGTCGAACAGACTCAGTTCCGATTTGGTGCTAAAACACTTCTCTATTTTTAAGAAAATACATCTTCACGCTTGCGCTTGCCGTGGGTTATTCTGGGTTTTCTTCTTGCGCGTCTTCTTTTTGTTCAATCTGCCCACTCTCAGTTTTCGAAGAGCGTAATCTTTTATTTCTGAGACGGACTCCTGAAATCTCTCACGCGCAGCTTGTTTGAATTGTTTTCCTTCGGATAAGTCCTGAAGAACATCGTGGCCTGTGACAAGTAGTTTTTTGCCTAAATGCTGCCCCGTTTTTTTTAAAAGTGGTTTTGCGAATCATCGGAGTGCACTGAAGAAGCCATAGCCTCTCTGAATAGGAAACTCTGAAGCGAAATATCCGCCGCGTTGATAGTGCTTTATGCACCGTTTCGTGTCTAACTCCTTCATTTTGGCAAATATTAGCGTTTCCGGAAATGCATCTTATTTTATAGTTTTCTCTTTCTAAAATTTAACACAAGTGAGGTTTTTCCGCTTATGAACTGCATTGGCGTCCCGCGGCTCGTTCGAAGTTAAATTTTGATTGTATCAAAGTGTTGTTTTTTCACATTGAAATATATAGAGAGAGAGTGGGACTAAAAAGTACTTCACAATCTGATCTGCCCTCTCGTTTGCTATGGGCACGATTTTGAGGATTGGTGCAAAAGCATGTCCCAGCAGAGACGGTTCTATGATGTCGGTATACACACAAACTTCTGCTATGCCTGCACTGAGCTCAATTATATAATCGGACACATGTATTCCTTCTGTAAAGGTAGTGTTCACAAAGCCTAGCAAGTCCTTCAATTTCTCGTCGAAGATGATCATTGTCTCCGAGCGAACCGTCAGTTCTACTTTTGCGTCTGGAAATTCTCGAAGGCCGACATCTTTAATTTCCTGAAAAAAGCGTCGGTTGATCTATACATCCCGGGGTTTATTTTGAATTGAAAGGTTTTTTTTTTTGGCTTTTCCCTCCACCGTACAAACGCGGTGTATTTTGATTGTCAACGTTTCTGTCAGTTCATCAGCTGGCGGAGTATAATTAAATACTTCTTTGCTTTTAATTATGCGCGGTCCTGTATTCAGCGCTCTAAGAAGTTTCGGGCATGCAGCCTGCGTCAATACTAAATGTACTCCTAATTGTGGCTCAATGGATACTTTATTCGTTGCCGAGTCAAGATTAAACGTCACATAGCTGTCTCCAAAGTATCTTTGAATATCATTATTCAAACAGATCATTCTTAAAAAATATATAGTTGGTATCTCGTAGTACAATGGGCTTTAGAACGGTTATTTTAACTACTTGATTTCTGAATTTTTTGGTTGGTGGGCGATACCTATCGAACGTTTTCACTAGCTCTTTATCTCCAGCAGTAAGATCAATTACTGGTTGTGCTAGGGCCTCTAACAATTGTCTGCCATCGGATGGCTTTATGCTTATTCGCGAATTAGGCGATAGAGTCAGCGTGAGTGTATTTTTCTCATACTTTAGGGAGGCAAGAGTTTGTTGATCGTTAAACGCTTGCACAAGGTCTTTTGTATTATCCACCTTTACATGAAGAGTTGGTAACAGCACTTGTTCTGGTACATCAACGTTTTTTTCGACAGAGTAGCTATCGTTATAATTCTTCTGTATAGTAAAATAGCGACCTGGCATTGAAATTTCGGATAGCGCTACTTCGTATATTCCATGTAACGATATCGGCTGTGCAAGTTTTGTTCTGAAACTGTCCGGCGTGTTTTGGGTAAACATATCCATACTTGCGTTGGGCGGTAAAAAAACGTTAAAGGTATCTAATGGATCCATCCTGGTCGTATCCAACTGTTGAAAGAATCGTCAAACCCTACCCACTTTACTAACACTCGCCGTGATGGACCTACTCCTGTGTTCTTCAGAATTTTTTCAATGGCCCAAAATTCAGGTTCCTCTATTTTTTGTAATTCTTGTGCGTAAAACCTCCCGTCCATTTCTCTTCCTCGCAAATCTGAGATAATATAAATTTGAGGCGTTGTGGGATATCGAGTAGTTATTTTACACACTTCCTCGGTTCATCCCGCCAGGTATCCTTTTCTAAAAAGTCTCTGAGCTTTTGAAATGCGCACGAGATCTCCGACTTTAAATCGGAAATTGGAGATCTGCGTTTGATTGTACAATCTTTTATAGAGCTCGGGTTCGTCCTTTACGGTGATGTCTGCTGGTTTCATACCGTGAGGTCTGTGCTACGTCTTGTTGTACGAATCCACCAAATCAGCAAGCACATTCGTGTAACGGTGGGTGTTGGTCTTTGTAAAGTACCGATGCATGCGTGCCCGCAACGTTCGATGGGCCCGTTCCAAAATAGCAACTTTCTTCCCGCTCTTTGTTGAATAATGATGAACGTTGTGTTTTTTTAACAAGCTTTTCATCTTTGCATTGAAAAATTCTGTTCCATCGTCTGTTTCTATCATTTTCGGCTTGACGTGCTTCAACACCGTTTTTAAGGCGTTCACAATTGCATCTGCAGTTTTATTTTTCACCGGGACCGCTCTCAGGAAGAGCGACATTACATCTATAATTGTGAAAATATATCGAACTCCGCCTTTGACCTTGGCATATTTTTGCATATCAACCAAGTCCATCTGCCACAGCTCGTTCACGCCGTAGGCCAACGTTTTGCACCGTTTATAGTTGTAGCGTACGGGGTAATGGAGCGTGTATGCATCTTGTTGTGAAAGCCATTTTTGTACTGTTGCTTTATACACTTTCGTTTCCTTCGCTAGATTTCGGACACCGCCGAGAAAGAACCTGGGCTCTTCGGATCGAAATAAACCTCTTTCAATCGTACGGCTGCCATTGTATCTTCTTGCGCAGAAGAGAAGGGCGATAGGGCGTTGAAGCTTGATCTGGGGACGAAGGTGATAGTAGAGGGTCTAGACTGGATAATTCCAGTTGTTCCCGTACATATTTATTCCCTATCCACTGTAGTGGTATATTCGCTTCAAACAGCCCCTTAAGAAAAGTTTTAAAGCCTCGGGAGGAGGTTCTGGATTTCTCATGTCACGCATTAAATAGCCAAACAAATCGATGGCGTTTCTTCTGGTTTCTGGTTTTCCATTGAATTCCAGCTCACTTCGCTCGTTGAATTGGTATCCACTATTTTTCAGTTTCTCCAAAATGGGTACAATATGTTTCATTTTGCTCTTTGGAACCGAATGCGCCACAAATTTCGCTACTATCGGAACAAATACATCTTCGTTGTCAAATGAAGTCTCTTGGATCTCGTCCTGGGGTCAAATAACTCGCTTGGGAATTCAAGCGTTTTTGCAGGGCGCGGCAGCATACTCTTCTGATACTTTGGAATAAGTTGAGAGAGTAATTTGCCTCGCAAATCATCAGGCATTTCGTTTTGAAGCAACACTTGAATAATTTTGTCTTCTAACCGAATCTCTGGTTTGTTTAGTTGGTAATATTCCGAAACCATATCCGGAGAAACGAGGGCCATTTTTCCAGATATTGCCTGTTAATAATTTTAAAACGGATGGAATAATCATCGACAAAAACCCGCCTGTTTGTAGCTTTAAAATTTTTCTCTTTGACGACAGTCCTATTTTTTTATCGGCTAACTTGCGAATCACTTTCTTATAGGGTGCAAGTTTTTGTACTTTTACCCCCGGAATATTGCCCTGTAATAAATTTTTACAAATTTCACATATGGATTTTAGCTGGTCCGCGATGGTTGTGTTCAAGATTGCTTTTCGTTGTTGTGGGGAGGCATTCGAAAGAATATGCAGTAAGTGCACGTGTTTCTTGACCCGCTTCATGTTTCTAGCGGAACAAACACCCAATTGATACAAATTTCATCTGGAAAGATAGAGGGTCTAAACCTATGCTCGTCGCACGTTAATGGATGAACGTCTACGAATAAATAGCTATACGGTTCGCGTGTCGCCTTTTTATATGCGTCCATGAAATATTTTCCTTTTTGAGGAAAGGCTTGACGCGCGAAACAGTACATTTGAGACGCGTCTCCGTTGTTGCGAAACAATACAAGATAGTGCGCATTCAGACTGACGTCGCGCATGACCTTCACTTTCGGAAAAAGATTTAAGATAAGTATCACGCTGAAATTTTTATGATGCGACGTGACTCTAAACATTAGTTCCACTTCTTCGTTTAACTTTGATTGTAAATCGTCTAACATCACCAAATCAAAGGTTACTTCTTCATATTCGGTTATATTAGCGCAGTGGAAAAAATAAACCAGAGTTGAAACATATTAGATTTATTTATTCTAAGCAAAACAACTCGTTTTCAAAAACCATAAAAGATAACGTCACAAGTAAACTACAAAAAGTAATATTGATCTGATAGCAATAATATCTCATAATATAATACCAACCATAGCCGAAGATTATATAAAATACAGGGTGACGCCCACCACGGCGCTGTCCCGCACACAATCAAATCCAGTCCATGACATCATGGGCAGCGCCGCAGCGAGATAACGTAACACTACGTAGTTTAACAATTTGCATGAAAGGTAATGACAACAATCGGGCCCCTCATGCAAAAACCAAAAATCTTATAAATTCAAAATACACCAAATTAACATTGAGAATATACTTTAAAGTAAATTATTCTTTAACAAATACATGCCCATAGAATTTTTTCATCTCTCCTTTCGATAGTGGCTTCGTAAAAATATCAGCCAAATTATTTTTGCTGCTCACATGTGATAAATTAAACTGTTTATCAAAAATTAAATTTCTAAGAAAATGATAACGCACATCAATGTGCTTAGTCCTGTAGTTTTCGATCGGCGAGTTTGAGAAATCTATAGCAGCTTGGTTATCTGAAAATAGAAAACACTTATTTAAAGACAACTGCTGCAAACCTAAGTTATAACACTCTTCAATTATATTTTTAAACCACATTAACTCTTTCGATGCATCAGTCATCGTGACGTATTCGGCTTCCATTGTGGATAACGCTACGCGTTTTTGTTTGAAAACTCTCCAGAAAATTGGAGCTCTATCCAGTAACAGAATTATTCCACCAATGGAAACCCTGTCGTCACGGTTTGCTGCAAAATCTGAGTCGCTAAAACAGTTAATATCTAAATTTGACGTGCCAGATAAATCTAACTTTAAATTTTTAGTGTAACTTAAATATCCCAAAAGTTTTAATAAATTGTTCCAGTGAACAATTCCAGGATTTTCCTGAAATTGGGATAATAAATTAACGGCATATGCAATGTCAGGTCTGGTACGATTTGAAACATATGATAGACAACCAATAATACTTCGATAAGGTAAACGATTTATTTCCACAATTTCGTGTTTGGTTGAAGGGCAGTCTTTTTTTGATAGAATCACACCTTTTGCAATGGGTAGAGACGAAATTGGACAATTAAATACAGAAAATCTTTCTAGCACTTTTTCAATGTATTCTTGTTGATGAATATATAATTTTCCATGTTCCTGAACAAAATATACACCTAAAAGTGTCTTAGTTTTACCTAAAATTTTTACATCAAATTTACTTTTTATAAAAGCTATTACAATATCAAGTTTAGTTTGATTTTTACTGAAGATTATTATATCATCAACATATACAAGTAACATTATATCATTATCCAATATATAAGCACAATTACACCAATTTAAACGTTTAAAAGATAAAGACTCCAAAACACGGTCAAACTCAAAAAACCACTCACGGCCGCTTTGGTGCAAACCGTAAATAGCCTTATTTAAACGACACACATAGTCTTTTCTTTCAGGATCAGAGAAACCTTGAGGCTGGTACATAAAGACCTCCTCAGTTAGCGGGGCATACAAATAGGCACACTTAATGTCCAATTGACAATGCAACCAATTACACATACATACTAGAATAGCAAAAAACAATCTTATAACAGAAAAATTAACCACCGGGCTAAACACTTCGTCGTATGATTCAAATTTTGTTTGGCTAAAACCCTGCGCAACCAGGCGTGCTTTATATCTAACAATTTCGTTATTTTCGCTTTTCTTAACAGTATATACCCACTTAGACCCAAGAACCTTTTTATTTTTGGGAGGGGGAACTATACTCCAAACTTCTGGGTCTTTCATAACCTCTATCTCTTCCATGGCCTTTTGCCATTTGAAGGATTCAGAAGACGTTAAAGTTTCTTTGTAATTTTTAGGTATTTTTATTTCTACGTGATTCGCTTCAGGGTTAGAGTCGTTATTCGAATCAGTTATCGTCCGGCGTTTCAACAATAGTTGGGTCGGATGTGATTTTTCCCGACGAGTTATTCTTACTACTAAAATTAAACAGTTCTTTTTGAATATTAATGTTCCTAGAACTACAATATTTTTTTATGTCATTGTATGACCTAAAACGAGTTCTTGTTCCATCAATACTATAGTAAATATCATTTATAGTTCGAACCCATGGTATTTCTTCACATGGCGTTTGACTTTGGGTAAGCTCTTCGATATCTGATTCACTTTGAGCGGAGTAGCTTTTAAAGGAGACGTAGTTTTTAGGAGCATTGACTTTTTGGCCCAGGACAGCTTCCACACCACTAACATTTTCATTAAACTTAACGTTAATAGTTTCAATTACATTATATTTAGTCTTGCAACCAAATACGATATCCCTTAGTTTTTTGGGCATATCCGACCATTATTCCTACTTTAGACCTCATGTCTAACTTTTTCCTTAGTGCTTTAGGAACACCGACGTAAGCTAAACTTCCAAAAGCCTTTAAATGGGACACACTTGGTTTCCTACCAGAGTAGAGTTCAAACGGGGTTTTATCTTCAGTTTTATGACACACTCTGTTCCATACGTAGGTGAAGCACATTAAAGCTTCTGTCCAAAACTTTTGACCGAGATTACTATCATTTAACATACTTTTTACATTGTCCAGCGCTGTAAGATTAAAACGCTCACTTACCCCATTCTGTTCGGGAGAATATACGTTTGTTCTTTCGGCTTTTATACCTTGATTTTCCAGGAAATTATTAAATTCTTTGTGGCAGAATTCGAGTCCATTATCGGTTTTAACATTTAGCACTTTTAGGTTTAGCAACCGTTCTGCCCTCTTAAGAAATTTAGTGAAAATATCATAAAAACATCAGACTTATTTTTCATAGGATAAGTTACAACTTTCCGGGAAAAGTCGTCAGTTATTGACAGAAAATATTTACCGGAGGTAACCGGAAGAGGGCCACAGACATCCATATGCAATAGTTCAAGTGGTTTGGCTGACCTTCTCTTAGAAATAGACTTAAATGAAACTCTTTTTGGCTTTGCCAATTCACAATTAACGCACTCGTCATTACAAGAATTCTTTAAATATGGTAAACCATTTACACTTGAATTCCTACTAGTAAGAGTGATGTAGTCGTTATTAATATGACAAAACCTTTTATGCCAAAGATTAAGATCGCTTTTATTAACACTTTTGGTCGAACAGTTATAAGCATTTTCACTAGATGCCTGTGGGTCCTTACTGGTTACATACCCATGGGGTCTGAAATAGTATAAACCATTAATTCGTTTTGCAAAAAAAAGCTTTTCACCAATTTTATTATAAACCCACAGTTTTCCGTTTTCCCCTACAAAAGAACTATCCGTCTTTTCCACAACAGAAACAGAAATTAAATTTCTTCTAAGTTTTGGGGAATACATTACATTATTAAGAGTTACAGTTTGGGTGTTATTGTTAAGCGTAACATAGAACTGGACTGTCCCTACACATTCAACGGGACTATCCATGTCACCTATAGCGGTAAATTTTAATTTCACGGTACTGCTTGGCGCGGCTCCAGATTGATTGATTGATTGATTGGTTGAAATGAGATATGTGCTCGCCCAAAGGCTGCTTCATCTCAGTCATCCGGGGGGAGAAAAACCCTGTAATAAAACACGAAAAAAGACCTAAGGTTGGAGAATTTTTAGGATATCACTTATGAATTTGATCGTTGCGTACGTCTTAAAAGAAGCTCTTTCGGACAGATCAAAAATCCAACTAAATGAGAGTGGATGAATCCCCATTTTTTCTCTGAACCGATCTCTAGATAAATTGAATCGATCGCACGAGAGAATCACATGATCAATGGTTTCCGGAACCTTACATAAAGGGCAGTCAGGTGAAATAGTAGGATCTAGATTATGTAGTTTAGAATTTGTAGGGAAAGATCTCGTTCGAAAACGAGATAGCAAGACATCAAATTTCCTATTAGGTGGGAGAAGCAGGTGCTTTGCTTTGACAGATGCCAAATGGCTAAAAGATGAGGAGTATTTGCTATCGAGCCAGAACTTGAGGCCTTCTTTAAAGGAAATGGTTTTTAAGGTCTGAGAGATATCTTCCAGTGAAACCAGTTCAAGGATAACTTTGTCTGGGGCCAATCTAGCTGCAATGTCTGCTCTTTCATTTTCCAAGATGCCCTTGTGACCAGGAGTCCAGACAAGATCGAGGCTTTTACACAGGTCGCATTTAGACAGAATAAGGTTATGAAGAGTAATGATTGCGCTATTGGATTTTAGATTTATTGACTGAAGGGCCGAAATCGTGGATAAACTGTCAGAGAAAATAACGTATGAGGAATCTGAATTAACATAAGAAATCACTGCAAGGATAAGAGCCAGAATTTCACCTGTGAAAATGCTGTTTATATTTGAAATACTACCTGAAACAGTACTATTATTAGCAAAGTCAATGGCAGCGATTTTGCATGAGCTATTTGTTTTTGAGGCATCTGTTGAGATAAAAATTGTGGATACACTAAACTGGTTTTTATATTCTAAGAAAAGTTTAGCAATTGTGGAATCCGAGAGTTCTTTGGACTGAAAGGGATAACTATGTGAATGTATTCGGAACTTGTTGTTTTTAGGGCTCGGGAATTCTTTGGAGAGAATGTAATTTGTGTTGATACCTAACTTGACAGCGAGGTCGCTGAGGTGTTTTCCCAGGGTAATGGGACGTTGAAGACGGTTCACTTTGGATAGATTCGAAAAAATATTTGGGAGATCAGATTTAGGACATGCAAACTGCTTGAAATAAAATTTTTGAGCTAAAAAGAGGTGCCTGTAAAACAGAGGAGAAACCCTTGCCTCCTGTAGGAGAACTGGAATTGGAGTCCAGCGAGGAAGACCAGTTGCAATCCTGATAGCCTGATTGTAGATGATTTCGAGTTTTTGTAAATCAGACTTACAGGAGGTTAAGAAAATCGGGCAACCATAGTCAAGTGAGCTTCTAATAACAGAGTTAACAATTTTTATGAGATGGAAGGTCCTAGTGCCCCAAGAGTTAGAAGCTATAGCTTTGATGGCATTAAGTTTTTTAATAGATTTTTTCTTTAAGTAGTTGAAGTGATGTTTAAAAGTTAGACTTGTAGAGAAAATAATGCCCAGAATTTTAATATTGTCGACTGTGGGGATAGGTTGATTATTGAAGTGAAACCAATTTGAAGTTTTCACCATTTTGTTTGAGAAATTAATACTTTCACATTTTGAAGGGTTGATACTTAATTTCCAGATATTGCACCAATCATTTATGTTATTGAGGGTTAACTGAATTTTAAAAATTAATCTGTTGAGGTCTTTGTCACTGTGAAGAATAAAGATGTCATCGGCATAAGTTAAACAATCAACTTCATCGGGGATGACTTCGAAGATGTCATGCATGAAAATGGAAAACAGAAATGGAGATAAACACGCCCCCTGTGGGACTCCTAGATTACAAGGAAAGGGTTGAGAGACGGAGTTCCTCCAGGCAACAAAAATACTCCTATTGCTTAGGAAACGGTGGAAGAAGAAAGCAGCTTTGCCTCTGATGCCTAGGCTAAGAATTTTTACCATTAAGCCGTCTCTCCATACTGTATCGTATGCTGCCGTGATGTCAAGTTTAATAAAAAAACAGTATTTGTTTTCGTTTTTTGCCAGGGTTATCTTATGATGAATTAAGGACAGTGCATAGTTGCAGTCTTTATGAGGAATGAAGCCACAAAGGTTGTTATGGAATTTTGAGGAGACAGTAAACCTGATGATACGTGAAAGCAACATTTTTTCGAAAAGTTTACAGCAAACTGAAGTAAGCGAAATGGGACGGTAAGAGGCAATATCCTGTGAAGGTTTCCCAGGTTTGAGGATTGGGATAACTTTTGAAACCGACCATTCGTATGGGAATTCATTGGAGTTCCAGATGCCGTTGAAAAGTCCTAAAAGAGTATCAATGTAAGAAAGAGGGAGGAGTTTTAAAAGTTTAGCACTAATGTGGTCATTTCCTGGAGAAGTGTTTTTTAGTGATTTGATACCGTTTTGAATTTCGGTGAGGGTGAAATTTTTGTTATATTCTGCATTGTAATCACTCTCAGTGAAAGTGTAAGGGATAGGAACCGTGTCATTTTGATCAGAGAAGTGTTGAGCAAAAAGGTTAGATTGTATGCCTGAGTCAGAAACTGTACTATTGTTAGAGGTAATAATTAGATTATTTTGAGGAGGTAGATTGGTTCTATTATGTATACTGTTAATAATTTTAAAGATTTTTTTTGAGTCTGCTCCTTCCTCACATGTATTGCTCCAAAAGTCTCTCTTTAAGTTTTTTACCAGGTTTCTGAGTTTTGATGAAGTTTTTTTGAATTGAATCCAGGCTGTTAAGTTTAAAGTTTTGCGAGCTATCCTCAAAAATTTTCTTTTCTGACCCTGCAAGAGGCTACATTGGCTGTTCCACCAAGGGCCAAATTTCTTAGTCTTGATTTTAATTTCTTTCGAATTTTCCTTGACTAGAGTTGTGCAAAAATCCTGAAAATCTCTATAGGACTGAATATGTGGAGGAGGTGAAGGGTTTGAACTAAAATGTTCTTCAATATCTTTCCAGAGGATAACTTTACGAAATGAGACATCAATGGGGTTGTTATTATTAATTAAAATTTGTATAGGAAGATGGTCGCTATCAAAAGGGTCTTGAATAATTTTATGTGAGCAAAAAATGTATAAATCTGGGGACACTATGGAAAGATCTAAAAGGGAAGAGGAATTATTTGAAATTCTAGTAGGTAGGTGGGTATTGAGAATATTCAAGTTATTACTAACAATCCAGTCGACCACCCTTTCACCATCGACAGAACTATTAGAGGATCCCAATGATTGATGGTTGGTATTAAAATCTCCCAAAATAACAAATGGAGGAATAAGTTGATCAACTAAACTATTGAGCCAGGTTTCAGAAAATCTGCCCTTAGGGGAATAAATATTGATTATGGTAATTTTAGAAGGTGGAGAAACAATATTGACTGCCATGATTTCAATGTCATTGCTATATAGATTTTGAAGGTTGATTCTGGAGCTAGAAAGATCTTTTTTATGGGAAATAATAAGTCCACCACCTTTAGTGGGGGGGGGACGATCCTCTCTGTAAGTGATATAACCAGATATGTTAAAGTTTAAATGTTGTTTTAAAAAAGTTTCTTGGCACACAAGGATATCAAAATCAGGGAAATTTCCAGCGGCTCCAGAAACAACAACAACTTGGCGAAACTCGCGTGTTTCCGCATTGCCAGATTCCTTTCCGCCGATGCAGTAACCCTAGTTACTTTTGAAAAAAAAACAGACTCAGGGTTTTGGTTTGCTTTGGGCAACACAAAACAAACTTTACACTACACAATGGGCTAGTAGTGGCAATCCAGTTTAGTTTCGTTTGAATTTTCGTAGGACTAGAGCTACACGAGTGGCAATCCAGTTTAGTTTAGTTTGAATATCGTCGCACTAGAGCTACACGAGTGGCAATCCAGTTTAGTTTAGTTTGAATTATTGTCGCACTAGAGCTACACGAATGAGTGGCAATCCAGTACGCACACGTTTGGGGGTACGGGCAATTATTTTTTCCCTAAAAAAACATCAGTATCCAACATGGGGCAGTATTGTAGGGCCCATTGAAAGCCTAAATACTCGTTTGGGGTCCCGGGCAATTTTGTTTTCTCTAAAAAAACATCAGTATCCAACATGGGGCAGTATTGTAGGGCCAATTGAAAGCCTAAATACTCGTTTGGGGCCCCGGGCAATTTTGTTTTCTCTAAAAAACATCAGTATCCAACATGGGGCAGTATTGTAGGGCCCATTGAAAGCCTAAATATTGGTTTGGGGCCCCGGGCAGTTTTGTTTTACGAAGCAAAACAAAAAAATTAAACTAAAAAAATTTAGTTTTATTCTTTCAAAACTGAATAACAGCTAGCTGTCCAGCCATTTTCAAACCGATAAAAAATTCATAATTTAAATACGCACCATCCATAATAATCGGATGTTCAAAAGCCAAACGTAACCCCAAACGTAATGACGATAGAACAAAAAGAAATTTAATAGAATAAAAATAATTCCGTGCGCACAACATCTGCGCAACCTAAATTCCACGCAAGTATTACAAGCGCCGGCGATTGGTCAAAAACTAATTTAGAACAAATAAATCCCACGCGCATAACATCCGCGCTTATAACCAGCGCCACCTAGCCACAACAAAGACGCCACAACGCATTTCACCAGAAAATGCCGCACCACCAAAAATAATTGTTTATCGCTCCCTACAAAAGCGCCAAATCCCTTGGCGACAGAAGTACCGTCAAATTAAAATTAACCCGAGGCCGCAGTGTCAAAGACCCAAGATTCTTTGTCCGAAGGTTCACTAACGTGACTAACTGATGCCTCAAGGTGAAAAGAGTTATTAAGTTTGCAAAAGTTATTAACTGGTTTCTTATATTCGTCATTAAATTTTGATTTTGAAATTTTACAATCGGCCATCACGTGACCACGTTATGACATCGAAAACACGACTTTTGAGTAGGTTTAGACTTAGATTTATTATTTTCATTTTTAGTCACTGAATTATAAACACTAATAGAACTAGTATTATTTTCTAGATCATTTTTACATTGACTAAGTCTACTTTCTTCCGTAAGCAAGTCCGACAATATTTTATCAAATTTAAAGTTTTTATCTTCCCAACGATAAATAGACTGCACAATATTTTGAAAGTTAGAAGGTAAGTACCTGATGAGTTGGAACCCTTGATACAAATCGTCAAGTGGATGTCCAACTTCCTTCAATTCCATCACAATCTTTTGAAGTCGCGCTCCAAAGAGTCCGATGTCTTCACCGGGTTGAAATTTGCACGAGAAAAAGGTATTCAGCAGATTGATGACTCGAGCCCTTGAGTGCGGCTCGAAATGATCTTTCAACTTCATCCATGCGTCTTTTCCGTCGGTAGTCGAAGCGATAAGGATCCGAAGATTAGGCTCCACAGACAAATGTATCGTTGAGAATGCACGGTCTTTTTGAAGATTGAAGTCTAGCCTCTGATTAGCTGTGGCAGACTCTCCCAAGGCTCGTTCAGTCTTGGATATAAATCCCCAGAGACCACGCTCCATCAGTAGAACTTTGGCGTTATCCCGCCAAGTCGACCAATTCTGGCCATTCAATCTTTCAATGCGGTCGCATTGAGACTCCATGTTTACGTGACGTTGACTCTCATAAAACACAGTTCAAGCTGATGTAGAAACGCCGCGGACGCGGCCCCCATTGAAGAACACGAGCAGTACGATAAAAATATCGGCATAACCTTGCACCAGATTTGTAGTATATCATTTCGCGTTAGAATAGGTTGCACGATGAAAGTGGGATTTCTAATTCGACAAAATTCTTCACACCAAGTTGCACGGCATATGTCGTGAAAGTACGCCGTTCCTGACCAATCAGAAGCCTTAACGAGAACGCTCACTTGCACGAATATTGTGGTATTTCCAGAGCCACTGGCCGGCTCGATCGCCATTTTGCCGCCGTTGAGACAAATGGATTCCAAGTAAAAATGCTGTTTTATGCGAGGTAAGTTCAATTTGAAAAATAACTACGATTATATAACACTAAAATTTCAAGTTTTTGTATGTCATTTCATTAAATTTTGATTTGCAGTCGGTGTTTTAAATCTTGTTTTACATCCTGTTTCGCTTTGTTGTCTAGTTGATGTTTATAAAGGGTACAGGATTTCTTTAAATCTGTAAAATAAATAACGGTTTTTTAACATTTTTTAATAGATTTAGTGCGGATAGTTATATTTAAATTTATCAATACTTTTATTTCAATATTTTAGCGTGTTTATATTATATTTAGGGTTACATTATGCCTCACTGAAGTAAACAAACTTTCGTCGCCAACACTCCGCCGCCAACCAAGTTTGTTTTGAAAATTTGACCGATTGTATTTATAAAAGCTTTGGTAACTTAAAACGTATTACATAAATTTTAACTTCATTTATCGATTTATACGAGTAAGTGTATATGTATTAGTTTAGAAACTTTTATCCCCTTATTTTTAATGCAATTTTCAAAATTGTTACATTGTTTACAATTAAGAAACCTGTGTATTAAAACTAAATTTTAAATTTTAATCAAATGATCTTAATGCGTCATTTAACTCTTATGATTAATTTAAATCACCATTAAAATATTTTTGAATTTGTACCTATTCGTTCACGGAACTCATAGCAATTGATTCGAGGAGAGCATTTTATATCAAGATTTATTATTTATCTCATTATTTAACTCAGCTTGATGTTTAATTTTTGCATTGTTCAACATAATTGTGATCTTGTATAAATACTTCTATAGTGCACTTTTATTCATTTGCCATTCATAAACAAACATTTCAAATATGCTTTTTTAACAAATATCTATTCTTTAAATTATATACATGCTTATGCTGTCGAATAAAACATATTAATAAAACACAGGTAATTCATTTTAAAAACATTATCATTACAAAAAGCTTTAGTCGTCTCTGTTACATATTCGCATAATAAACTAATTATAAAAACTACATTTACTATCAATTACATAAAAAAAATGTTCAGTATTAATACATGTTGATTTAAATATGAACGTCTATCAAAACCACAGTGAAAAAGTTCAAAAATCTTGTACTACCTTCAGATTATTAAAGTTTTAGTGCTTAGTAGTAGTTGTTCGCTTTTTCATGCCACAGATCCAGGGATCGAGTCCCCGATTGGGCGAAGTTGTCTCGCCCTTAAAATGGTTTGATAAAATAAAGACCAAGAATGCCTGGGAACTAAACACTGGGGATATTCTGTGTGAGGTGGACCACCCAACCGGGGGGGGGGGGGGGGGGGCTTTTTATGCCTTGCACCGCAGAGCCCTTGGTCACGTAAGCTGAAATGGGCACAGCAGGCCTTATCCCACTAACGTGCTGTTGCACCCAGGAGTTTAGTTCTATTAAAATTTTAATCAACGACTTAATCTTTTTTAAAATCATTGTAAAACTAAATCAACAGCAATAGTGAAATTTATTCAGAATAATACAAGCTTTGTTTTTGTAATTCATTTTTAGGTTTTCGATTTGCCTGTCCCTGCTGGCAGGTCTCTGTCCGAATTGCCCAAGGCGTATCGCTGCTGGATATTTCCTTGCCTGGTTCCCCGCCCTCCGGAATTACCAGTTGTCCTCCCTGTCCTAGGTGAACTTCTGCTGGATTTCCACCAGGTTCCCCCCCCCCCCCGGCGCCCCTCTCACTTGACCACAACATCCAGTTTATAAAATTCCAATAATTTTAATAAGTGGTTTCCCACTTAACCAGAATGGATTGTAGTATACCTCCGATTTTTATTGAAGGTGTTCGGTAACAGAAACCTCGACTTCTGTGCACCTTTCTTATGAATTGTGAAGATTTTTTTAATTCAAAAGAAATTTTATCATATATTTTCAAAATTTATTGGAGCGTTTATTGGTATTAAAAAATCCTCCAGTAATTATTTAATGCTATTCCAAAAAACCAATTTAGTATATTGCCCTGTAATACTGTATATTTACTCCCATGATAATATTGTAATTTCATGTGAAGAAAAATGATATGTTTCCTTATACTATGTGTCCATGTAAATAAAAATTGTTTTTACAAGCTGTGTATAAATAAAAAAGTTGAAGCAATTGTACATCAATTGAATTTTTCTCATTTATCTATGGTAGTAATTTATTATATGTTATTATAAGATTATACCTAACCAAAATTATGATATATGAATAAAAAAATAGAATCGTGTGATATGATGCAATTCAAAGGCTTTCACATCCTGAAATTTTTGCTAATAAATTTTAAAATGAGCCATTTCAATAATACAAATATATAATCAGTAAATGTGAACGCATTCTATTCTTAAAAAATGTGAGACTTTTACTATATTTATTCTACACATTTAAAATTAAACAATTACTACATGTTAAAGTACCATAAGGTAAGACTGACAATGCAAATTTATCGTGCAAATAGCTAAATAATAAAAAAAATCAATACTAAAATAAAAATACCAGAGCAGAAACAAAACGTAATTTCTCGTGCATTTGAATACCACAAACGCCTTGCTAACTAAATCATACTTTCTCGTGCATCTAAATACCATAAACGCCGGGCAAACTAAATCGTCATTCCTCGTGCAATTGAATACCAGAAACGCGGTGCGAACTAAATCGTCATTTCTGGTGCAAGGTAACACGAGAAACGGCGTGAAAGATTTCACCAGTCACTCGTTGCAGCTGCAGGAAACCAGTTTTCTGGTATAAGGTTGCACGAAACTTTTAACAGTGAATTTGGCGAATTTTAGTTAATAATTTGGCGAGTTTGGCAACGCATTTGGCGAAAAAATAAAGACATAAAACACTAATAGCTCTAAGTGCGATGGCCTTTATTAACCATCATAGTTCAGTAATAGCTTAACTACACATTTATTGCTTAAATATGCATACATGCAGTCAACAGAAAAATCAATGAAAAAATCAAATAAACCCACAATAAAATCCGGGAATGAAGACTGGTGGAATTACGTCACTTGAAACATGTCAATTATTTTTCAAATAATGAATTTAGTTTCTGAATGTAATGGCAAAAGAATAAAATAAACATTTTGAATTTTAAATGTTTCGTTAAAAGTTTTATTTAATTTTTCAGCCGATGGCATCAGGAAAGAGAAAAAAATTATCGGATTTGAGCGAAAGTGGTGTATTTTTTCTGAAAATTCGAATTTTCTCTAAAAATTTAACAAATATGGAAAAACTAAGCCTCAGGTGCACACGTTGGTATTAAAGGGAATCTATCTTGAAAATTTCGAATTTCTGAGGACAGTATAAGTAGGTCTTTTACGATCCGAAGACAAACAGACACACACACAGACTTTCTTTTATTATTATACTAGCTTTCTAAACCCGGCGTCGCACGGGTTAACCTTTAATAGCGGTGATTTGTTTTGACACAGCTGTAATAAAATGGTCGGTCTGTTCATTGGCGACTTTTGGCAATATTTAAAATTTAACAACCCAAATGTGGTAACCATTCTACAATCAATAAATGAAATAAAATAATGATAGACAAATAACAATCCTACAAATTAAAACCTCTTGATAGTTCGTGTTCGTGTTTCTTTCAAATTGAAATTAAAAGTAGATTTCGAATTTGTGTCAATTTTTTAACGGCTCTTACTGGATTTCATGTTTATCTACGGATGACGTCAAGCCCCTGTTTCGGCCCGGACCATGTGTTTTCAAGCCCCAGTTTCGGTCTCTCACTCTCAGGAAGAGACGTATTTTTGTAAATAATTATATTAATTAAAAAATCGTAATCAAATATGAAAAAACTAAGCCTCAGGTGTACACGTAGGTATTACAGGGAATCTATATTTAAAATTTCGAAATTTTTCGAGCAGTATAAGTAGGTCTTTTACGACCCGAAGACAAACACACAGACTCTTTATTTTATTATTATAGATATGTACTATGCATTTGAAGGTTAACAATCAAATACCATTTTGTATTTTATTGGCGATTCATTCAAATTTGACTTTATCTGAATTTTGGAATGAGACTGCCTATGTTTAAATATTTAGTCTATTTAAGTGCTATAATTGTAGACTCATTGAATTACTAGACAGATGTGATTGAATTTCTTCAAAACGAATCGGTAATATTTTTTATCGACTCCAAGAAAATAAGGATTCATATGCGTTGTTGTTTGTTTTAAGGCTATAAATCAGAATGATAAAAGTAAATTAATAAGGAAAAATATTCTTCTTTCCTAAATACATATTTAAACTTTTGAAGGGGTTTTCAGTCAATTTGACATATCTGACTTTGACATTGTATAATTTTACCTTTCTCTCTAATCTGTTTTTATGTCCTTTAAAAAAATCAAAATTTTGTTTCAAATAATAATAGGTTTACCTTTTTGTTCTAATTTGTAAATATTATAAGCAATACATATAAAATCCTAATACTTTGAGGTCTTCAGATATTTTGATTATCTCCTTGTGGATGGAGGAATATTTTGTGGAGCTTTTCACGTTTAAATTAGTACTTAAAACACATGTATTTTAACAATTTCTTTAAAATGCAATTAATAACATACTATTTTGAGGAAATTTGTTTTTATAGTTTATATAAAAATAAGCGTAAGAATATCGTCAAACATTTATTAGAGTATTCAACTAAAAGTATTTACCTCAAACTACATTGGTGCTTTAAAAATTCTCCTAAGCAACAACAGCATAGAATGACAGCATTGCTCGCATCTCAGAGTATTAAAATTAAGTAAAAATCACTTTTTATTGAATTGTAGCAAATTATTATTATTTTTAGCCTACTTTTCTTTTTTTAATTCGAAAGAATTAAAAAAATGAAAAAGTAGGTATTGACATGCGGTCGATGTCCGTCTGTCCGTCTGTCTGTCTGTCTGTCTGTCCGTCTGTCCGTCTGTCCGTCCGTACCCCCCTTCCAAAATCGGTTCTAATCATCGGATCTTAAAAATTCTTTTTTTGTTAGAAAGCTATGACCTTAGATACCCAACTTTCATACTTTTTGTCCGTCTGTCTATACGTCCGGACGGACATAAATCTACTATCTGTCGGCGAATTTCCCATTGAATTAGCATTGAAATTCAATTTTGAGTCATTTAAATCACTGTAGGTATTGAAATGCGGTTGATGTCCAACTGTCTGTCTGTCCATCTGTCTGTCTGTTCGTATGTATGTCTGTTCGTATGTCTGTCCGTCTGTCTGTCCGCCTGTCTGTCCGTTTGTCTGTCTGTCTGTACCCCCCTTCCAAAATCGGTTCTAATCATCGGATCTTAAAAATTCTTTTTTGTTAGAAAGCTATGACCTCAGATACCCAACTTTCATACTTTTTGTCCGTCTGTCTGTACGTCCGGACGGACATAAATCTACTATCTGTCGGCGAATTTCCCGTTGAATTAGCATTGAAATTCAATTTTGAGTCATTTAAATCACTGTAGGTATTGAAATGCGGTTGATGTCCATCTGTCTGTCTGTTCGTATGTCTGTCTGTCTTTCCGTCTGTCTGTCTGTCCGTCTGTCCGTATCCCTCTTCCAAAATCGGTTCTATCCCTCGGATCTTAAAAATTCTTTTTTTGTTAGAAAGCTATGACCTCAGATACCCAACTTTCATACTTTTTGTCCGTCTGTCTGTACGTCTGGACGGATATAAATCTACTATCTTTCGGCGAATTTCCCATTGAATTAACATTGAAATTCAATTTTGAGTCATTTAAATCACTGTTGCCAAATCAACAATGGCATGAGAAACTTTATTTATTTAAACATATTTGAAGCAAAATAATATTTTCATGAATCAGTTTGGAAAGACGTCATAAAGTGTAGCACAATTCGATTCTTTGATTATTCATTAATTATCTACCAAGAAAGCGGCAAGGCATACTTTTGCATGCAATTATGCTTAGTTTTAATTTACATTTCTTATTTTTTAATGCAGTTCGGAGTAGTTTCATTACTTTTGTTATTAATAAATATTTAATTATTCTTCGAACTACAAATAAATCACGAGCAGATGTAAATAATATTTAATTAATTTGCGAAAGAATATTAAGGAAAATAGTTGATTTTGGCTTTTAGAAGTTTAAATTATAGCTGGGTGCTGTGTTTCGATTTTTTTTTTCTAATGTGTATAAATCTAGTGTAGAAACGGCTGTTGATGATATTTACTTTTGGAACATAGTTTTTTTTCCCGATTAGAACTTCAGTAAGTATTTAAGTAACAGAAAAGTAGGCTATTTTAGTTCTTTATGAACTTCTTGTTTTATTTGTATGATTCGTTTCTACAAAAACCATGCAGCAAAATCAGAAAAAAAACAGCATTAAAAAATATCTTTGTAAAATCTTACTTCTTTGCCAATGACGCAACTTTTAAATAAGCATTATAATTATTTTTGACAACCATGTACAGTTATTTAAATAAGGGAATAAAAATTAAACTCTTTACGTTAACTGTAGACGAGCCGATATACACTCTTAAAACAAAAGAGTGAAATCCACTCCTATAGGGGAAGTGCATTTTCGGCACGGAAAGGAGTGGAAATTAACTCAGACTGAGTTAAAACCGCTCGTTTGTTTTAAGAGTGTATAAAAATAATAATTATGTGTGGAAGCGGTTGTAAGTGACAGTGTTGCTGTTACAAACCTACTTGTTTACTCTTGTCTTCTTAATTGATAAATGTAACTAAACAAACTAACAATTTAGAAAAGCAAATATTTTGTACTATTTTGTTTTACAAACAACTAGGGGGCACGCCCCCTTCTCGCTAACGCTCGCCAACCCCCGGGAACTGCTTGCGCAGTTCCCTTTGGATCGCTTCGCTCGCTCACCGTTCATTGAAATATTTTAATCTAGCCTTAAGGGTTAACCTAAAGGAGCATGTCCGTCATTTTTTTTCGCCAAATGTGGTAACCCCACCAAATTTGTATTATGGCAGCCATTGGCTACGAAAATCGCCACAGATCGAATTTTAAGCGAATAATTATCAAATAGTTCAGTTTTTTCTATGTATTCTGTTGGAGAATTTATTTTGCTACTTTCTTTATAAGTTAATCCTGTCCATTTCTTTCATCGTTAAGAATTCTTAAATCGTATTAATATAGTTCAAATATTATTAATCATTAATTATAAAAATAACTCATTTCTTGAATTATTTTTTGTGCACATTGTTTTGAACTTGCAGCAAACTGTTGAGTTCGGATTTTCTTATTTTAAAATATCGCTACGATCTATGATCGCAAATGTCACGATAATTTTTAATAAGGAAATCTTTCATGTTCTCTCAGTAGACATTTTCAGTTTTGAGTAGCATTTTAAGTAATTATTTGTTGTCATTTCACAGACTTGGCAAACGCTCGGTTTATGTCATTTTGACTTGGCGACATTTTTCGACTGGCGCCAAAGCTGGACATAGTTCTTTAGGTTAACTTTAGTATCCTTTTAAAATAACATAATTACAAATTAATGGTTATCATTGCGAAAATATGTCGCTGCTTGAATAAGATCCATTTGTAAATAAATTGGAAACCGTGGTAGCCGTCAACGCTTAGAAAGTATGTTTAAAAACAATTTTAATTTTCCCTTTTTTATTAACTAATAGTGTTTGGTAGTTCAGTCGATAGAAATTATAATTTAAGTTTTCAAACTTTAAACGTCCCTAATCCCTAATATTATGTATGTTTAAATTTAAACTTACTGATTCTATCCTAAAGTTGTTGTTTAAAACACTTTTTTGTTGTTTTCAGTCGGACATTTTGAAATTAGTGATTTTTGGTCATTTCGATTGTAGGAAATTTGGGTGCCGTATAAGAGTATTTATATATATAGATTTAGTTTACTTACTAAATAACATTTTTGATTTTACATTTTGAAGAAAAAAAAGTGGTGGATTCGAAAGCATTACTTTCATAAATATTAAATAACTAATGAAACATTTATTAATTAGTTTTTATAAAAAAAATTCAATATGTTTAGTTGAAAGATTTGCAAGAACAACTATTGTACAAGCACTGTTTTGATCTAGTAAAATTTTTATGTGCCTTTTCCTCGTGAATAAGGAGTCTCATAACCAAAATTTTAAATATATAGAAATTAATTATTTTGCAAAATTGTGTTTTATAAAAAAAATTAATTTATACAGTAAATTAAAAGGCTATTTTTGATTTTGTTATTTTTAAACAAGAATTCGAAAAAGAAATCTTCAAAAGCATTATATCCAAACAAGAAACAGCTTTGGCGAATCCAAATTCCTGGTGTATCCGTGTTTCAGCAGAGACCTGTTATTAGATGATCCTCTTGAGCCTGAAATTTTTAAAATTGGTAAGTACAGCTATACTATTTTTAAGAGTAGTAGACAGTAAACAGCATCAGAACAAGCATTTTAACTGTGTGTTGAAAGCTCAGTTGGGATAGAGTTGGACTGGGAATCTTCCGGTATTCAGATCTGTTTGGTGGACATTGGCGACAGGAAATCGTTTTTTTCCTTGGATCTTCTCTCGCGGTACAAACGTGAGACATGGGTCTTGCGTGAACCAGGGTTGCCGCGAGAGAAGAACCAAGGGAGGAACCATTTTCCTTACACCATTTAGGCAATGACTAGCTATCGTCGCCAGAGAGGCCTGGTACGGACAGATATCCTGCCAAAGATGAAAGGTTTCCCCTAGTCTCTGCAATTGTTTTGAGACCTTTGGAACTTATGCTGACAGCCAAAAACCCGTAAATTTAATTGATACTTTTTAAATTTTTTTTTACCATGTGTTAAGTTATTCTTTCCTCTTTCTAAAATGGTTTCAGGGCGGTGGAAGATGGGTGGAATTTTCAATCTAGAAATCGACGCAATGCAAGATCAAATGTTTGACCCCAGTGACAAACCAGGAATTCTGTTTGGCCTCCACTCACCTTTCGAGCCTTTCAATGCCTATGTGAGGGGCCACTTCCTCAAGCCCGGAAAGAGTTATCAAGTGATTTTGCGAGTGGTAAGTACACTCGGCCAAAGTAGGAAGTATAGTCTCCCTATCACTTCTTACCATCTATGACGTGTGTTTTAGATGAGTCCAAACGATCATTTGTATAAGGAAAAGGGGTAAAAAAGATTTTAGTTAAAGACAGAAATACTATTTGGTGATTTATTGCTTTTGCAGACACATATTTCTCTCAGGTATAGAAACAGTTTCTCAACTGAAGGACAGTTTGAACTGGCATCGATTTCACTATTATTGCATAGCTATATTTAAGTTAAAGCGTTCCCCGAGGTGATACTGTATGATCTGTTAAATTATGCGAGTACTACAGGTGCAAATCTATTGACGATTAAGTCAAGATAGAAAAGGAATTCACGTGCAATTGATGACGACCATCACCAATTAACTATAATCCTCCCATAACCAATAACACATGTGTAGTTTTAGTGTGACACTTTATTTCCAACAATCCAACTCAACAATCCTCTATACTCGGCAAACAACATGGAATCGGCAACCCCGCCTCCTTTAGGTTTGGGGATAAAATATCGCGGCCGAAATATCGAGGGACAAAATATCGCCGGACATAATATCGCGGGACAAAATATCGCGTGCCCATAATGTCGCGTGGACAAAATATCGCGGGACAAAATATCGCTGGACAAAATATCGCGTGCCCATAATATCGCATGGACAAAATATCGCGTAAAGTAAAAATTGAGTGGATTTAATGGATTTTATGGTGTTTGGCAGTGGGAGGGAGTTCGATGGTAAAATGGTATTGCACTACTTTCTTATACTTACTTATCCAATAATTTGTCATGAAGTTCGGTTTTACTTTTTAGGGGGCCTGAATTTTTATAAAAATGTATTTTAAGTCATGCATATTTTGTTATAACCATTTAGTCCCGAGGTAGGTTTAATGGGTTAAGGTTTTATATTTGAACTTGATTTTTATAAATCCCATTAAATTTGCATGAGATGGTAAAATTGTATAGTGCTTTATACATACGTGCGTGTGTAAATATTATATATATTGTATGGTATGGCGGGTATGTATGGTGTGGTTTGTATGGTTTGTTTGATGCGATATGTGCGGTCAGAATGCAAGTATTTATTATTGATGGATTTATAATTAAGGTTGAAACATTTATTTTTAAAAAATTATTAATTACTAATTATTTTTAATGTTTGTTCATTAGGGTTAAAAAGAATGTATAAAATATCTTATTTTGTAAATTCGCGATTCCTTTATAAAAAAAATCGTAAGCGTTGTCTGATGTGCGGCTTATTCATGCTACGATAACAAAATTTTATTTTCAAATATGAGGATTGTCTAAGTCTATTTTTGGATGCATTATTCTGATTGGACAAAATTATGGACATTATTATTTCAGATTGGACAAAATAGTTACCAATAGTAGAATCTGGTTGTCAGAAATTTTATAGCGACTTAAGTTATGTTCAATGCATTCATTCAATTTTATTATTTTCACAAATTAATTAAATTTATTTTTATTATTTTCACATTTTCATTTCATTTTATATGTACACTTTTATCAAGTTGGGTAATTGAAATATTTCTATACGTTTTGAACTCTATGACCATTTAGTAAAGAAAAACATGAACATCAAGTTTCCTTCAAAACCCCATCATTAAAGTTTACACGGTTTTAAAAGTTCTTCAAATGGTGTTTTTTAAGAGTTTCAATAGTGTATCAATTACCACTGTCAAATAACTCTCCGTTAAATTTATTTTAAAAATCGCCAATGGTTTAAGTAGCAAGTATAAATTAAGTAATTCTTATTATGCTAAAAAATACTTTAACACTTATTTTTAACATCAATCACGGCAGTAAGTGATCACAATTTATACCTAAGCAAAACTATGGAATAAAAACACAGACACACAGGCATGGAACCAGGGGGGGATGAAAGGGTCAACCCCTCTGTCGTTTCGACAAAGGAACTTTTCTTTAACGCCCTTCTTACTCAAAGCTCTGAGACCCTCAATAATGGATGTCTGCTTCTTTGTGTTGTACTCAACCCCGAAATCCCGTAGAGCCTAGAGATAATTATAGGTTACCTACCCTCTTCCACACATGGACATATTTGTTAAAGCCGGGTATTTTAAAAAAGGTTTGTTTACACTTGCATTCAAAGTCGAGTTCATGCTCAATTGTATCATTTTGTCATACACGGCTGATAGCGTACGATTTAGTCATCAAAGTTTGTTTTATTTGCATTTTGGCTTAAAGGAAGACATTTCTTTAAAAATGATTGTATTAGTACGCTGAAGAATATGCCGCTCTTCTTTCTTGATCGTCCTGTGCCAATGACAGTGACTATAAATGTGATCTTTAAGTATAACGAGTAACCCTATAACATGAGCCAAAGATTTCGAATTGGAAGATGACACTCTGCACCTCCTTCTCATCAAAATGATTTTTGAGGATTTTTGTCGGTCAAGGGCAGGGGTTCCCATGCTACAAAAGCAATGGGGAAGGGGAGGGTCTTGTAGTATTGTTGGAGTGATGAATATGCTTCCTGGAATGTGACGTTCAGCTTTTGATAATTGTCCTCCATTTACTGGAGTAAAGCAAAACAACTTCTTTTATTGACCGACTCAACTATGACACGGGGAGGATTCGTCATTTGCGTTTTGGGAAAAATGGATTTTGTGTGCTCAATAGTAATTGCAAGTTTAAACCATTAAAAATCGCCATGATTTAGAATTTTTGAAAGGCAAATACAACAACATTCCAACAATCTATCAGTCGATTACCTACAAATAACCTCTCAACGTTGCGATTTTCAAATTACTTTAGGAAAACAAAAACCTCCAAAATAAATTATCACAATGATAACTTGTTATTTTGAAGCATTTATACACGCTGAATCGTAAATCAAAACTAACCAGCTTTTTATGCAAAAATTGAACGCTGTGTGCCGCTTTCTTATTAGACAAATAATCAATCATCAAAGAATCACATATTGCTGGACGTTACTACGTAATTCCGATCTGATTTAATGACGAACATAAATTTTCCTTCGTGTATTCAATTTAAATATAGTTTCCCATGCGATTGCTGACGTGAAAACAGCGATTTTAATAAATAATAAATAAATAGCAATGTGATTTAACTGTGTACACTGCTGAGAGATAAAAAAAAACTAAACTCCTCGGCACAGCAGCCCATTTCTGGGCCAAGGCCTGCCGTGCCATTTCAGCTTTCGTGACCTAGGGCTCTGGAGTGCTAGGCATATGTCCCGGTAAGGTTGTCAGCCTCACGCGGAACCCCCAGTGTTTAGTTCCCAAGCATATTTTAATAATACATTATTTTAGCCTTAACTTCTCTAGCTTCAACTCATTAACAACGATTGGCCAGAAAATTTCCCACGCGCAAATGAGATTTCTGCTTAAGTTTATCAAACTAAAAACTTTATAAAAATATATTACTTTATAAAATTATATTTTGAAAATGTTTGGCTTGAAGGAAAAAATAAACATATTTTTAATAATTTTTTACCATTAAATATTCGAAAGGAGGTCATTATCAAGCGCACAATCGAGATCTCTGGTCATCGAGGGATCAACCAGTTAATGTTTATTTTAGTTAAATGAAAGTATGAAAAATATGGTAAAATAAAATTCACTCACAAACAATTTTATGAATTTAATTGACCCTAAATTCTTCACGTTTGCATTCTTAGGGGTTTAAAACTTGAATTTACCTTATTTTTACAAGTAAAGTTTTGAAAAAAATTTTTTTATAATAAATTCAAAAGTTATGATTCCAATTCACCCAATCCCCTTAAATTAAGTTAAAAAAAATTAAGAGTTTTTTCCTTTTTTATACATATTTCATTCTGGATGCATAATAAATTTATTTCACAAATTTTAGATTTCTAGAATAAAACAAGTAGGCTTGTAACAGAATCTGTCACCTCACCCGCTTCCACACAACTTTTAAGTGATGAACACATTAAAAAACGCGCCAAACACAGTATTTATTATAGATTAAATACTTACACGCTTAATTTAACTAGTTTCATTTATTTTATTTCGAAAATTCAATAATTATTTCTACAATAATTATTATCGTTTGCAAAAATTAATATATATTTCAAAGAATATATATGTAATATTCTTTTCTTTTAAATAGAACAAAAACATTCCATATCAACATAAAAAGTATCTCTTAGCGAAATATATATGACGTCATTTCAAACTGATGTCGTAAAAAGAAATTTCTTTTAATTTATTATTTAAAAGAATTACAGTTTCTCGAGTGATTGTTGCGAATGGCAATGATGATTTAATTCTAATTAAAATGCCTTCCTATGCTTTTTAAATGAGCATTAAAATTGTCTTGGAATTCGAATTCTTTTCTGAAATTTTCAATGTATTCTAGTTTCGATGCGCTGAAGTTTTTGACGTATCACACTTGTCCGTAGCATTTGTAGTTTGGTCTATGAAAGTGGGTGACGGACGGACAGACGGACTGAACGATTATAATACCTTCCACTTTTTACGTTATAAACGTAGTGTGGAAGCTAAAATAAGGATTGTCAAATAACAATACTGGCTACCATATCATAGCTGAACTTTTATCTCTGTTTGTAAAGTCTTTGCTTACGATGCAACTTGTTAAATATAGAAACCTAACATTAAATTTTCTAGATCACCAAAAATCGCCAATCAATATACTGGCTACCAGGCTACCATATCATGCTGAACCTTTATTTCTGTTTGTAAACCACATAACTGAATAGATTTTAGAAATAAAATAGTTTATAATAGTCCATATTTTTCGAAAATGCTAAACTGAATTGAATTCGAAAATATAATTGGAATCGAGTAGAGTATATCTGATATCTGATGAAGCTATTAAAAAAAAGTAGTTTAAATAATTAATGTCTAAGAAATCCTGTAATGGGCTTGTTTCAACACTTAGTCACAAAAAACAAATTAAAAAATAAAAATTGGAGTTCGGAACGCGTGAAGGAATAAAAAACCAATGAGCATGTTTCTACACTTTGCCACAAAAAACAAAACAACCAATGAAAAAGAAATATTCCCATCTTACATATTAAACTCTCGCGCTTTTTTAGCTTACTTTTCTTTTTTAATTCGAAAGAATTAAAACAAGAAGTTCATAAAGAACTAAAATAGCCTACTTTCCTGTTACTTAAATACTTACTGAAGTTCTAATCGGGAAAAAAAAACTAGGTTCCTAAAATAAATATCATCAACAGCCGTTTCTACACTAGATTTATACACATTAGAAGAAAACAAGAAGTTCATAAAGAACTAAAATAGCCTACTTTCCTGTTACTTAAATACTTACTGAAGTTCTAATCGGGAAAAAAACTAGGTTCCTAAAGTAAATATCATCAACAGCCGTTTCTACACTAGATTTATACACATTAGAAAAATAATCGAAACACAGCACCCAGCTATAATTTAAACTTCTAAAAGCCAAAATCAACTATTTTCCTTAATATTCTTTCGCAAATTAATTAAATATTATTTATCATCTGCTCGTGATTTATTTGTAGTTCGAAGAATAATTAAATATTTATTAATAACAAAAGTAATGAAACTACTCCGAACTGCATTAAAAAATAAGAAATGTAAATTAAAACTAAGCATAATTGCTTGCAAAAGTATGCCTTGCCGCTTTCTTGGTAGATAAATAATGAATAATCAAAGAATCAAATTGCGCTACATTTTATGACGTCATTCCAAACTGATTCATGAAAATATTATTTTGCTTCAAATATGTTTAAATAAATAAAGTTTCTCATGCCATTGTTGATTTGGCAACAGTGATTTAAATGACTCAAAATTGAATTTCAATGCTAATTCAATGGGAAATTCGCCTAAAGATAGTAGATTTATGTCCTTCCGGACATACAGGCAGACGGACAAAAAGTATGAAAGTTGGGTATCTGAGGTCATAGTTTCTAACAAAAAAAGAATTTTTAAGATCCGATGGATAGAACCGATTTTGGAAGGGGGAGGGGTACGGACAGACAGACGGACAGACAGACAGACGGACGGACAGACAGACAGACAGACAGACAGACAGACAGACATACGAACAGACAGACAGATGGACATCAACCGCATTTCAATACCTACAGTGATTTAAATGACTCAAAATTGAATTTCAATGCTAATTCAATGGGAAATTCGCCGACAGATAGTAGATTTATGTCCGTCCGGACGTACAGACAGACGGACAAAAAGTATGAAAGTTGGGTATCTGACGTCATAGCTTTCTAACAAAAAAAGAATTTTTAAGATCCGATGGATAGAACCGATTTTGGAAGGGGGGGGGGTACGGACAGACAGACAGACGGACGGACAGACAGACGGAAAGACAGACAGACATACGAACAGACAGACAGATGGACATCAACCGCATTTCAATACCTACAGTGATTTAAATGACTCAAAATTGAATTTCAATGCTATTTCAATGGGAAATTCGGCGACCGATAGTAGATTTCTGTCCGTCCGGACGTACAGACAGACGGACAAAAAGTATGAAAGTTGGGTATCTGAGGTCATAGCTTTCTAACAAAAAAAGAATTTTAAGATCCGATGGATAGAACTGATTTTGGAAGGGGGGTACGGACAGACAGACAGACGGACATCGACCGCATGTCAATACCTACTTTTTCATTTTTTTAATTCTTTCGAATTAAAAAAAGAAAAGTAGGCTAAAAATCGAAACACAGCTTCCAGCTATAAATTAAACTTCTAAAAGCCAAAATCAACTATTTTCCTTAATATACTTTCGCAAATTAATTAAATATTATTTATCGTCTGCTCGTGATTTATTTGTAGTTCGAAGAATAATTAAATATTTATTAATAACAAAATTAATGAAACTACTCCAAACTGCATTAAAAAAAATAAGAAATGTAAATTAAAACTAAGCATAATTGTATGCAAAAGTATGCCTTGCCGCTTTCTTGGTAGATAATTAATGAACAATCAAAGAATCAAATTGTGCTACATTTTATGACGTCATTCCAAACTGATTCATGAAAATATTATTTTGCTTCAAATATGTTTAAATAAATAAAGTTTCTCATGCCATTGTTGATTTGGCAACTGTGATTTAAATGACTCAAAATTGAATTTCAATGCTAATTCAATGGGAAATTCGCCGAAAGATAGTAGATTTACGTCCGTCCATACGTACAGACAGGCGGACAAAAAGTATGAAAGTTGGGTATCTGAGGTTATAGGTTTCTAACAAAAAAAAGAATTTTTAAGATCCGAGGGATAGAACCGATTTTGGAAGGGGGGTACGGACAGAAAGACGGACAGACAGACAGACATACGAACAGGCAGACAGACGGACATCGACCGCATTTCAATACCTACAGTGCTTTAAATGACTCAAAATTGAACTTCAATGCTAATTCAAAGGGAAATTCGCCGACAGATAGTAGATTTATGTCCGTCCGGACGTACAGACAGACGGACAAAAAGTATGAAAGTTGGGTATCTGAGGTCATAGCTTTCTAACAAAAAAAGAATTTTTAAGATCCGATGGATAGAACCGATTTTGGAAGGGGGGTACGGAGAGACAGACAGACAGACGGACATTGACCGCATGTCAATACCTACTTTTTCATTTTTTTAATTCTTTCGAATTAAAAAAAGAAAAGTAGGCTAAAAATGAAAAAGTAGGTATTGACATGCGGTCGATGTCCGTCTGTCTGTCCGTACCCCCCTTCCAAAATCGGTTCTATCCCTCGGTTATTAAAAATTCTTTTTTTGTTAGAAAGCTATGACCTCAGATACCCAACTTTCATACTTTTTGTCCGCCTGTCTGTACGTATGGACGGACGTAAATCTACTATCTTTCGGCGAATTTCCCATTGAATTAGCATTGAAATTCAATTTTGAGTCATTTAAATCACTGTTGAGAAATCAACAATGGCATGAAAAACTTTATTTATTTAAACATATTTGAAGCAAAATAATATTTTCATGAATCAGTTTGGAATGACGTCATAAAATGTAGCACAATTTGATTCTTCGATTATTCATTAATTATCTACCAAGAAAGCGGCAAGGCATACTTTTGCATGCAATTATGCTTAGTTTTAATTTACATTTCTTATTTTTTAATGCAGTTCGGAGTAGTACCTAGTTTTTTTTCCGATTAGAACTTCAGTAAGTATTTAAGTAACAGGAAAGTAGGCTATTTTAGTTCTTTGTGAACTTCTTGTTCTACTTAATTTTCACACGCGTTGATATTTCTTTCACTTACTTAATTCTCCTCGCGGTGAATTTCTTTTTTTAAATTAAAAATTGAAAAAATTAATAAAAACACAATGCATAATGCTATTCCTATGGAAAAATCGCTCACGTTTTGCACTCCTACACCCGTTTGGGTTCGAATTTTGAAAAATCGCTTCTTAAATGACGTCTACGATATGAAAAAAAAATTCCTAAAATTTGGTAGCTCTACCTTCAGTAGTTTTGGCTGGGCGTTGATACGTGAATCAGCGAGTCAGTCAGTCAGTGAGTCAGTACTTTGCCTTTTATATAGATATTCTTTATTGTTCATATAAAAATTGATGATTTGATTTATCCTGTAAGTATCATTTAGGGATGTAACAACAATTTAACATTCTTTCGGATAACTCGTGTTCTATCTAGCTTCTCAAAAGGTCTTTATGGCAGGTTCCATTAACTAAAATAAATTAAACGATTCTGTCTTTCTTCATTTGAATGTTACAATTTGCCAGCCATTCCTCAAATATTGCTATTGTCATCTAGAGACCTTAAAGTTTGACCTACGCTACAATGCATGGTAACCACAATGAATAACTTGCTATCACTACGCTAATAGATCTTTGATATCATACCTTTCGAACAAAAAAATAAAGAGGCACGTAAACCTTTTCGAAAAAGGGACTGTATAACACTAGTCTTAACTATGTAACTACTTTTATATCAAAAACGAAATACACTTGAACTCGTTTATGACGAGCCAGAAAAGACCGCAACGTTTACTAGTTAAATCTAAGTGCTTGTAAAAAAAAAGAGTATATAAAAAGAGAAAAGAAATATATGTTCTGGCTAAAAACGTTTAGAGTCAGTATTTATTGTAATTGTATGCTTTCAGCAACGTATGAGTGTTCTTTAGCAGCTTTGAACCAGTATAATAAGACAATCCATGCTTTTTTCAGAGAGCGACATCTTTAGCTTCCTCTCTAAACTCCCGGAAAATTTTTACCTCGTCAACGGTTAAAAACTTTCCACTTCGACATAACCCCATAAAATTTAGCAAACATTATCAATGAAAACCTCTGACCAGCGCCCTCAATGACCCTGAAGAACCCTTTCCTCACTCTGCTTCTGCAAATAAGCCACCTGTTGAACCGCATATTTGACCCTTCTTCCTATTCATAGTATGGCTTGAAAGGAATTTCTCCAAACAAAGGGGGTGAGGACAACTTTTCCAAGAAAAGAGTTAACTTCTAAACCGACAGCATAGTGAAAAAAATTTACAAGATAGAAAAAATATTCCTCGTTAAATCCGTGGCTTGCTCGTAGCAAGCGATTTCCCTTCCATTGACTTTTAGCATTGGACCAACCTAATATTCTTGCTTTCCTTGGTAAGGGTACCCGGATTTCCTTGGTAAATCCGGGTCCTCGTAAAATCGGGACTCGCTATAAACGAGTTCGTCGGTAATGAATGATTATATGAAAATATCCCTAAGCTTATCCTCCTATTTAAAAAAAAAGTATTTTTTTAAAGAATAGTACAGAAACGTAACGCATCAAACATAGTTTACATTTTCGTTAAATAATTATTAATTTATAAAATTCAGACACTTTTTAGACAACAATTACCCCAACCGAATACTTAAAAAAAATTAATGGGATTTATAAAAGTCAAGTTCAAATATAAAACCTTAACCCATTAAACATACCTCGTGACTAAATGGTCATAACAAAAAATGTATAAAAATGCATGACTTTAAATACATTTTTATAAAAATACAGGCTCTAATAGGTAAAACCGAACTTCATCAAAAATTACTAGATAGCAGTACCATTTTAACATCGAACTCCCTCCCACTGCCAAACACCTTAAAATCCATTAAATCCACTTATTACTTTACTTTAAGCGATATTTTGTCCCCGCGATATTTTGGGCACGCGATATTATGGGCATGCGATATTATGGGCATGCGATATTTTGGCCCGCGATATTTAGGGCGCGCGATATTTTGGCCGGCGATATTTCGGTCGCGATATTTTGGCCCGCGATGTTTTGTCCCATTACCGTTAGTAATACTATGATAAGAAAAAGTGAATTTCAGTTTTTCTTAAATCCGACTTATTTAACCTTGAGAGGAGGTCAAAGTTCGAGGTAATGGATCAATGGTGTACATTATATCATCCTTCTACTTCTAAAGCCATGAGTGTTCCATGATTTTTTTTTTGAAATACGGATGCTAATTAATACACATGTCAGAATAATTAGTTTGGTGGTTCGCTCATGGCTTTGAAGGTTAGGGTCCTTTGAAAAAGGTCTTTTTTGTCGATGTTTGCCATGATTCTGCCTAATTATCTGCTTAAACTATAAGTGACCAACAAAAATAATTATTGGATTAATTGCACACTCTAGGGTAGTTCTTAGAAAAATATAAAACACCATTAGTGACCCTTTACTTTGGTAGTTACAGGGTCTTAAAGTTGATCATTTCCAAAAAAAAATGTTACATTCAAAGGTCAACTACTCGAGAAGCGAAGAGTCAATAACTTGGAGACACAGTGGTAAATACACTTCAAATGTTGTAGTTTTAGACCCAGGTTACAAAACCATTTCAGTTAACTTCCTTTATTATTGCAGCTTATTTTATACAGTTCATTTCGATCATTTGAAAAAAATTGTCACTTTCAAAGGTCTATTACTCTAGAAGCGAAAATCAATTACTTGGAGACACAGGACACACTGACACAGTTGTAAGTACACTTCAATGGTTGTAGTTTTTGACCCAGGTTACAAATCCATGGCAACTTACTTTTTTTTATTACAGTCCATTTTATATCTCTAATTCATAACTATGCAATCTTGATACTTCTAAACTGCTGTGCAAAAGCTTCACATTTTATATCATAGATGGCAGCATGATAAACAAAATCTTCAATTTTTTAGAAATGATCAAAATGGACTGTAATAAAAAAAAAAAGTTAGATGCCATGGATTTGTAACCTGCGTCTAAAACTACAACCATTGAAGTGTATTTACAACTGTGTCTCCAAGTTATCGACTTTTTGCTTCTCGAGTAATTGACCTTTGAATGTGACCTTTTTTGGAAATGATCAACTTTGAGACCCTGTAACTACCAAAGTAAAGGGTCACTAATGGTGTTTTACATTTTTCTAAGAACTACCCTAGTGTGTGCAATTAATCCAATAATTATTTTTGTGGGTAACTTATGGTTTTAAGCAGATAATTAGGCAGAAACATGACAAACATCGACGAAACTGACCTTTTTTCAAAGGACCCTGATTTTCAAAGCCATGAGTGACCTACCAAACTAATTATACAGACATGTTCCTAGTATCAAGTAGTATCCATATTTCAAAAAAAAAAAATTCACGGAACACTCATGGCTTTAGAAGTAGAAGGAACTGACCATTGATAGTAATGGGACGAAATATCGCGGGGACAAAATATCGCTTAAAGTAAAGTAAGTGGATTTAATGGATTTTAAGGTGTTTGGCAGTGGGAGGGAGTTCGATGGTAAAATGGTACTGCTATCTAGTAATTTTTGATGAAGTTCGGTTTTACCTATTAGAGCCTGTATTTTTATAAATTATTTTCAATTAAAATCATTCGAACTCGTTTATAGCGAGTCCCGATTTTACGAGGACCCGGATTTACCAAGGAAAGCAAGAATATTAGAATAGCAAGAATAAGATGTCGCTCTCTGAAAAAAGCATGGATTGTCTTATTATACTGGTTCAAAGCTGCTAAAGAACACTCATACGTTGCTGAAAGCATACAATTACAATAAATACTGACTCTAAACGTTTTTAGCCAGAACATATATTTCTTTTCTCTTTTATATACTTTTTTTTTACAAGCACTTAGATTTAACTAGTAAATGTTGCGGTCTTATCTGGCTCGTCATAAACGAGTTCAAATGTATTTCGTTTATGATATAAAAGTAGTTACATAGTTAGGACTAGTGTTATACAGTCCCTTTTTCCAAAAGGTTTACGTGCCTCTTTTTTTTTGTTCGAAAGGTATGATATCAAAGATCTATTAGCGTAGTGATAGCGAGTTATTCATTGTGGTTACCATTCATTGTAGCGTAGGTCAAACTTTAAGGTCTAGATGACAATAGCAATATTTGAGGAATGGCTGGCAAATTGTAACATTCAAATGAAGAAAGACAGAATCATTTCATTTATTTTATTTTAGTTAATGGAACCTGCCATAAAGACCTTTTGAGAAGCTAGATAGAACACGAGTTATCCGAAAGAATGTTAAATTGTTGTTACATCCCTTAATGATACCTACAGGATAAATCAAATCATCAATTTTTATATGAACAATAAAGAATATCTATATAAAAGGCAAAGTACTGACTGACTGACTCGCTGATTCACGTATCAACGCCCAGCCAAAACTACTGAAGGTAGAGCTACCAAATTTTAGGAAAATATTCTTTTTATATCGTAGGCGTCATTCAAGAAGCGATTTTTCAAAATTCGAACCCAAACGGGTGTAGGAGTGCAAAACGTGAGCCGATTTTTCCATAGGAAAAGTATTATGCATTGTGTTTTTATTAAATTTTTCAATTTTTAATTTTAAAAAAGAAATTCACCGCGAGGAGAATTAAGTAAGTGAAAGAAATATCAACGCGAGTGAAAATTAAGTAGAACAAGAAGTTCATAAAGATCTAAAATAGCCTACTTTCCTGTTACTTAAATACTTACTGAAGTTCTAATCGGGAAAAAAAAAACTAGGTTCCTAAAGTAAATATCATCAACAGCCGTTTCTACACTAGATTTATACACATTCGAAAAAAAATCGAAACACAGCACCCAGCTATAATTTAAACTTCTAAAAGCCAAAATCAACTATTTTCCTTAATATTCTTTCGCAAATTAAATAAATATTATTTATCATCCGCTTGTGATTTATTTGTATTTCGAAGAATAATTAAATATTTATTAATAACAAAAGTAATGAAACTACTCCGAACAGCATTAAAAAATAAGAAATGTAAATTAAAACTAAGCATAATTGCATGCAAAAGTATGCCTTGCCGCTTTCTTGGTAGATAATTAATGAATAATCAAAGAATCAAATTGTGCTACATTTTATGACGTCATTCCAAACTGATTCATGAAAATATTATTTTGCTTCAAATATGTTTAAATAAATAAAGTTTCTCATGCCATTGTTGATTTCTCAACAGTGACTTAAATGACTCAAAATTGAATTTCAATGCTAATTCAATGGGAAATTCGCCGAAAGATAGTAGATTTATGTCCGTCCGGACGTACAGACAGACGGACAAAAAGTATGAAAGTTGGGTATCTGAGGTCATAGCTTTCTAACAAAAAAAGAGTTTTTAAGAGATCCGATGGATAGAACCGATTTTGGAAGGGGGTACGGACAGACAGACGGACATCGACCGCATGTCAATACCTACTTTTTCATTTTTAGTTTCGAATTAAAAAAAGAAAAGTAGGCATTGACATGCGGTCGATGTCCGTCCGTCTGTCTGTCCGTACCCCCCTTCCAAAATCGGTTCTATCCATCGGATCTTAAAAATTCTTTTTTTTAAGAAAGCTATGACCTCAGATAACCAACTTTCATACTTTTTGTCCGTCTGTCTGTACGTCCGGACGCACATAAATCTACTATCTGTCGGCGAATTTCCCATTGAATTAGCATTGAAATTCAATTTTGAGTCATTTAAATCACTGTAGGTATTGAAATGCGGTTGATGTTCATCTGTCTGTCTGTTCGTATGTCTGTCTGTCTTTCCGTCTGTCTGTCTGTCCGTACTCCCCTTCCAAAATCGGTTCTATCCATCGGATCTTAAAAATTTTTTTTGTTAGAAAGCTATGACCTCCAGATACCCAACTTTCATACTTTTTGTCCGTCGGTCTGTACGTCCGGACGGACATAAATCTACTCTGTCGGCGAATTTCCCATTGAATTAGCATTGAAATTCAATTTTGAGTCATTTAAATCATTGTAGGTATTGAAATGCGATTGATGTCCATTTGTCTGTCTGTTCGTATGTCTGTCGGTCTTTCCGTCTGTCTGTCTGTTCGTCTGTCCGTATCCTTTTTCCAAAATCGGTTCTATCCCTCGGATCTTAAAAATTCTTTTTTTGTTAGAAAGCTATGACCTCAGATACCCAACTTTCATACTTTTTGTCCGTCTGTCTGTACGTCCGGACTGACATAAATCTACTATCTTTCGGCGAATTTCCCATTGAATTAGCATTGAAATTCAATTTTGAGTCATTTAAATCACTGTTGCCAAATCAACAATGGCATGAGAAACTTTATTTATTTAAACATATTTGAAGCAAAATAATATTTTCATGAATCAGTTTGGAATAACGTCATAAAATGTAGCACAATTTGATTCTTTGATTATTCATTAATTATCTACCAAGAAAGCGGGAAGGCATACTTTTGCATGCAATTATGCTTAGTTTTAATTTACATTTCTTATTTTTTAATGCAGTTCGGAGTAGTTTCATTACTTTTGTTATCAATAAATATTTAATTATTCTTCGAATTACAAATAAATCACGATTAGATGATAAATAATATTTAATTAATTTACGAAAGATTATTAAGGAAAATAGTTGATTTTGGCTTTTAGAAGTTTAAATTATAGCTGGGTGCTGTGTTTCGATTTTTTTTTCTAATGTGTATAAATCTAGTGTAGAAACGGCTGTTGATGATATTTACTTTAGAAACCTAGTTTTTTTTTCCCGATTAGAACTTCAGTAAGTATTTAAGTAACAGGAAAGGAGGCTATTTTAGTTCGTTATGAACTTCTTGTTTTAATTCTTTCGAATTAAAAAAAAGAAAAGTAGGCTAAAATAGCGCGAGAGTTTAATATGTAAGATGGGAATATTTCTTTTTCATTGGTTGTTTTGTTTTTTGTGGCAAAGTGTAGAAACAAGCTCATTGGTTTTTTATTCCTTCACGCGTTCCGAACTCCAATTTTTATTGGTTAATTTGTTTTTTGTGACTAAGTGTTGAAACAAGCCCATTACAGGATTTCTTAGACATTAATTATTTAAACTACTTTTTTTAATAATGCTCCGTCATATATCAGATGTACTCTACTCGATTCCAATTATATTTTCGAATTCAATTCAGTTTGGCATTTTTGAAAAATATGGACTATTATAAACTATTTTATTTCTAAAATCTATTCAGTTATGTGGTTTACAAACAGAAATAAAGGTTCAGCATGATATGGTAGCCTGGTAGCCACTACGTTTATAACGTAAAAAGTGGAAGGTATTATAATCGTTCAGTCCGTCTGTCCGTCCGTCACCCACTTTCATACACCAAACTACAAATGCTACGGACAAGTGTGATACGTCAAAAACTTCAGCGCATCGAAACTAGAATACATTGAAAATTTCAGAAAAGAATTCGAATTCCAAGACAATTTTAATGCTCATTTAAAAAGCATAGGAATGCATTTTAATTAGAATTAAATCATCATTGCCATTCGCAACAATCACTCGAGAAACTGTAATTCTTTTAAATAATAAATTAAATGAAATTTATTTTTACGACATCAATCAGTTTGAAATTACGTCATATATATTTCGCTAAGAGATTCTTTTTATGTTGATATGGAATGTTTTGGTTCTATTTAAAAGAAAAGAATATTACATATATATTCTTTGAAATATATATTAATTTTTGCAAACGATAATAATTATTGTAGAAATAATTATTGAATTTTCGAAATAAAATAAATGAAACTAGTTAAATTAAGCTTTAAGTATTTAATCTATAATAAATACTGTGTTTGGCGCGTTTTTCAATGTGTTCATCACTTAAATGTTGTGTGGAAGCGGGTTAAGTGGCAGATTCTGTTACAAGCCTACTTGTTTTATTCTAGAAATCTAAAATTTGTGAAATAAATTTATTATGCATCCAGAATGAAATGGGTATAAAAAAGGAAAAAACTCTTAATTTTTTTAACTTAATTTAAGGGGGTTGGGTGAATTGGAATCATAACTTTTGAATTTATTATAAAAACATTTTTTTCCAAACTTTACTTGTAAAAATAAGGTAAATTCAATTTTTAAACATCTAAGAATGCAAACGTGAAGAATTTAGGGTCAATTTAATTCATAGTTAAGGCTAAAATAATGTATTATTAAAATATTTTGCTTTACTTATTAGAGTGAAACATTTTTGGTTTCTCGCATAATTACCTACAAATAAATTTACTGCTACAAATAAATTGCTCCAGAGAAGTTCTCTCCTCCTAAAAGATAATGTACAGATATATGGAGAACTGAAATATGAAATTCTCCTAGGTACAGAAAAACTATTCATTTTACTACAAATTAAAATTCTTCTAAATGAAATATTGTAATATTTGAGTACTCTACTAGATTTTTGGCCTTCATTGCTATTTTTAATCGAAAATAATTGAAAAAAGGGAAGGTGTCGTTGAGATTTCCTTTTGTCTGTCTGGACATCCGTCTCAAATCAAACTCAGTACTATCCGTCCGATTTTAAAAATTATTTTGTATTACAAAGGTATGACATCAGCGACCTATATTTTCACTTCTTTCTCTTTGAGGTCCAGTGGTTTAGTGGTAGTGCTTAGCATTGCCACGCCACAGGTCCGGGGATCAAATCCCGGATCGGGCGAGGTTGACCCATCCTTTTATTCCTTGAGTGGGTCGATGAAATGGGTACCAAGTATGCTTGGGAACTAAACACTGGGGGTTCCGCGTGAGGCTGACAACCTTGCCGGGACATATGCCTAGCACTCCAGAGCCCTAGGTCACGAAAGCTGAAATGGCACGGCAGACCTTGGCCCAGAAATGGGCTGCTGTGCCGAGGAGTTTAGTTTTTTTTATCTCTCAACAGTGTACACAGTTAAATCACATTGCCATTTATTTATTATTTATTAAAATCGCTGTTTTCACGTCAGCAATCGCATGGGAAACTATATTAAAATTGAATACACGAAGGAAAATTTATGTTCGTCATTAAATCAGATTAGAATTACGTAGTAACGTCCAGCAATATGTGATTCTTTGATGATTCATTTTTTGTCTAATAAGAAAGCGGCACACAGCGTTCCATTTTTTGCATAAAAAGCTGGTTAGTTTTGATTTACGATTCAGCGTGTATTAATGCTTCAAAATAACAAGTTATCATTGTGATAATTTATTTTGGAGGTTTTTGTTTTCCTAAAGTAATTTGAAAATCGCAACGTTGAGAGGTTATTTGTAGGTAATCGACTGATAGATTGTTGGAATGTTGTTGTATTTGCCTTTCGAAAATTCTAAACCATGGCGATTTATAATGGTTTAAACTTGCAATTACTATTGAGCACACAAAATCCATTTTTCCCAAAACGCAATTGACGAATCCTCCCCGTGTCATAGTTGAGACGGTCATTAAAAGAAGTTGTTTTGCTTTACTCCAGTAAATGGAGGACAATTATCAAAAGCCGAACGGCACATTCCAGGAAGCATATTCATCATTTCAACAATACTACAAGACCCTCCCCTTCCCCATTGCTTTTGTAGCATGGGAACCCCTGCCCTTGACCGACAAAAATCCTCAAAAATCATTTTGATGAGAAGGAGGTGCAGAGTGTCATCTTCCAATTCGAAATCTTTGGCTCATGTTATAGGGTTACTCGTTATACTTAAAGATCACATTTATAGTCACTGTCATTGGCACAGGACGATCAAGAAAGAAGAGCGGCATATTCTTCAGCGTACTAATACAATCATTTTTAAAGAAATGTCTTCCTTTAAGCCAAAATGCAAATAAAACAAACTTTGATGACTAAATCGTACGCTATCAGCCGTGTATGACAAAATGATACAATTGAGCATGAACTCGACTTTGAATGCACGTGTACCTTAAGAAACCTTTTTTAAAAGTACCCGGCTTTAACAAATATGTCCATGTGTGGAAGAGGGTAGGTAACCTATAATTATCTCTAGGCTCTACGGGATTTCGGATGTTGAGTACAACACAAAGAAGCAGACATCCATTATTGAGGGTCTCAGAGCTTTGAATAAGAAGGGCGTTAAAGAAAAGTTCCTTTGTCGAAACGACAGAGGGGTTGACCCTTTCATCCCCCCCTGGTTCCATGCCTGTGTGTCTGTGTTTTTATTCCATAGTTTTGCTTAGGTATAAATTGTGATCACTTACTGCCGTTATTGATGTTAAAAAAAAGTGTTAAAATATTTTTTAGCATAATAAGAATTACTTAATTTATACTTGCTACTTAAACCATTGGCGATTTTTAAAATAAATTTAACGGAGAGTTATTTGACAGTGGTAATTGATACACTATTGAAACTCTTAAAAAACACCATTTGAAAAACTTTTAAAACCGTGTAAACTTTAATGATGGGGTTTTGAAGGAAACTTGATGTTCATGTTTTTCTTTACTAAATGGTCATAGAGTTCAAAACGTATAGAAATATTTCAATTACCCAACTTGATAAAAGTGTACATATAAAATGAAATGAAAATGTGAAAATAATAAAAATAAATTTAATTAATTTGTGAAAATAATAAAATTGAATGAATGCATTGAACATAACTTAAGTCGCTATAAATTTTCTGACAACCAGATTCTACTATTGGTAACTATTTTGTCCAATCTGAAATAATAAATTAATTGAAAATATAATACTATATAATTCAAAAGCTCAGAAACAACCTTGAAATGCATCCAAAAATAGACTTAGACAATCCTCATATTTGAAAATAAAATTTTGTTATCGTAGCACGAATAAGCCGCACATCAGACAACGCTTACGATTTTTTTAGCCTACTTTTCTTTTTTTAATTCGAAAGAATTAAAAAAATGAAAAAGTAGGTATTGACATGCGGTCGATGTCCGTCTGTCCGTCCGTACCCCCCTTCCAAAATCGGTTCTAATCATCGGATCTTAAAAATTCTTTTTTTGTTAGAAAGCTATAACCTCAGATACCCAACTTTCATACTTTTTGTCCGTCTGTCTGTACGTCCGGACGGACATAAATCTACTATCTGTCGGCGAATTTCCCATTGAATTAGCATTGAAATTCAATTTTGAGTCATTTAAATCACTGTAGGTATTGAAATGCGGTTGATGTCCAACTGTCTGTCTGTCCATCTGTCTGTCTGTTCGTATGTCTGTCCGTCTGTCTGTCCGCCTGTCTGTCCGTTCCCCCCTTCCAAAATCGGTTCTAATCATCGGATCTTAAAAATTCTTTTTTTGTTAGAAAGCTATGACCTCAGATACCCAACTTTCATACTTTTTGTCCGTCTGTCTGTACGTCCGGACGGACATAAATCTATCTGTCGGCGAATTTCCCATTGAATTAGCATTGAAATTCAATTTTGAGTCATTTAAATCACTGTAGGTATTGAAATGCGGTTGATGTCCAACTGTCTGTCTGTCCATCTGTCTGTCTGTTCGTATGTCTGTCTGTTCGTATGTCTGTCCGTTTGTCTGTCTGTCTGTACCCCCCTTCCAAAATCGGTTCTAATCATCGGATCTTAAAAATTCTTTTTTTGTTAGAAAGCTATGACCTCAGATACCCAACTTTCATACTTTTTGTCCGTCTGTCTGTACGTCCGGACGGACATAAATCTACTATCTGTCGGCGAATTTCCCATTGAATTAGCATTGAAATTCAATTTTGAGTCATTTAAATCACTGTAGGTATTGAAATGCGGTTGATGTCCAACTGTCTGTCTGTCCATCTGTCTGTCTGTTCGTATGTCTGTCTGTTCGTATGTCTGTCCGTCTGTCTGTCCGCCTGTCTGTCCGTTTGTCTGTCTGTCTGTACCCCCCTTCCAAAATCGGTTCTAATAATCGGATCTTAAAAATTCTTTTTTTGTTAGAAAGCTATGACCTCAGATACCCAACTTTCATACTTTTTGTCCGTCTGTCTGTACGTCCGGACGGACATAAATCTACTATCTTTCGGCGAATTTCCCATTGAATTAGCATTGAAATTCAATTTTGAGTCATTTAAATCACTGTTGCCAAATCAACAATGGCATGAGTAACTTTATTTTTTTTAAACATATTTGAAGCAAAATAATATTTTCATGAATCAGTTTGGAATGACGTCATAAAATGTAGCACAATTTGATTCTTTGATTGTTCATTAATTATCTAACAAGAAAGCGGCAAGGCATACTTTTGCATACAATTATGCTTAGTTTTAATTTACATTTCTTATTTTTTTTAATGCAGTTTGGAGTTTCATTACTTTTGTTATTAATAAATATTTAATTATTCTTCGAACTACAAATAAATCGCGAGCAGACGATAAATAATATTTAATTAATTTGCGAAATAATATTAAGGAAAATAGTTGATTTTGGCTTTTAGAAGTTTAAATTATTAGCTGGATGCTGTGTTTCGATTTTTTTTTTCTAATCTGTATAAATCTAGTGTAGAAACGGCTGTTGATGATATTTACTGTAAGAACCTAGTTTTTTCCCGATTAGAACTTTAGTAAGTATTTAAGTAACATGAAAGTAGGCTATTTTAGTTCTTTATGAACTTCTTGTTTTATAAAGGAATCGCAAATTTACAAAATAAGATATTTTATACATTCTTTTTAACACTAATGAACAAACATTAAAAATAATTAGTAATTAATAATTTTTTTTAAATAAATGTTTCAACCTTAATTATAAATCCATCAATAATAAATACTTGCATACAGACCGCACATATCGCATCAAACAAACCATACAAACCACACCATACATACCATACCCGCCATACCATACAATAAATATAATATTTACACACGCACGTATGTACAAAGCACTATACAATTTTACCATCTCATAACTGCCTTGAAAATCACATACGAATCCACTTACTTTAGTCGACGCGATATTTTGAGAAAATTTAAGGGGATTTATAAAAATCAAGTTCAAATATAAAACCTTAACCCATTAAACCTACCTCGTGACTAAATGGTTATAACAAAATATGCATGACTTAAAATACATTTTTAAAAAAATTCAGGCCCCCTAAAAAGTAAAACCGAACTTCATGACAAATTACTGGATAAGTAAGTATAAGTAAGTAGTGCAATACCATTTTACCATCCTCCCTCCCACTGCCAAACACCATAAAATTTATTAAATCCACTCAATTTTTACTTTACGCGATATTTTGTCCATGCGATATTATCGGCACGCGCTATTTTGTCCAGCGATATTTTGTCCCGCGATATTTTGTCCACGCGACATTATGGGCACGCGATATTTCGGCCCGCGATATTATGTCCGGCGATATTTTGTCCCGCGATATTTTGTCTCGCGAACTTTGACCTCCTCTCAAGGTTAAATAAGTCGGATTTAAGAAAAACTGAAATTCCCTTTTCTTATCATAGTACTCCTAACATATCCTGAAAGTTCCATGAAAATCGAAGACATCAACTATCAAGCATCTATTCAATTTTGCCCAGTTTAAAAAAAAAGGCTCTTAAACCATAAAAAAACTTTAGTAAAAGACTGATTTTTTCAGGGCAAAAACAGTCTAATCATTGATGTGGTTACTGCAGTTTACCTGCCCACGGCAGAAGTCAGAATTATTCTGTAATGTTTATAGCGATAGTTTCACATAAAACATTTACTATTATTTAGTATAAAAAATTAAAGTTTAAAAATTGAACAAAATTCTTACCGGAAACTCGAAATTGAGCTACTAACTACATTCAAAATCACCCACCACACATTCAATTTTAACCACAAGAAACAAGTATACTCGTGGCCAACCTAAATTGGGTAAAAAAAAAAATGAGAAAAAAAGCAGAGGGGGAAGCGCGGTGCAACATTAAATCATCGCCGCACCCGCGCCTATTCAAACGAAACAAGAAAAGAAGTTTCAATCAGCCGTCTGGTTTAGCGCCGATATCGCTTCAGTTGGTCTATTGTAAATCGTTATTACAAATATTTTCTTTGTGCGTAATAAGGAACTTCTTTTAAAGCAAGGTAGCAAATACAAAAAAATATAATTGTTACTAATAAAAAAATACTTAAATTGTTTAAATTCTTAATTCTAAAAAGGTTTAATCTTTTCCTGTTTCTTCAAGTCAAGTATTAATTTAATATTTTTGTTAAATAAATTTATAAATTATATAGTAAAATAAATAAATGATGGTTAAGAGATGTTTTGATTTCGTTAATAATATTATATTCAATTTCATTATTTTGCTTTGAATAAAAAAATAGGGTGAGTGGGGTGGGGTTAATTTATTAAAATACACAATTTTGATTTATAAGCTCTCAGAACAGTAGAATAATGGTTCAAATTTTGATGAGAAATTTATAAAAAATATATGTTTCAAATATATATATATATTTTTTAATTGTAATTGTAGAAAAGATAGTAGTTTTAAGCTAAAAATAAGCATACATCTCTAAAATATAAAAATATATATATGAGAAATTTTTTATCTGCAAAAGTTTAAGCATCATTGAGTCGTAAAACCGCAAAAACCAACAAAATGTTTTAACGGTATCCGAACGTGTAAATTTAATTTTTTTTCTTACAATTAAAACCGAATCAAAAATTTGAGGAACGATACATCAAATTGGCCAAAAAGTAAAAAAAATAATTACAAAATTGAATTAAAATGATAGGAGCCTTTTTCAAGATACTTTACAGGAAATCACAGAGGAGCGAAAAATTCACTAATGCGAAATGGTAGCTACAGTAACAGAATGATTTCCTCTTTGTGAGAAATCCAAGACGAGAGAAATTTCCAATCCCAAGATTCCAATCCCCCGAATTTCCAATCCCCGAGAGAAATTTCCAATCCAATGTCAGTACTCAAGACATTTGTTTATACCAACCCCTGAAGTTTATGACGATTCCGGAACATAAGAGGGTGCGATGAAATAACTACATGCCTCAGAAGAAAAGCGGTGCAAGTTTTAACCGACTTGCCCTGCTTTTTTTTCTTCTGAGGAATAGTTAATTTTTAATTTATTACTGTGTCGTTCGACAGGTTCTAGGATCGTGTGCTAAATTTAAAGCCCGTAACCCTTTTAGTTTGTGCTGTAGAATGGTTTCAGACAGACTGAATAACAGACAGACCAATGTTCAAAAAACATATTTTTTAAAATCCGCACTCTCCGTTTTTATCTGTACTACACACTTACACCTACTCAGAAATTCTCTGTAACAATAAAGTACGCTAATTAAGTTCACTGTAAAACTTTGGTGTAACCTTTACCCCATAAAACCGTTAGAAACAATTTGTGTGAAAATAGTAACCTGGAATTGTCATTTATATAAGAATAATAAACTTTTGAATAACTGTACACTATGTACTAATATGAGTACAAATATTCAAATGACAACATTAACTACATAAAGTATCATATTATAAAGGTTTTACTTGTGCCCAATATAAAATTTTTGTGGAACATTACTCCGTAAAACTGGTGGCAGCATGTACTGACACCAATATTGTGGAGTAAACGTTTCACCAAATTTATATTGTAACAGTGTTTTCATAATTTATTGTTTTAGCTAGAACTGTACACACTCTTTACATCCGAGGAGGAAAATCAAATGTAGTAATTATTTTTGCAAAAAAAATTGCAATTTTTTTGCATTATAACTGTATTAGGTTATTTTTAAAAGCGAAAAATAAGAATACATCACAAACATATAATAAACATAAAAGAGTTTAAATTCTTATTCAAAATTTTAAACCATCATTAGAGTGCAACACCGCAAAAAAAAAAACGCCAAATGTATTTACGGTATTGTAAAGAGTGAATTCCAAACTTTTAATTGCAATTAAAACTGAAGCAAAACCTTGAGAAAAGATATAAAAAAAACTGTACAAAAAATGTGCTTTTTTAAAAGAAAATCGAATTGATAGTTGGAGATTTTTTTCTAGCCCTTTATGAAAGCATGTAAAATATTTCTGAAAACCGAGAAACTGTAAAACTATATTAACAAAACTAAAAAATTTGAATAATGTACATCACAAGTTTTCACTATTCGTACAGTGCGACTTAAAAAGTAACAAAGGAAATAAAAAAAATCTGTACGACAGTTATTGAATACTTGACTGCAATTACCAACGACTTTTTCCAATTTTTTTTTAATTTTTAAAATCTATCTTTTGTTCAGGCAGACTGGGCAAATGCTTTTGATAACTTATATTTTCCATTTAAGAAAAGAATTGTGAAAATTGCCTTCTTTCTCAAACAAAAATTCATTTTCAATCGCCAATTACACAGTGAATTATGATATCATGAAAAAAATCAGCTGCCTCTGTCATAATAAATAAATCCGATCGAGACGGCAACCATAGAACGCGAAAAAGAAACAATGATCCGTTGGTTGGAAACTCTTGTAAGGTAATATTTACATACAAATGATCTGAATACAATTTAACCAAAATACACTTTTCATTCTGATAAAATTACCAAATTTTCTCAGATAATATTCAAATCTGTTAGACCTTAAACGAAATTAATGTTTTAAACAAGTTTTCTGGATTAATTCGCAAATAATTTATGGAACGCTTTACATCCGCTGAAGGATCTTCTCATAGCATATTTCTATTTACCCTACTTAGGTTGGCCAGGAGTATAGTCCTCAATCATTCGGTTATTTTCGCCTTGAGTATAATTTGGCGGGAAAAGGTCAGAAATATTATTCGAAAGTCATTAATTCATAGAAATGTGATACAAAATTCGAACTGGCAGACAAATATGCTAACCTCACCAATTCATCGAAATGTTTTCTTTTTCAACGACGCAGTCTGCGTCGTTGAAGATAGTACCGGTTAATTACTTTGTCTCAGACGGTTCAATATTGGGCTCGCACGCAAGAGGTCCTTGGATCAAAACCGGGCTCGGTCCGTACCTCTTCAGTGTTGACTTTGGACGTGGCGCCATCCCGCACATCTGACAACCTTAACACAACCAAATCAAAGTCTCGAGCTTCAAAGCAGGCAGCAAAATCCTGAGACTCACATCAGGCAATATCACCACTCCACATTAATCGTTCCTCTAGCAGCTCAATGGAAGGGGAGTACTGTGGCTGTCAACACAAATACTAGCCCTCGCGACCGATTAATTACTTTGTCTCAGACGGTTCAGTATTGGGCTCGCACGCAAGAGGTTCCTGGATCAAAACCGGGCTTGGTCCGCACGTCTTCAGAACTGAGGGTTAATTCCACGATGCTCCATCTTGCTTCAAGATGTTGAAAGAATATAAATTAATGATATATGTTTTAAATAGGGGAGACCGGGGCTAGTTTACAATGAATATTTCTTTTTGATTGTATATCATTTTACTTTAATAAGTTTGAGAAAATCAGGATATAATTTCATTTCTTAAACTTTCATCTGCAAACCAGCATTACTACTTTTAAAAAGGTAAATGTAATTTGTGGTAGCAAGGATTTAAGGAATAAGGAAAGAATGAAACATATCATTTCATCTTAAAATTAAAAAAAAAAATATCGACTTATATGATTTTTAAAAATTTCGTGCAAACTGTATTGCTACAATAGTTAATGATTTTCCCTATCATTTCATAATAAAAGAGCAGTATAGAAAAAATTTGCGTTGTTAGTATAAAGTAACACATTAAAAACACATTAAAGTAACACATTTATTATTATTCATCTTTTTTACTATATTTTTGTGAACTGTAGCAAAAACTAAAATAAAAATTATCACAATTGGCTAAATGACTGTACTGTTGGGTTTATGACTGACGGGTATACTCGTGTAATGGCAGACGTATAATTAAATTACAGCTTGAACGTATCATTAGAAAAGGTTTTATAAAAACTTCTACCAATGAGTGATTTTCATGACAACATTTAGTTTCCATGGCGATATTCGAAAATGCAAAGCAGTAAAAGAAAAGTTGTAAAATAGAAATGATTGAAATAGTTATGAAAATCAAAATAATGTTTAGGTTTCCTTAGAAGGAATGCTTCCCGGACTGCCTTCAAATGTAAATATTAATAACTACACAGGATCAAATGTTACTATAAATATGCATGTTAAATAACAGTATTGTTTGGCGTGAAATTTGAGATCTTACTTTTGTCTTATTTAATTTCTTTTAATAATTTTTGCAGTACTTGTAGTTTCCATGGAGGTATTAGAAAATTCAAAAGTAAAGAACCAATAGAAATAAGTGAGTTTCATGACATCATTTAGTTTCCATGGAGATATTCATGACATCATTTTGTTTTTCTACCAATCAGATACTCTTATATTAACTTTACCGCACTAGTGCCGAAAGTAATACTTTCGTCACTGTCTGTGACGTAAGCACGTAAAGTGTCATTTTCGCAACGATTTATGAATGAATATCATATAAAAAAATGAACTTTTTTGCACGTTGTTATAAAAATAACTTCTTTTCACGTTTTTGAGTGAAATAAAGTACTTTTTTTCACTGTTTCAAAAAGTCTAACCTTTTGCATGCGTTTGATATAAAAATTATAATGTAGGATTGTTTTTACGCAGTTATAAAAAATTTATTTTCGAATTTCTGGTAGGAAGAACATCGTCTGCTGAAGCATCCCTATAAGACGGACTGTACAAACTACACGGAGATATGGTTGGCCAATAACCGAACAGGGCCAAGATCGAAAATAGTAAATATGCATTACTTTGAAATATAAATTTATTTTTTCAAACGATGATAATTATTGAAGGAATAATTATTGAATTTTTGAAATAAAATAAATGAAACTAGACAAATTTAGCGTGTAAATGTTTATAATAGAATTAATATTGTGTGTTGGCGACTTTTTCCTGTTGAACACAAATGTTGTGTGGAAGTGGGCTGAGTAACGGATTCTGTTACAAACCTACTTGCTTAGTTATATTTTTCATAGAATTATTTAAATAAATCAGTTTTATTGAATAAAAACATTTGTTATAATTAAAATAATTAGTAAGTAAGCGATTAAATCAACATTTTGGACGCTGAGAGTTGCTTAACTTGGCGGCTGAATTAGTTATTTATGAGGCTATTTATTTTAACAGTTTTAGCTTCCACGCTACGTTTATAACGTAAAACGTGGAAGGTATTATAATCGTTCAGTCCGTCTGTCTGTCCGTCACCTACTTTTATATCCCCAAACTACAAATGCTACAGACAAGTGTAAAACTTAAAAAAATTGAACTCATCAAAATTAGAAGACAATGAAAATTTTATTAAAAAAAACGAATTCGAAGTACTTCAATTATTAAAAATTACTTCAAAATTTAATTTCAAAAGCATAAAAAGACATTTTTATTAGAATTAAATCACCATTGCCATTCAAAATAATCGCTCGAGAAACTTTAATTCTTTTAAATAATAAATTAAAAGAAATTTATTTTTGCGACATAAATGAGTTTGAAGTGACGTCAAATATATTTCACAGAGATTTTTTTGATTATATGTTTATATGGAATGTTTTGCTTCTATTTAAAAGCGATGAATATTATATATTTATTCTTTGAATATAAATTAATTTATCAAGTGATAACAAATAATTATTGAATTTTCAACTAAAAAAAATGAAACTAGTCAAATTTGCAAGGTCAAATTCAGGCGTGTGTGACATATTCTGTTACAAACCTACTTGTTTTGTTTCATAGTTCTTATTTTATTAATTTTAAACTCACCTTCTTCATGTTAGTACTAATGTTAACTTAAATCAAGTTTTCGGTGTATCCTCCTAAGACTGCAGCAATATTCTACACTTGTATTCTTTATATTGTTACGACTTTTGTGTAAATATTGTAAATAACTTATTATATATATTTTTGAGTTTCATGAATGGCAACAGTCGAGGAGCGTGAGCGTAGCCATAGCCTCCTACATAGAATGCCGCGTATACTCGAGAAATAACATAGATTCACAGGCTGTCGTCAAAAAGTACTCTGGTCGCGCCATCTGTTGGTAGTCGGTCGCATATTTTAGTAGGAATGTATTCGCGGTGAATGACGGATCCAGCGGGCTATTTCGAATACCGTTCGGTCCGAGTAACATAATAAACAAATGAGTTCTTTTTTTATTTTGTTTCTGCTTCCAAGCAATATTATTTGCCAGAGAAATTCATAAAGTACCATTTTAAATTTAAAAAAAATCTTTCTTCAACATGTTTGCATAGTGTAAAAACTGTTACAGAATACTACTGCCAAAAATCACAATTTTAGAAATTTAAGATTAAAAAGCAGCAAGCACATATTTTTAAAAAACATAATAATGTAATGAGTTTCTTTGTTTTTTTAACTTAAAAAAAATGCTATAGAACTATTCATTTAAAATCCCCGTATAAGAATTTTCTACTGGAGATTAAAACACTAATGAACTAATTTAAAGTAATGAGAACCTTGTTCAGACGTTCCATTATTTAAAAAAAAAATTAGCTTTGGCTTCTTAAAGAAAAATAAACAAATACTATAACACTTATTAAAAATGCTTCTGTTAAGAATAACAGTCCCTTAATAATAATACTATAATTTCGAACAACAACAAAATTTAAAATGAGATAGATTATTTAAATCTCAACTATAAAATGCATTTAAAATATAAGAATTTATGCGAATATATAGATATTGAAAAGTTTTTTATCAAAACTTATTAATTCAAAAACACATATATTAGAAAACAGAATGCCCGAACTAAAATGAATATAAATCTAGATAGAACAAAAGTAAATATGTGTTTAAACTATATATTATGAGGGAAAAAACAATAATAATTAATGCATTACGAAAAGATTCAAGAATAAAAATATTTAGAAATTTTCACCAAAAAAGAATAATTTTAAAAACTCCTTACCTTCCATTTCGTAGGAATTCCTATATGGAAACACCGTGTTTTTTCCTTGACTTATAGGATAGTATGATGCAAAAAAAATCGACATTATTTGTTGCATTTACAAAAGTTTACAAAAAAAATTTATAAATTTCGAACTCTGTAACCAAAATTTCTTATTACAATCACAGCGAACTGGGTGTAAACAAACAACACATGTCACCGAGCACATTGTTTGTCGCGCCATGGCGCCATCTATTGATAGCTTTCTCACGACTTCCAATTTTGATCGAGCTTGGACGACATTATATGTAGGGGGCCATGGCGTAGCTCAGATGTGTTTTTGTCTTTGAAAATGGCGGTGTTCTAAAAAGTTGCAACGGTTAACTTGTTAGTGAGAGAGTGTCATTTGCTGAATAAAAAGTATTGTTCTTGTGAACTGTATCGTGCTTTGAAGTAAGCTGAATAAAGTAAATTGTCTTGGCGAACTTTGTTGTGCTTCGGAAGAACCCAGAAATTTCGTAACAACTGCACTCTAAAAACTAAATGCGTAAATTTACACACGAAAGCAGGTATTTTTTTGCCACTAGAATGATTTGTTTATGTGTGTAAAAAAGCGTGTAATTTCAGTTTACACAATTGACTGTGTAAGTGAGAATTACACACTTTACTGTGCAATCGAGAATTACACAATTTACTGTGCAATCGAGAATTACACACTTTACTGTGCAATCGAGAATTACACACTTTACTGTGCAATCGAGAATTACACACTTTACTGTGCAATCGAGAATTACACACTTTATCGATTAATTGAGAAAGACACACTTCATTGAGTAATTCAGAAAGACACACTTTATTGAGTATTTGAGAAATACACACTCTTTATTGAGTAATTTAGAAATACATACAATATACATGCCTAACCAGATTACACTTAAATACATAATTTTAGGCAACAAAAATTTATTGTTATAATATGAAACAAAAATAATGTGGAATATTTTTATAGATTTAATCACTTTGGAAATTACCATCCAATTTTAATCAACAACGAACAACACAATAATAATGCTACACTACTTCTTATATATCAAGTAATTTCAATTCATGATACACTTTAAAAAAAATTTACTGCCGGGACTTTCCAGTTTCGTTAAGTATTTTCCCGTGTATTTACAGAAGTTCCGTTTCTTATTTCTCCGTTGTTAAAATTTTCCATTTTGCATTTTCCCGTGTATCCACCGTAGAATATAAAGTTAAATTTAAAACTAATCTACTATTAACAGTAAAATATAATTGTCACAATTACATATTTTTTCAAACTTAGAAGAAAATATTTTAAGAGACAACAAACTGTTAAATATTAAATTATAGTGATTTAGCACTTTGACTTTACATATTAAAATTACTTTAAAAGAAAAACAGCAGTGCACAGTCAGGTGTCGGCGCGTCACCTGACTGTAGCTCTAATTTATGTGGCCCATCGCCAATAGCCCTCGTGTAGCTCTAGTGCGACAATAAACTAAAACGACTTCAAACTAAACGAAACTCTATATCGACGGAGTTTTGCGATTTAAAGATAGCAGTATAGGGAATATCGGCAAGTTCTTTGTAAACCACTTTAAAAAGTTGATAGTGACATTTAAGAAAACTTGTCAGGATGACTGAGACTAAATTAACTTTGAGGTCGTAAAATTGTAGGATTTGGTAGCATTTTGCGACTAACGACCGTGAATTTCGAACCCTGTTCATGCCTACTTTGTAAAAAAGAAATGTATTTTAACAGAAAAAAAAGCTCTCAATTGTTGTTGTAGAAAAATACCGAAAAAGTTTTACACATAATCTCAGAGATTAAAATATAAAGTTTTGGCATTAAAATTTTAAAGTCTTCTCAAATGTCATTTTATTCAAATTTCGAGCCTTTAAAAACATTGATATTTAATGAATGCTGATGTGAAATTACATTCAATCATAATATTTCATCAAAAAGAAAAATGTCGTTTAGTATGCAAGTTTAGTTTAGTTTGAATTATCGTCGCACTAGAGCTTCACGAGGGCTATTAGCGACGGGCGTCGTATTTTAGAACCACAGTCAAGTGACGAGCCGACACCTGAGTTGGCACCCAACGCAACCGTTAAGGGCGACATCGTACGCAGCGTTGGGACTTTGGAGCGTATTTTAACGTGCACTCCCTCTACACGGGGTATTATTCGTCGGGCATTTTGGCTGCACGGGCCGTTTATAGGTCGGCAGTTATTTTGGCGATGCTCGGACCCGAACCTGGGACCTTTCGCATGCTAGGGGAGCGCCTAACCGACTGGGCTCCCCAGCCCCTAGACAGTTTTTTAAAGAAAAGTATAGAAATGATTCTTAGGACACACTGTATGAAACAACCCCATTTCTTATCTTATGTTGGTTGTATTTTTAATTTTATTGCTACTATTAATATTTTGCAGATGTGCATGGAGCTATGTCAAGCAGAATGGTCAATGTATAGTCGAGAATGTGAATGGGGGTTAACTATGTACAAAGGAATAAATCCAATGTGCACAACGGGCAATAGTCGTAAGTTCTAAATATTTTTTTTTCATGTCCAGTGTTAGAAATTACATGCAAAAATTTAGGAGCAATTCGTGTTACTAACTCAAAAATCTAGGAGCATTTTGAGAAAAATATTTATTGCAAATGTTATAGGTTTATGTAATTTATGCGCAAACTCTTAAGATTGCAGTAGTTAAGCACTTATCGGAGTATCACAATTTCAGGAGAGCTGGAGTTCTTAACTTTTAGGAAGCACAATTAACGATCGCAGGAGTTTCTAGATTTTGCGATTGTCGCATTTTATTTATCGCCGGCGATTGCGTTGGATGCCTACTCAAGGGACGACACGTCACCTTACTGTGGTTCTAAATTATGATGCCCGTCGCAAATAGCCCTTGTGTAGCTCTAGTGCGACGATATTTCAAACTAAACTATTTATCGCCGGAATTTTGCAATTTAAAGAACGCAGTATAGTGAAATTCGGCAAGATCTTTGTAAACCACTTTAATAAAATTGATAGTGACATTTATATTAAGGAAACTTGTCAGGATGACTGCGACTAAATTAACTTTGAAGTCGTAAAATTGTAGGATTTGGTCGCATTTTGCGACTAATGACCGTAAATTTCGAACCCTGTTCATGTCTACATTGTAAAAAGAAATGTAGTTTTAACAGAAAAAAAAAGCTCTCCATTGTTGTGGTAGAAAAATACCGAAAAAAAAGACAATCTCAGAGTTTAAAATATAATGTTTTGGCCTTAAAATTTTATAGTGTTCCCAAATTTCATTTTATTCAAATTTCGAGCCTTTAAAAACATTGATATTTAGTGAATGCTGATGTGAAATTATATTCAATCATAATATTTCATCAAAAAGAAAAATGTCTTATAGTGTGCAAGACAAAATATAGCGTTCCTCAAAATTTTAACTCAGTATATTTATATAGGTATTATACTTTGTCTAATATTAATTTTGTTTATTTTTATTAGTTGGAACGTTTAATAAGAAGAAATATTTTGAGAAGTATTATAAAGCACGAGAAAAATGTTTACAAAAGTGCAAGAAGGAGTGTGTGTAAGTATTCCTTTCGTTTAGATTTTAATGTCAGTAGGAGTGACCTGGTCTCTTTTTCCAGAGTTATTTTTAAAATTTACTTGCAGTATATTATTTATTTTTATAGATTTTGAAGGAAAAAGAATATAAATATATTAGTTATACTTTTAAGTAGTTGTTGAATTTTTTTTTTTTTTTTTGAAAAAGCAGTAATGCTAGTTTGTAGATAAAATTGTAAGAAATTCAGTTATATCAAGTTTTCTTCAAAACATATAAAAGTAAAAAATTGTTGTTGCTGTCGCGTGTCTCCCTGCCATAGCCTGAAAAGGCAAGAGTGTGCAGTGGCATCCGTCGTCACAAGGCTTTGAGTACCCCGTAAGGGTGGATGTCTGACTTATACTTCAAGAGGGCGCCACCTTCTCAATTAGGCCCTGGAGGGGAGGGGCATTTTTCTCCAGACAACCTGCACCCATGGTACTACGCTATGACCGCCCAAAGGACTTACGGACCCACAGATTTAACGAGCACGTTCTCCGCATGTACTCGAGATTTAAGACAACACGAATATCCATGCTTTACCCGGTATTCGAACCCGGTAACACTCGCTTGACAAGCGAGGGTCGAAATCACCATACCGGCTGGGAGACAAAGTAAAAAATATCCAACCAAAAAGAAAACAATCATGGAAAACAAGCCCCGGTCACCCCTATCGTTTCCCTCTAACTTATTGATGACTAATGCTTTGCAATTTGCCCAATTTAGAAAACAACTATATTGGTATACTATTGACAAAAGGACTATCCCTTGGGAGGTGAGTTTCAAAACTTTTGTTAGTGCAAATGTGTTACATTATTGTTTGTAAACAACAAGTTGAGTAATTTTTTTACATTTGAAAAATTCTTAAAATGAAAAATTTTTACTTATTGAATAATAAAGTACACTGTAAAAAAGGTTTAGTTTTGTACAGAAAAAAAATGTCAGCTGGCTTGCCACAAAAATACCAACAGTCAAACTTTAAAGAAAAAGAAATTTAACCCGGGTTTTTACGACAACAGCTGAAATGCTTGGTCCGTTGCAGTCTAGTACTCTACGTAGTTGAAAACAGAAAAAAAACTATTTTTTTTACTTAAAACAGTTTATTTTTGCAGAAAAATTTGTTAAAAGACAATAACAGTATTTTCCTGTAAATATATGTTTTTTTCTGTAAAATTAATAGTTTTTTACAGTGTATGCATTTTGTATTCGTTTGGTTAATGCGTGGGCTTGAAGAACCGAATAGCATAGTTGGGTAAATTTAACATTCGTAAGAGATCCTTTAATATTAATATTTAATGTTATATTTTAACATTTTATGAATATGTGAAAAGTTTTATTGATGCATCTGAATACAGTTAGAACATTAAATTACAGTTTTTAACTTTCATTCCTATTTTAAATTTGAGAGAATTAAAAAAATAAATGGACAATAGGCATTGACTTGGTGGGGATTTCCGCCCGTCCGTACCTCCTTTTAAATTAGGCTTAATCCGTACGATTTAAATTTTTTTTTAATTTGAATGGTAAGACATCAGAGACACATTTTTATACTTTTGTCCGTCTATCAGTACGCTTTTTCTGCCGTCTGCCTGTCCAATTGCCGTTTACCGTTGTTACCGCCGTTCTATACGTCCGATTTAATAAAAACTGTTAGGTAGGTATGATATCAGATAAAATCTTTTTTAATATTTGTCCGTCTGTTTTTACGCTTTTCCTTAAGTCTGCCCATCTGCCTTTCAAAGGTCTGATTTTACTACAGTTCTAACAGTGCTATTTTAATTTTTTTTTAATATAAAGGCACTACAACTGAGACTATTATTTTATATTTTTTGTACGTTTGTCTGTACACGTATCCTTCAGTCTATCTATCCGCCCTTCATTGTGAAAGTCTGTGTTAACTTCATTTCAAATAGTTCGATTAAAAAAAATTGTTAGAACCGTCATCAAAAAAGTATCTTTCTTTACTTTTTGTCGGTCTGTTCTAATTGTCCGATTTTAATAATTCTTTTTTGTTAGAAATATATGATATCATAGATACCTATATTTTCTACTTTTTGTCCGTTTGTCTGTACGGTTTTCCTTCCCATCTTTCATATATTTTGTCTATGACGGTTTGTTTAAATTTTATTTTTTGAAAGAAAGGTACTTGTATACTTAAACAAGGATTCTTATACCTTGTTTAAGGGTTTTGTGTGGTAATAGATCTCTATACAATTCCAATGGGGAAACTTTGGCCCCTGTTTTTAAATAAAGTATACGACATGTACTCACGGAAATTTACCAAAAAATACAGAAGAAAAGTATGTTGCCATTAAAATAGTTAATAAGTTTAACTTTAAAGATATTAATTAGTTATAATTAAAACAAAATATTTTGTTTAGATCTTTACATTATTATGAACTACAGATGGCATCACTAACTGCATGTAAATATCTAAACGAAATTTTGTGTTTTAATTATAACGAATTAATATTTTTAAAATTATACTTATTAATTATTTTAATGGCAAAATAACTTTTTCGGTATTTTTTGGTAAGTCTTCGTGAGTACATGTCGTATAATTTATTTAAAAACTGGGGCCAAAGTTTCCCCATTGGAATTGTACAGAGATCTGTTACCATACAAGACCCTTACGTATGCCTGTCTATCTATACTATAAGTACTTCAATGATTAAAGAAACAATAATTTAGGCTATATTCCTATACTATTTTTTTCAGAACTTATTATTTGAGTCTATTATCCTAATTGAACAAAGGTTGTTTTTTTCAAGTTTATTTATAAAATACCATAGCTATTATTGTTTAAATGTGTTTATTTTGCAGGTTGAAAGAAAAGACAAGAGAAAGTAAATATATATTTTTATTAGTTAATCCTTCTAACTAAAATACAACGAAACTTCTTTTTTTTTTTAAATAAACTCATTCTTCATTTCACAAATTCTTTACCGCCGTATTCACAAGTTCGAGTCAAGTAGCGAGATATCCCCAGAACATGAATCCTGCGAGGAAAAGACAACTTGAGGGTTATTTCAAATTCGTATTCACAACCGCTAGATTTTTTTGGGTTTCATCTTTCGAGTTTCTTCCCCAGGTTTCACTTAGATTTTGTAACAGGACATATCATTGGTCAAGCGGAATCACGTGACGTTGTTCACTGCTAGAGATATTTCTCACGTGTTTCTATTTGCAGCGTGAGACAGACAGATCGCAATCGCCTCTGGGGAGTCGGATGGTTCTATCTCGCCCATGTTAATTTTACTAACTTTAGGAACATTTTTCTCACCGCCGTATTCACAAGTTCGAGTCAAGTAGAGGGATATCCCGAGAACATGAATCCTGCGAGTAAGGGACAACTAGAGGGTTATTTAAAATTCGTATTCACAACCGCGAGATATATCTGGGTTTCACCTCTCTAGTTTCTTCTTCAGGTTTCCGTCAGGTTTTGTAACAAGACATATCATTGGCCAAGAGGAGTCACGTGACGCTGTTTACAACTAAAGATATTTCTCACGTGTTCTAATTTCGAATTTTGCAGGGTGAGACTGGTCGCGATCGCTTCTGATCGCGCTGAAGCGAAGAAAATAAATTACGCCAGATGACACTGAAGTTTTAATTACTTTAGTTCAAGAATATAAAGGAATATTGGAAAATAAGACAACTAATGCCTTATAATTATGAAATATGTATAAATATTTTACTAAGAATATTAACCTGCTAATTATATATTACAGTGGAAAATACTAGTACGGTTATAATATTCCCTTTTTATTTGTATTTTATTATTAAGTTTGTAAGCATTTTGTGCATAACTACCGCAGCACACAACTTTTAAAACAGTTTTAGTCAATTTAAAGATATGTTTTTAAATGGATTGTACAATAAAAATTATCATTGCATACCTCAAGTAAGTCTGTACATCGAAATTTAGAATCAATCCAAATCATGTTGAAAATGTATTTAACTTTCTAATATTCTATACTGCTACAGTGAAAAATCTTATAAAGGTTAATTAAAATGGATTAGAAACAAATAATTACAATCACTAGTTTGAAAGAAGAACCCAAAAAGCTATGTTTGTTTTGATTTTGAATGTTTTTCAGATATACCTCTCTGAAAACCCACCGATATTGATGGGATAACCCGCAGAGCAGATTCGGCTCCCTATCTCTCGCTTTTGGCATAACTCGCACTTGTGAAAAGGAATTTGACGAAACCCACCGATCTATCCCACAGACTATCTCAATTTAAATCAGATACATATTAATGGGGAAGAAATAATAAAACAAAAAAAGGCTGATATATTTTATAGTTCCTGAGAAAAATGTTTCTAAGTGTTGAAAAACCAATATATTTCAGCGAACGCAAAAGAAAATTAAGGTATTGGTAAGAACTGATGTACATAGTTTCTGAAAATGCTTATAAAAAAGTACTAAAGAGAAATCGATAATCTTTGTCTTAAATTAAAGCTATAGATATGCTGATTAAAAATAAAAGAAACACAGAAAGTCGACATTTTTGACCCACTCCCCTTTAAAAAAAATGGCTGACGCGAAGAAAATAAACTTTATGCCAGATGACTCTGAAGTTTTAATAACTTTAATTTAAAAATATAAAGGACCTCTTGGTGACTCGAACTTGTGAATACGGTCGTAAGGAACTTGAATTTTTTTTATAGTTTGTTCCTTACATATAGCTCTTTAATTAAACTGAGGATACTTCACAGTATAAAAAAATACTTTCACAGTGATTTTTTAAAAATATGTATTAAAAAAACCCAAAAAATCCAATTTAAAGTTATATAACTTTTTTTTAGCTGATATATTTAAAATTGAGAAGAGATTTTAAAATTCCTCAGTTTAAATCAAAGAGCTATTAATGAGGAAGAAATAATAAAACGAAACACGCTGATATATTTTATAGTTCCTGAGAAAAATGTTTCTAAGTGTTAAAAACCTTATATTTCAGGAAACGCAAAAGAAAATTAAGGTATTGGTAAGAACTGATGTACATAGTTTATGGTTAGGTTAGGTTTTGAATTATCGTCGCACTAGAGCTACACGAGGGCTATTGGCGACGGGCGTCGTATTTTAGAACCTCAGTCAAGTGACGAGCCGACACCTGAATTGGCACCCAACGCAACCGTTAAGGGCGACATCGTACGCAGCGTTAGGACTTTGAAGGATTTTTAACGTGCACTCCCTTACACGGGGTATTATTCGTCGGAAATTTTTGGGCTGCACGGGCCGTTTATAGGTCGGCAGTTATTTTGGCGATGCACGGACCCGAACCTGGGACCTTTCGCATGCTAGGCGAGTGCCTAACCGACTGGGCTCCCCAGCCCCGTACATAGTTTATGAAAAATGCTTATAAAAAACTATTAAACTGAAATCGATAATCTTGGTCTTAAATTAAAGCTATAGATATGCAGATTAAAAATAAATGAAACACAGAAAATCGACATTTTTGACCCAAACACCCAACCGACTCCCCTTTAAAAAAATGGCTGACGCGAAGAAAATAAACTTTATGCCAGATGACTCTGAAGTTTTAATTAATAACTTTAATTTAAAATATAAAGGAATATTGGAATACAAGAAGACTAATGCCTTTATAATTATCATTATGTATAAATCTTTAACCAAGAATATTAACCTGCTAATTATATTTTACAATGGCAAATACTAATATGGTTATAATTTTCCTCTGTTATTTGTATTCTATTATTAAGTTTGTAACATTTTTGTGCATAACTACCGCAGCAAACAACTTTTAAAACAGTTTTAGTCAATTTAAAGATACATTTTTAAATGGACTGTACAATAAAAATTATCATTGCATATCTCACGTAAGTCTCTACGTAGAAATTTAATATCAATCTAAATCATGGTGAAAATATATTTAACTTTCTAATATGCTGTATTTCTACATTGATATCAATCAGGTGTCGGCTCGTCACTTGACTGTGGTTCTTAAATACGACGCCCGTCTCCAATAGCCCTCGTGTAGCTCTAGTGAGACGATAATTCAAAATAAACTAAACTATAAAGATTAATTAAATTAAACTTATATATTATAACTAAATAATTAAAATCACTAGTTTGAAAGAAGAACCCTATGAGCTTTTTTCGTTTTGATTTTGAACGTTTCTCAGATATATCCCTCTGAAAACCTACCAATATTGGTGGGATAACTACGCAGAGCAGATTCGGCTCCCTTCCTCTCACTTTTGGCATAACTCGCACTTGTGAATAAGGAATTTGATGAAACCCACTGATTTATCCGGACTGGGGAAACCTCCGGTTGACTCGAACTTGTGAATACGGCGGTTACCGCCGTATTCACAAGTTCGAGTCAAGTAACGAGATATCCCAATAACATGAATCCTGCGAGGAAGGGACAACTTGAGGGTTATTTCAAATTCGTATTCACAACCGCGAGATTTATCTGGGTTTCATCTTTCGAGTTTCTTCCCAGGTTTCCCTCAGATTTTGTAACAGGACATATCATTGGTCAAGCGGAATCACGTGATGTTGTTTACTGCTAGAGATATTTCTCACGTGTTCTACTTGCAGCGTGTGACACAGATCGCAGTCGCCTCTGGGGTGTCGGATGGTTCTATCTCGCCCATGTTAATTTTACTAACTTTAGGAACATTTTTCTCAGGAACTTGAATTTTTTTATACATAATTCGCTCTTTACATATAGCTCTTTAATTTAAACTGAGGATATTCACAGTATAAAAAAAATACTTTCACAGTGATTTTTTTAAAAATATGCATTAAAAAAACCAAAAAATCCAATTTAAAGTTATATAACTTTTTTTTTAGCAGAGATATTAAAATTGAACATAGATATTTTAAAATTCCTCAGTTTAAATCAAAGAGCTATTAATGGGGAAGAAATAATAAAAGAAAACACGCTGATATATTTTATAGTTCCTGAGAAAAATGTTCTTAAGTGTTGAAAAACCATATATTTCAGGAAATGCAAAAGAAAATTAAGGTATTGGTAAGTACTGATGTACATAGTTTCTAAAAAATGCTTATAAAAGAAAACTACTAAACAGAAATCGGTAATCTTGGTCTTAAATTAAAGCTATAGATATGCAGATTGAAAATAAAAGAAACACAGAAAATCGACATTTTTGACCCAAACACCCATCCGACTCCCCTTTAAAAAATGGCTGATGCGAAGAAAATAAACTTTATGCCAGATGACTCTGAAGTTTTAATAACTTTAATTTAAAAATATAAAGGAATATCGGAATATAAGAAAACTAATACCTTTATAATTATCATTATGTAATATGTATATGTATAAATCTTTAACAAGAATATTGGCCTGCTAATTATATTTTAAGTGGCAAATACTAGTGTGGTTATAATATTCCTCTGTTATTTGTATTTTATTATTAAGTTTGTAACATTTTTGTGCTAACTACCGCAGCACACAACTTTTAAAAAAGTTTTAGTCAATTTAAAGATACGTTTTTTAAATGGATTGTACAATAAAAATTATCATCGCATATCTCACGCAAGTCTCTAAGTAGAAATTTAGTATCAATCTAAATCTCTCACGATGAAAATATATTTAACTTTCTTATATGTTGTACTTCTACAATGAACAATCATATAAAGATCAATTAAAATGGATTAGAACTAAATAATTATAATCACTAGTTTGAAAGAAGAACCCGAAAAGCTAGGTTTGTTTTGATTTTGAACATTTCTCAGAGATATCCCTCTGAAATCCCACCGATATTGGTGGGATAACCCGCAGAGCAGATTCGGCTCCTTATCTCTCCCTTTTGGCATAGCTCGCACTTGTGAATAAGGAATTTGACGAAACCCACCGATCTATCCCGCAGACGGGGGAAACCTGCGAGTGACTCGAACTTGTGAATACGGCCGTTAGACTCTATAGAATATAGATTAGGTCTAGGTTTGGTTAGTTTTGAATTATCGTCGCACTAGAGCTACACGAGGGCTATCGGCGACGGCGTCGTAATTTAGAACCACAGTCAAGTGACGATAGATTAAGTCTAAAGACATCTTTTTCTCAAAAACTTATAGAGTGGAGAGCCCAGGACCCCCAGACCTAAATTATTTTGTCACTATGCATCGGATTAGGTTTTGTTTTCATATACATTTAGTGTGTGCATACCCGCTAGAGTGGACCGACGGGCAATTTACGAGTACTGGGTATTAAAAGGTAGGTAAATTATAAGTTATGGCATTTTCTCAAAGCTGATTTTTACGTATGTACGCCTACCCAGCGCACAGTGTGGCAGAATCACGAATTAGCTGCACAAAAAATCAAAAAATGAAATGAAGCATTCAGCTGCGAATCCTTGATAAACATAAACAATATAGCATATCTCAACCCGAACTCAATCAATCAATCAACCATAAACAATATAGTTCGGGGCACCTGGTGTCAGGTGCCGATCCCCCCCAGAGCTAACGACGCACCCCCCTAGAATTTTTTAACCCCCCCCCCAAAAAAAAAAAACGGTGTGGATTTTATATTTATATATGGATTTATGGAGTATACTGAACCTAAGTAATTTTCACCATACAGTGTATATATAAATAGGAATCTTTACGGTGTATACATGAAACTTTATAGTAAAATTATATTTTAAGTACCAGCGAGTGGGGTAACTTTGTCCTAAGAAGTAAAACACAAGAACTGAATTTCTTCTTGAATATTTTTCTAATGATAGGTCAACGCAGAGTTGCCCCTAATTGAAAAGGAAAGCACATTTTAATAGCTTTTATATTACGGAATTAAAACTTATGTTTAATTTTCCTTTAAATAGATTTTTTTGCAGCAAAAGCTGTCGGGAATCTAAATAATCAGTAAAAATTCCGCTCAAAATTTATGTAATTATATATATTTTTAAATTAATAAAAAGAGCCGGACACGTGATCCAATCAAAAACAGCATCCAATTCCTTCTCTCAATTCTTAATGCATAAAAATGCTCTCTTCGCTTTTTATGTAATGCAACACATTTGACATTATCAAACTAAATCGGAATTATTCTATTATGTTTACAGATATAGTTTCACTTACAAAAGATACTATTTATTAAGTTACTAAAATTAAAATTAAAGTTAAATAGTAAAAAAATTCTTACCCTGAAACTCGGAATTGAACTTTCTTAACTATATTCAATCACCCACACATTTGACTCCAGACGACAAGTATCTTCCTACTGTTTCTAACTAAGGCAATGGCGGGAAAATGGCTTGGGCCTGAGTATGTATACTAAGCCAGAAATATTATCCGAAGGTCATTCATTCATAGAAATGTTATATACAACAATTCTGAATATTTATGATGTCTGCTTCAAATGCTATAACAGTGATTAAGAAATGTTTATGAGAAATAATTGTCAGCACATTGCTTTCTTCCGACGCCGGCCTCTTAAAATAGAATTATCATTTTGCAGATTGTTAAAGTTTTTATTTGTGATTCCTGTTTTATTATGTGATTTATAAATAATTAGAAAATTTTCGAATACGTTTTTGTTAGAAATTTATATTTTCAGTTTTTTTGTCGTTGTTAATATTAAACATGAAGTTCTGTTATAATTGATCACGACTTATTTAGTGCCAGCTACTGTTATTGTTCAAAATCAACTTCACAAAAGTTCAACACTTTCAAACAAAGCGTCGCCGTTTGCTTACGAACCTAAACACTATCAAGATCAATCGACAGAATATCACATTATTTCCTGTTTCAGATTGACATAAAACTAGCTATTTTTTTAAAATCTAAATTAAAAATTGAGGTATCAGAAACACGTAATTATTTTTTGTACAATTTAGGACTACATGCAGTCGGTTTGAAGCAAAAAAAAAAAAGCTGTATTCCATATTTATAATTTTCAAATACAAAAAAGGCAACTATGTTCATAAATTAAGAAGCCGCTATAGGCTGTTACCGTTTTATGGAGTAAAAGGTACACCAAAATTTCACATTGTAAAATGCCAATATGCAAAGCTCTTTGTTAAATATTTATCAATGTAAATACTTTTAAAATTAAGGCAAAAAATCAATAAATATTGTTGTTGAACTATAATAATCTATAAACGTAAAAATTTAACTAAGAGAAAATGACTTTTAAAATTTTATTTGAATGCAGGAAACTGAAGAGATTTAACTTTTGTGTCAAAAATGTTTTAATGTAACTTTGAAACTCAAATTATCAGTAATATCAAATATAATTAACTTCTCAGTATTAGAATCCTTTCTGTATTTGCCCAACCTTCTGACAGACGTATAAACCCGTCAAATGACTGTTTTTCCAGCAACACACATAATTTTTAAATTTTTATAAATTTAATAATTTTATTAAATTCCAAATTTAAAGCATGGAGGAGTCATTTATAACCACCTACTACAGAAATATAATTTTTTTAAATTAGGAAATTAAATTTTCAGTTAAAATTTTAATTTAAATCTCAAGCAGTGAAAACAAGTTTACATTTCAGCCAATTTGCTTTTTCAGAGGGTTAGCAAGATTAAAATTATATAATTACGAAAATCTTACCGGAATCACTGCCATAACACTTCAAAATAAGCTTGGGTATTTATAGTACAGTGCATTTTAACTTCATTTAGTTTAAAATAGATCAAATCAATCATTTAATAAAGTGTATCTTTGATTTGATGCTTCCCTCCGTTTCGAAAGCAACAATCTAAAGCTAACTCCTATATATATATTTTTATAACAACAATTTAAGCGGGAAAATTGCACGACGAATTGTATGTTATACAGACTGCGTGAGATTTATGGCATGAGAAGGGCAGCTGCAATTTTTTTTGTTTCAGCTTTAAAGAAGTGATGGGTTGTTTATGGGTAATAAATGTCAAAAATATTCGCCAGGCGCAGACACGCCATATCCCATTATCTTTGTTCTTCTTTTCGTAATGTTTTTGATTTTGGTTACCATTTTTGATTCTTGAAGGTTGGGGCGGGGGGGGGGGGGTCTCTCCCCCCCCAGGTGTATGGGGGGGGGGAGAGACAGATGATTAGAAAGAACTAGAATTTGTTCTTAGTAAATAAACCATTTACATTAAAAAAAAATTTAATTTTTTCGACCCCCCCCCCCCTAAAATTTCAACGACGCAGTCTGCGTCGTTGACCCCCCCCTGTAGGCACCCCTGCCTGGTGTTGTGACTTATTCTTGGTTTGAGCGCTTCTTTCCTCCCCCCACCACCACGAACTAAGCACTTTGTGTCCAGTTTTAATCAAGTGAAGTACGTTCGTAAATTGGTCGTTTCTCGTTTTACGATAAAATAGTCTTTCTAAATTAACAAAAAAAAAGATGGATTCTAAATCCTTAGTTATGATATTACTAATATATGCTGTTTTTCTAAAGTTTATGAAAGTTAAAATTATATTTACAAAAAGTTCTAATTGTAGCTAAGAAAATTATATTTTTTTTTCTTGTTAATATATTTTCTCTTAGTGTAAAAGTAAACTTCCCGAGCTTCCCCAGGGCGATTCTAGCAGGAACTTGTAGTGCATACTTCATATATTGATATCCAACAAGAATATGTTGCGCATGTTTACGCCATTTTGATTTATTCACTTTTTAATATAGCTGCAAAAGTTTTTTAAAAAACGCATTTTAATAAGTTTTTGTTTGAAATTCATTAAACTGGAAAATTCTTTTGTGAAAATTCTGGTAAAATATTTTTAATTGTAAAATATATTATAAAGAAAACCTCATGCAACTTGATTTTTGTCCGTACTAGTGTATGAAGTGGAGTTGTGACGATTTCTCAGAAACTGTCTAGCCATTCTCAAAGAAGCTTGGATCTAGTGGGAAATCTAAAGTGATTTTTTTAAATTGATAATTGGTAAAATTAGTTCAGAAGGCTTTCTTTCAAATTATATATATATATATATATATATATATATATATATATATATATATATATATATATATATATATATATATATATATATATATATATATATATATATATATATATATATATATATATATATATATATATATATATATATATACTTCGGGACAACCTAAGTAGGGTAAATAGAAATATGCTATGGAGAAGATCCTTCCGCGGATGTAAAGAGTTCCATAAATTATTTGCGAATCCATCCAGAAAACTTGTTTTAAACATTAATTTCGTTTAAAGTGTAACAGATTTGAATATTATCTGAGAAAATTTGGCAATTTTATGAGAATGAAAAGTGTATTTTGGTTAAATTGTATTCAGATAATTTTGTATGTAAATATTACCTTACAAGAGTTTCCAACCAACAGATCATTGTTTCTTTTTCGAGTTCTAGGGTTGCCGTCTCGATAGGATTAATTTATTATGACAGTTGCAGCTGATTTTTTTTCATTATATCATAATTCACTGTGTAATTGGCGATTGAAAATGAATTTTTGTTTAAGAAAGAAGGCAATTCATAATTCTTTCCTTAAATGGAAAATATAAGTTATCAAATCATTTGCCCAATATGCCTGAACAAAAGATAGATTTTAAAAATTTAAATTTTAGAGTCGTTGGTAATTGTAGTCAAGTATTCAATGACTGTCAAACAGATTTTTTTTATTTCCTTCGTAACTTTTTAAGTCGCAAAGTACGAATTGTGAAAACTTGTGATGTACATTATTCAAATTTTTTAGTTTTGTTAATATAGTTTTACAGTGTCTCGGTTTTCAGAAATATTTTGCATGCTTTCTATAAAGGGCTAGAAAAAAATCTCCAACTATCAATTCGATTTTCTTATTTATTTTTTTAAACTTTTTGTACAGTTTTTTTTAAATCTCTTTTCTCAAGGTTTTGCTTCAGTTTTAATTGCAATTAAAAGTTTGGAATTCACACTTTACAATACCGTAAAAACATTTGGCATTTTTTTGCGGTGTTACACTCTAATGATAGTTTAAAATTATGAATAAGAAGTTAAACTGTCATGTTTATTATATTTTTGTGATGTATTCTTATTTTTCGCTTTTAAAAACAACCTATTACAGTTATAATAAAAAAATGAATTTAAAAAAAAAATTACTACATTTGTTATGAAAACACTGTTACTATATAAATTTGGTGGAACGTTTACTCCACAATATTGGTGTCAGTACATGCTGCCACCGGTTTTACGGAGTAATGTTCCACCAAATTTTTATATTGGGCATAAGAAAACCTTATAATAAAATGATATTTTACGTAGTTAATGTTGTCATTTGAATATTTGTACTCATAGTGTACACTTATTCGAAAGTTTATTATTCTTATATAAATGACAATTCTAGGTTACTATTTTTACACAAATTGTTTCTAACAGTTTTATGGGGTAAAGGTTACACCAAAGTTTTACAGTGAACTTAATTAGCGTACTTTATTGTTACAGAATTTCTTAGTAGGTGTAAGTGTGTAGTACAGATAAAAACGGAGGGTGCGGATTCTAAAAAAGATGTTTTTTGAACATTGGTCTGTCTGTTATTCTCTCTGTCTGAAACCATTCTACAACACAAAATAAAAGGGTTACGGGCTTTAAAGTTAGCACACGAGTTCCTAGAACCTGTCGAACGTCACAGTAATAAATTAAAACTTAACTATTCCTCAGAAGAAAAAAAAAGCAGGGCAAGTCGGTTAAAACTTGCACCGCTTTTCTTCTGCTTATTCTTCTTTCTCTGCACCCTCTTATGTTCCCGAATCGTCATAAACTTTAGGGGTTGGTATAAACAAATGTCTTGAGTACTGACATTCTTGGGATTGGAAATTTATCCCTCTTGGATTTCTCACAAAGAGGAAATCATTCTGTTGCTGTAGCTACATTTCGTATTAGTGAATTTTTCGCTCCTCTTTAATTTCGATAGTTACCGTTTACCTTAGTTTTTTTTTTAGATTTATATATTTTCTGAGTGCTTTGTGTTAATGATTTTTAATTTCGTAATTTTTTAGGGTTTTTTTTAGTTTATTTTCTTTTGTATATTTAATCTCTCGTTTTTCTATTACTTGTTCGAATATTGTTTTTGCTGTGTAATAAAATGGCGACTCCTTCAAGAACGAATCAAAACTATACTTTTCAACTTCATAAAAAGGGGAAGCCTTTAAAGAGTAGTGAAAAAGTAATAGCGATGAATGTCTATTACAAATTAAAGGAAGAAAATTCTTTGATGAGTGATAACATCTTGACAAAGAGAACGTCGGAACTGACTGGCCTTTCTACTAACAACATAAGACGTATGCTAACTGAGTATAAAAACCTTAGATCCTTATTACGCACAAAGAAAATATTTGTAATAACGATTTATAATAGGCCAACTGAAGCGATATTGGCGCCAAACCAGACGGGTGATTGAAACTTTTTTTCTGTTTTGTTTGAAACGGCGAGCCGGCGATGATTTAATGTCGCGCCGCGCTTCGCCGTCTGCTTTTTCCTTTTCACTCAATGGTGTTTACCCAAGTTAGCCTGTCCCCGAGTGTATATATATATATATATATATATATATATATATATATATATATATATATATATATATATATATATATATATATATATATATATATATATATATATATATATATATATATATATATATATATATATATATATATATATATATATATATATATATATATATATATATATATATATATATATATATATATATAATGTCTGAATGAAAGCATAATGTAACTTCTTGAGGTTTTTTTTATTAATTTTTTTTCTTCTTAAGGTAGTCTCAAGATTGATGTATTGCATCTTTTATTGCAGAATTACGTTCAAAAGAACTTGTTTTAAAAAGATTGGAATTGTATAATTTAATGAGAGAGAATCTTTTTATAAAACCCTATACGAAAAATTCTGTTTTTTTATCAGAACATCTCAAAAAGTGTACAAATGGCCCGGATAGTGAATCAAGCGATTTAATTAAAACTCGCATTTTTCGCATTTCGCAATGCCGCGTCTCATAGAAAACTGGTAAAAAAAGTAAGAATTCTTGTTTAAAACAAAATAATTACTAAAAATATCTTTAAAGTGTACTTAATTATCCATAACTAACTATTTTACATTAAATATAACCAAAAAAAAATTATAACTCACTACAGTCAATTAATGCCAGCTAATTTGATATCTTGCCACACTGTGCTGCGGCGCAACGGTTAGGGAGCTAGCCTTTGGAGCCTCTGGGTTCGGGTTCGAATCCCGGTAACCGGTAAGGCATAGATTTTTGTGTTTGTCGAGTATATGCGGAGTACGTGATCGTTAAATCTGTTGGGTCCGAAAGTCCTGTGGGCGGTCATTGCGCAGTTTCCCACGGGTACAGGTCTCTGGAGACTATTCCCTTGAGGGAATCCCCTTCAGGGACATGTCTAAATTGTGGAGGTGGCGATAGATGGCAGCATCAGTCTTATGTGTGTATGTCGTGTCCGTCCTTCTGGACGATGGTTTATAAGCGGGTCTTTGTGACCAAGCACACAAGCCTGAAAATATATGTTTACCAACCAACTACGTATGTTTTGTTGTTTCTAATGCCACTCGGTAACCGAGCCCGGAGTAGAGAACTACCCGATTTTAAGGCGAAGTGGGGCGGCTTCCGTTTTTATTGAGCGCCACAAGGGAGGAAGTACGACTTTTGCTCGCAGCATGACACATCCGTTTTACAGCAAGGTCCCTTTCACACATCCATTCTCACTCACATATCGGAATTTTGATCTAGATCAAAGGCCGATAACCCCCTGATCTGGTACCCCCAGAGGTATTAATTTGGTATGGTACATGGAGGACTTCGTGACCACGACATATTTAACGTGCCCCAGCCACCATTAGCAACACGGCGGTCTTTAGTCGAATACAAGCGCCGACCCAGCAACCATCAGAATTGCGAGCACCGCCGAGGACAGAACCCACAACCCTTCCGATGCGAGCACGACGCTTCACACGACTGAGCTACCGCGGCTCACGTATGTTTTAGAAAACATACGTGATGGCAGTTTCATTATTAGCTTTTAACAAAAAGTTAATAATGAAACTGCCAGACACTTTCCGCCTGCCAAAACTTTTGACAGACGCCTTAAAGGTTCCTGTAAAGTTCAGAGAAAATGACATGAGTTAACTTACATTTTACCTACCTTTTGCACCCGGTACCCATTAATTGGCCGTCGGTCCACTCTAGCGGGTATGCATACACAAAAAATGTATGAAAACCAAACTTAATTCATTGCATTTTATTTATGAGAAAATAATTTCTGGGTCTGGGGGCCCTGATGGGCTCTTGGACTATTAATGGCTTAAAAATTGGAAGATCCCACAGCTGCTCCCAACTCTTAGAGGTGTTATATTGATGCTATAACTAGTGCACTTTTAATTGCCCTTGTATGTGTGGAATATCTTTTTAAAGTTATACAAATTTATGAATTGCAGAATATTCACATAAATATATTCTCATTAATTTCTAAAAAATTTAAAATTTTGAAGTATACTTTAAATGACAATTAGGCTTGTCAAATGTTAATATTAGCATGTAACTCGGGAGTTAAATTGAATGCATGTTGGCTTTATTTTGATGTCTAATAAATAATTGTGATATGTATTTTTTAGTTCTTCTGATTTCATTTATATCCATGTGTATCTTGATGAACCGGAAGTACTAGTGCAATCGCACAACCCAAAATATTTGGTGAGAAACTAGTTGTATTCTGTTTGTGTGATTTAAAGACATGCGGTTTCTAATTTTAGGTAAAATCGAAAAAATTAAAAGTTACATTTATTAATTACTAGCAAATGAATATCTTTACTTCCCACTGACTAAAAAACATTATCAAATCAATCCAAGTATACCTGCCATTATATCTGGTTTAGAGTAATAAGTTTTTGCTATTGTTCCCGTCCAGTATAAAGTATTATATAAATAGAATAGAAAGAAATACGCTATATCATGCACACTCATAAAACAAAACTCGTCTTCAATATAAATTTATATCATCGTAATTTCCTTCATAAATTCCAGTTAAACCATAATTGTATAATAAAGTCAAAATCTCATATATGTGTTAAAAACCACTGTTTCAAACCACTATATGGCAATAATTTGGCTAGATTGATGGCAAATTTGGTAAATCATATGAACATCGATGCAAAATGCCTTAATAATACCTCTATAAGAGTTGAAGGGTCAGTCAAGTCAAAATCTCAAAAAGGTAGACAGTCACAAAATTCGCTGATGTATTATGACTGGTAATAATTTGTTAATTTTGTCGAGAAAGAAATATAGGCACACGTGGCTTAATATTTAGCAACATAAACGAATATTCTGAATAAAAAGCGCAGGTTATAAGTGGAGCGTAAAGCATATATTGGTTAATACAGGGTGGCGCAAATAAAAGTGTCCCCGGCAAGGAGCTACGAATGCAGGGAAATGCTTTGCGAGAAAAACTATTGAAGCTGCCTGAAAGCCTGCAAGTCGAATTAATAAATTTTTCAAGCGTTCAATAGCTTCACTTGGCAAACCTATGTTTTCATTGATTGGTTTGGTTGTTACTAGACTAGAGCTGCATATGAACGAGTTCAGATCTTAGTGCGAGTACGAGCTGTGTAAGTTTGCGTTGATCATATCACTCACTGCACATGTGAAAATGGCTTTTTTTTTTTCTCTAATGGGGCTGCAATATTGGCGGTCAAGCCTTTTGCAGACTCGGCATATTCCCCAGAACTGAGAGCCATTTCTTTGTGGCACCATATAGGCGACTCTCGCTACCAATTTTGACGCCCAGATTACAATGAATCTGAGCTCTCTGTGGATGTTAAAGTATGCCGAGATGTGAAAATGGCATAGTTACCAGCAAATAATTCGCCAAGCGTCTGTTTGGTGTTGATATTGGACGATCAATTGCTTCACATGGCAAACCTGTTTTTTTTCATTGGTTTTTGACTTGGCAGCATTTCCTGTCTTATCCCTACTTCTAAGCCGGGCCACTTTTATTTGCGCCACTCTGTATATTACAAAAAATGGGGTCACAACAGAATATGCCGCGAATTTCAGTCAATATATTTCATTTTAAGGCGAATTTAAACACCTCACAACCTTATTTCGCACCGCACGCGGAAAAGTGACCTATCGACCAAAATGGACTTTCTGAGGTAACACAACTATAGGATGCAAAATTTTGATATCTATCGATTGGTGCAATCGGCATAGCGATCCGAGCCTTAGTTCGTCTGCAATTAATAGATGTATTTTTTCCGCGTTCGTTTTTGGATGAAAATGATCGGGGAAGAAAGACCTATCGCATCTGGCGATTTTTCGCTATGTGTTTGCAGCTGCTACGGCAATGAATTTAAGTTTGAATGGAAAGGTTGAAGTCGGTAATAAATTTTTTTTGCTTCTTTTTTTGAAATAATTTAAGAAAACCCATTTTAATTGCTCTGTTCTGCGGTATTTAGTTCAATTAACATTTTAGCAAACGATAAATAGTTTTCAATCGTTTTTAACGTCGGCATTTTACTATAAATCTGAATTCAACTTTATACTTATAGTCCAGGCAACGAAGAGTTATAGAAGGAAAGTTTTAGAACACAATTTTTGACTTTGTAACTTTGTTTGGACTAGTTAGGAGGTGAAAATATCAAAAGTCCCCGCCCCTAGCCCCTGAGCTGAAGGGGGAGGGGTTGAATGTCCCATTTTTCGGTGTTTTGCTTATATCTCGAAAACTTTTGACCGGATAACTCTTCAATAATGCACCGAAACACTAAATATTGACCCTAGAGTGGTAGAAAATTTAATTATTTTCAATAATATATTTTACTTTACTATTTTATCTATTTTTCTTCAAATTTTAAAGCAGTTTCAGTATAGAGCGAAGAGGGACTGTCAGTCCCATAGAGCATTAGTTTTGAAATCACAACTTTTGAAAAAAAATTACTTTGTCATGTTATTAAATTTTTACCAGGTACGGTAATCATCATAATATCAATTTAAAACAAAATCGAAAAGAAAATAACATCCGGTTATTTAATTATTAAAGTTTTAAAATACCATCACCGCCATCTGCTGTATATTTTTGGCATTATAAAATTTCAAAAATATATAATTAAATAACTGGATAACATTTTCGTTTCAAATTTGTTTCATTTCGATGTTATGTTAATTCCCGTACCTAGGGGAAAAGGGCCAACATGGGAAAGCAATACATCTGCGGAAGTTGTGATTCCAAAACTAATACTCTATGGAACTGACAATCCCTCTTGTGTACACTTATTCTATACTGAATGGTTAAATAAAACTAAGATACTCACTTTGTAGGCACGCTGTTACTTTAATATTTTATATATTTTCATATTCTATGTTATCTATTTCATTTCATTCGTCTGACCCCAGTTGGAAAAACAGTCAGATAATCCTCCTATTCTTCTTTATCTTCGGAGTCATTTTGAGATACCCCATTGATTCAAGTCCCCTGGCAATTTTGGAAGGCTGAGGAATATTTGAGACGTACTTTTTCACAGCTACACTTTGAGCTAGCACAGTGTTTCATGCATCTGCAGAAAATTATTTGCAAAATATCGTCAGGCGCTGCTGCTAACTCACTGTGGACTGGGACCAGGCAGTTGCTCTCAATCTTCCACTCATACATCTGATGAGGCAGGTCATTTCCCAGCCACAGCTGAACTTGGTGGAATGTTCTGAGGGAATGCTGTTTTACTGCTCCCTCGGTGGGAGGTAGTCAAGAGATATCAGTATTGATGGTGGCCACTGATCAAAAGAATCACTTATACCTGTAGGCATTGAGGGAGGCCTCTTTCGTTGGAGCCCCATACCACCTCAAGATGCAAGTTTCGCCTGCATTTTGAACCTAATCAGTGGTTGAGGAAAGGTCCGAAAATACCGCTGCTGCTTTCTGGACCTCTGGCGACTGCAGATACAGCTTCGCAAATGCGATCTTGCTTTTTGAAATGCAGAAGATGTAGAGTCGCATCCAGTAAATGCGCGCAAAAATAGCACGTCCTTTAAACCCAGTTGCTGAAGCTCTTGGGACGAGAAGAAAGAATCCTGTGTCTTCCCACGGGCAAGCTTTATGAGACTAATGTCCTTACGCGCATCAGCTTTAGCCATCAAGAGGACTATAAGGTCGACATCTTCACCTACAATGCCGTCAGCTGTTGTTTCCGACATTTCCACAGCTATATCCAAATTGATCCAAATGTGCTCAAGCTTCACCTTAAGTATGTTGATGATGATGTATGTTGATGAGACTGTGCCAGCTTAAAGTGTAGCAGCAAAAAAGCAAGTCTCAAATGTTCTTCAGCATGCCAAAATTGCCAGGGGACTTGCCTCAATGGGGACTCTCAAGTTGACTACGAAGATAAAGAAGAACAGGAGGATCATCTGACTGTTTTCCCACTGGGGTCCGACGAATGAAACGACGAATGACTTTTGATATGTTCACCTCCTAACGAGTCCAAACAAAGTTACAAAGTCAAAAATTGTGTTTCAAAACTTACCTTCTATACCCTTTTTTCAGCCTTCGTTGCCTGGACTATTAAGGTATGAAGCATCTCTACAACTTACTTTTAAACTTTAAGACTTTTTTTAAAAATATTTTATAAGTTTTAAAATGATTTTAAAATGTTAATAATGCTTCAAAATTAATTTTTTTTTTAATTTTAAACATGAATATATAGTAAAAATTTATATTGAATGGTTTTTGTAGAAAAATGTGGATATCATTTCTTGTAAGTCCTGATTTTGTAAAAGTGATTCGTTTTATAACACCTATTTTTTATATAAACAAATTATTATGATTTCAATCATTGAATATATTAAATTATAAAAATAAAAATGACTTTAAAATAATATCGTAATTACATGATAAGAGATAAACCTTATTGCATGAACTTTATTAAATTGGTTAAAAAAGCTTTTTATTAAATTTAATTTTAAAAACTATATTCTTATGGTTGATTAATATATTATTGGATTATAAAAATGCATTAAGTAAAAATGAGTATTCTTCATAAGTATGTTTCCTTCATATTTAGAATGAATTTAGCAGCTAATTTTTCATGACCGTTCTTCAGAAGAGCTGTTTAAAGTTTTGGTAAAAATTCAAATTATCACAAAATCGTTCCAAATGAACCTAGATCAAAAATATTTGGCATGGATATCCGTTGTATGAGTATCAAAAGGTATGCATAATCATTTTTTACTTTAAATTTGTCTCTGCTGAGATATTTTCTGATAGGTCTTTCTTTCGCGTACAAAATCGTTCAAATTTGTACGCGAAAGAAATACCTACCTGAAAATATCTCAGCAAATGCAAATTTAAATAAAAAAAATTACCACATATACTTTTTTGTACTCATAAAATGGATATCCCTGCCAAATATTTTTGATCTAGGTTCATTTGGAACGATTTTGTGATAATTTGAATTTTTACTAAAACTTTAAACGGCTCTCCTGAAGAATTGTCTTTTTCGCGATAGATCTCTTTTCCGCGTACGGTGCGATTTCATTTCCTATGTTCAGACTATGAAGCAGTTTTTATAGCACACGGTCTTTGATTTTAAGTTTATCAACTAGAAATATGTGCATACGGAAGTCTAAGAAGTTTTTTTGGGCTAATTAGTATACACGTTTCCGTTTTCCCCACCAGATTTTTTAAAAAAAAAATAATAATTTTTTATTTCAAACTAGGGGGCACGCCCCCTTCTCGCTATCGCTCGCCATCCCCCGGGAACTGCTTGCGCAGTTCCCTTTGGATCGCTTCGCGATCCAGGCTCGCTTCGCTCGCTCACCGTTCATTGAAATATTTTAGTATAGTCATAAGGGTTAACCTAAAGGAGCATGTCCGGCAATGTTTTCGTCAAATAAGGTAACCCTGTCAAATTGGTATTATGGCAGCCATTGGCTACTAAAACAGCCACAGATCGTATTTTAAAGAGAATAATTATCAAATAGTTCAGTTTTTTCTATGTATTTCGTTTACATTAGAGAATTTATTTTGCTACTTTCTTTATAACTTGATCCTGTCCATTTCTTTCATAGTTAAAAATTCTTAAAACGTATTAATATATTTAAAATATTATTATTCATTAATTATTTAAAGAACTCATTTCTTAAATTATTATTTTGTACATTGCAGCATACACTTGCAGCAAACTGTCGAGTTCTGATTTTCTTACATTGAAATATCGTTACGATCTACGATCGCAAATGCCACGATATTTTTAATAAGGAAATCTTTCATCTTCTCTCAGCAGACATTTTTAGTTTTTAGCAGCATTTCAAAGTAATTATTTGTTGCCATTTCACAGACTTTGTAAACGCTCGGTTTGTTGTCATTTTGACGTGGCGACATTTTTCAACTCTCGCCAATCCGGACATGGTCCTTTAAGCTAACCGCCTTTAGTATCCTTTTAACATAAATAATTATATATTAATCCTTTTAAATTACTGGTTTTATTGCGAAAATATTTCGCTGCTTGAGTGCTTGACTAAGATCCATTTGTAAATAAATTGGAAACTGCGTTAGCCGTCAACGCTTAGAAAATATGCTTCAAAACTATTTGAATTTTTCCTTTTTTTTAACAAAAGTGTTTGGTAGTTCAGTCGATCGAAATTATAATTCAAATTTTCAAACATTAAACGTCCCTAATATTATGCATGTTTTAAATTTAAACTTACCGATTCTATCTATATTTTGTGCATAATATTTATAGTTATTTTTCTCTTTTTCAAGCCATTCCTGAAGAAACACTTTTTTTTTGTTTTCAGTCGGTCATTTTGAAATTAGTAGTATTTTTGTTCATTTCGATTGTTGCCATTCCAGAGATAGAAATGTAAGGAAATTTGGGTGCCGTATAAGAGTATTATATATATATATTTTAAAAACTCTGGCTCTTAACTCTTTTAATTTGTATATTTCATAGGATGTGGAAGCATTCAGCTACATTGGAGGTTTCATGGGCTGCTGGCTTGGTGTATCCATATGGGCTTTGGCCCATAACGTAGGAAGTACAATGAATTTGGCTGTTGCTCGCATTAAAAACTGCTTTAAGAGGAAAAACAAAAAGAGTTCTACACAGTCTTTAAGCACATAAATATAAAATACTAAACAAAAAGACTTCTACACAGACTTTAAGCGCTTATATATAAAATAATTTGTTCTGAAAGCTAAATTTACATATAATATAATCACAAAAGAATGATACAGTTCAATTGCATTATGTGATATTACACATGAACTTGACTTACTCAAGTAAGTTTTATATCTTAAAAATGCATTGTGTGTGGATGCTTCATAATAAAATAAATGTTATTTGCTCGTGCTAATTGTGAAAACAACTTCTTTGAAAACAATTTAATTACACGTAATAAACATATGTTTTATAAATTTCTATGGTTTCTGCTGACAATAGAAATTTACAATGACAATAGGGCTGATACAGACCTAGACCAACCCAGGGCAGTATAGTTATGCTACCAACCCCCCCCCCCCCCCCCTATTGTATCACTGCGTAGTGTTTCATCGCGTATAATAATGCTATGTATTAATTTA